>OX421449.1:25682182-25689682 GCA_949126865.1 Montipora capitata | reverse complement strand
ATAAGTTTCTCCACCGCCATGCATTGATAGATTTTTGAATGGACCTAATAATATTTTCAAAGTTGAGCTCCTGATACTTTTGCCAGTTATACGTAAAGAAAATGCCTAAAATTTTCATTGGTCTGTTTACTTTGTCAACGCCAATATACTCTGGCGACTCATGAAGGCTACCAAGCCAATACGCTTCTGTTTTCTCTTCGTTCAACCTTAGTCCAGAAATTCTACCAAATCTATCTAAGAGACCTTGCAGCAAGAAAAAGGACTGTGTATCCCTAACAAAAGTTGTCAGATCGTCAGCAAATACGCTAAGTCTAACTTCACATTTACCAACTTTGATTCCTTTAATGTCATTATTTTCACGAATACTTATATTGACAATTTCAAGGGCAATAATAAATAGGTATGGTGACAAAGGATCCCCCTGGCGAACTCCTCTGTTGACCTCAAAAATATCAGATGCGAAGCCATTATTCATAATACAGCTTGAGATGTCCGAGTAAAGTACTCTAATCCAATGCAAAAAGGAGTCGCCAAAATTAAAAACTTTTAGTGTATGAAACAAATAATTCCAGCTCAAAGAATCAAAAGCTTTCTTAAAGTCAAATGTTGTCATAAGACCCGGAATATTCTGTAGTTTGGTATACTCCATTACATCATTATTGACCTCACTGCGTCAAAGATCGTTCTCCCCTTGACATATGCGCATTGGTTTTCATGAATGATAAATGGGAGAGTCTTTTCGAGCCTTACTGCTAGAGCTTTAGATCCGATTTTATAGTCCACATTTAGCAACGATATCGGTCTCCAATTATCCACATATCTTCTATCCTCATCTTTTTTTTCGATGAACCGAATAATTGCCTGCCGCTGGGAATTTGACAGTTTGCCATTTAAATATGCAGCATTTAAAGAGTCTACCAGAAGAGTGCATAAAATTGGCCAAAACGCTTTGTAGAACTCAGCCGTAAGGCCATCATTTCCCGGCGATTTATTATTTTCAAATTTCTCTAGAGCTTTATAACATTCAGTGTAAGTCAGCAATCCATCACACTGTTGGCTTAGGTTATCCGATAACTTAGGTATGCTAACGTTCTGAGTCTGAAAGGAATGGAAAACATCTTCATCGAAATCTGAATCCCTATTAGCGTATAGATCTTGATAGAATTCTTTTAATTCAGCCATAATAGCTTTGCAGCTTGTCACTACTCGTCCTTGTTTGTCAAACAACTTTCGAATACAGTTTTTCTTATTTCTGGATTTTTCAAGACCCAAAAAGTATTTGTTATTTTTTTTCTCCTTTTTCATACCAATTAGCTTTGGACCGTATAATGTTTCCACGAGTAATGTAGTCATACTTAGAATCATATTCACTTTTAAGTTCTTCAAGCTGCAGTATATTCTGTTCAGTAGGATTACAATCACTAAGTTGCTCACTTTCTTTAAGTTTCTTTTCAAGATCAGTAAGTTTATTCCTTCTGTCTCTTGCCTTTGTTTTACAAAAAGAAATAGTACATTGTCTGATTTTATATTTGATCAAGTCCCAGAGGAGCCTTTTGTCGCTCACCTCTTGAAATTCTGTTAACCAATCTTGGTAACTAGAGGCAATAAGATTAAGGTAGTTGTAATCATTTAGAAGGCTAGAGTTGAAGATCCAATGTGATGGGCCCCGGACTTTGTCCTCAAAGCTATTAATTTGCAAAGTGATGGCCGAGTGGTCAGATTTAATAGAAGGTATTATATCCGAATCTTCAATAAAGTCCTGAAGTCCATCACTAATTAACCAATAATCTAGGCGTCGCTGAATAAAAGGTTTCTTTTGTATCCACGTAAACTGTCTTTTGTTTTGTTTTCTTTTCCTAATTCGCCAAATATCAACGAGATCGTATGCCAATTTAATCTCCATAATATTTTTAACCTAGTCTTTTTTTTCAACACGTCCACCATAATTGTCCAATTCTTCATGTAAATGAGCGTTAAAGTCACCTCCGATGATCAACTGACTACTAAACGTCCCATCCGTTTCGTCTAAAGTTGACAAGATTCTTGAAAAGAAGGAACATTGCTCTGATGTTATGTTTGGGGCGTAAATGTTTAGTAATAAAGACGGAGAGTCTTGAATCAGAGCATCTATAAGAACGTAACGACCATCAGAATCAGACTGAGTGTTTTTCATTTCAAATTGTAATTTGTCATTTATTAAAATCAGAACACCTCTACTGTGATTGGTACCGTGAGAAAAGTACATTTTCCCGGGCCACTGAAATCGCAAACTTTCAACAATATCCGGAGTGCTATAAGTTTCCTGAAGAAAGGCAACATCAGCATTTTGCTTATATAACCAATTAAATACTGCTTTTCTTTTAGTAAAATCCCGAATCCCTCGAGCATTTAAAGAGATGATTTTAAAAGTAACGCTCTCGTCTAAATTCCCTAACACCACCTAACCCGTGCGAAACAACAATAGAAAAACATGACACAGTATTTGCTATCGTGTGCTAACTGGAGGCCGCACGTTTATTGAGACACGCTAAAGCAACAATTACAAACACAGTCATAGGTGCATAAGGCAAAAAACAGAACCTGGGGAAGAACTAACGAGCATCCATAGGATGAAAAAACCTCACCGCGCTCGTTGCAGCAAATACTGAGGAAAAACCCCGGCCCTATGGATAGAACTCCCCCGACCTGCCGGGCACGGTGTTAAAGAAAAACAATACAAATAATTTAGATCCCTAGAGATCGTGTGACCAACAGACGAGAATTAAAATCGTCTTTAACGTAGCCATCCTTGGCGTTTTCGCTCGCCCAACGACCATGACGCTTGAATAGTCTATCAGGAATTCCAGCACAAGCTGCTGAGGTGGCTCTTCCAGCTCGTAGGCTATGAAGACTGAGCTTTGAAACGTCTGTTAAACCTTTAAAAGCGTCCTTTACAAGTTCGCGAGCTCTCGTATAGCTAATCCCTTGGCTCCGGACCATCTCTTTCGAACGAGGAGTAGCAAGGGCTCTGAAGAGAGGTAAATCTTCGGAGAGGTCGATCTGCGCAGCTGAGATGTACTCTTCCAAGGCCTTATAACAGGACAAGTCGGTAGGTCTGACCTTGCGATAACGATCCACGCCCCGTCACGGAAGTGATCAGTTTACGACGATTCATCCGCTTTAGATCCAAGAACTGTGCTCTTCACCAGGGAGGCAGTGGGTTGGAGATGCTCGGGGGTTGAGGAAAAGAATTCCTACCACATTTCCGACTGGAACACATCTGCAAAAAGACAAGAACTAACCGACAAGAAAAGAAAGACAAAGAAGATAGGCCATTCGTCTATATTATTTAATGAATTGAGATTAGAAACTGATAAACAGCAATAAAAGTAAATAGTAAATCCAACACAGGATTTTACAAATAAATCCACAGTCATGGGTACAGATAGCCCCACGTCTGACAAAGGGCACAGGTGGTCCCTGAATCACAAATTCAAAACATGTTATAGAAACACAAACTAAGCGACACTTCAAATTCGCTCGCAACTCCCTAAATGCTGGGCACAGATAGTCCCGAGTCCGGTAGGGGGCACAGATTGTCCCTTAATCCCAAATTTAAAAAACATGTCAAATAAACACAAACTATTTGACACCGTAAATTAACCCGCAACTCCATGAAAGCTGGGCACAGATGGTCCCATGCTCGAGGGCACAGATAGTCCCAAAAATCTCTTGGCACAAAAAAGGCCAATACATATTCTCCATATTCTACCAAAATGACAGATCAATTGCGAAAACATAAGCACGCATTCAGAAAATATATGATAATAATAATAAACACAAACTATTTGACACCGTAAATTAACTCGCAACTCCATGAAAGCTGGGCACAGATGGTCCCATGCTCGAGGGCACAGATGGTCCCAAAAATCTCTTGGCACAAAAAAGGCCAATACATATTCTCCATATTCTACCAAAATGACAGATCAATTGCGAAACATAAGCACGCATTCAGAAAATATATGAATATATAAAAACCACTAGCAGCGAAAAGTTTACTAAATAAACTCCATATAGACTATTTAATGAATTGAGATTAGAAACTGATAAACAGTATTAAAAGTAAAAAGTAAATCCAACACAGGATTTTACAAATAAATCCACAGTCATGGGTACAGATAGCCCCACGTCTGACAAAGGGCACAGGTGGTCCCTGAATCACAAATTCAAAACATGTTATAGAAACACAAACTAAGCGACACTTCAAATTCGCTCGCAACTCCCTAAATGCTGGGCACAGATAGTCCCGAGTCCGGTAGGGGGCACAGATTGTCCCTTAATCCCAAATTTAAAAAACATGTCAAATAAACACAAACTATTTGACACCGTAAATTAACTCACAACTCCATGAAAGCTGGGCACAGATGGTCCCATGCTCGAGGGCACAGATAGTCCCAAAAATCTCTTGGCACAAAAAAGGCCAATACATATTCTCCATATTCTACCAAAATGACAGATCAATTGCGAAAACATAAGCACGCATTCAGAAAATATATGAATATATAAAACCACTAGCAGCGAAAAGTTTACTAAATAAACTCCATAAAGACTATTTAATGAATTGAGATTAGAAACTGATAAACGGCAATAAAAGTAAATAGTAAATCCAACACAGGATTTTACAAATAAATCCACATTCATGGGTACAGATAGCCCCACGTCTGACAAAGGGCACAGGTGGTCCCTGAATCACAAATTCAAAACATGTTATAGAAACACAAACTAAGCGACACTTCAAATTCGCTCGCAACTCCCTAAATGCTGGGCACAGATAGTCCCGAGTCCGGTAGGGGGCACAGATTGTCCCTTAATCCCAAATTTAAAAAACATGTCAAATAAACACAAACTATTTGACACCGTAAATTAACTCGCAACTCCATGAAAGCTGGGCACAGATGGTCCCATGCTCGAGGGCACAGATAGTCCCAAAAATCTCTTGGCACAAAAAAGGCCAATACATATTCTCCATATTCCACCAAAATGACAGATCAATTGCGAAACATAAGCACGCATTCAGAAAATATATGAATATATAAAACCACTAGCAGCGAAAAGTTTACTAAATAAACTCCATAAAGACTCAGCACACGCGACTGGACGCAAATCAACTACTTCTCAGTAACGCTAACATCGAGAACTAAAAGAAAGAAAAACAGACAAATTAGCAAAGAAAATCAAGAGTAAGTGCCTCCAGCGAGAACACCAAGATGACTAATCTGCATAAAACACCTTCTTAAATACTCTTACCGAATCCCTTGATAGTTCATAACGACGAGAGCATATTTTTCCGCTAATTATTCAAAACGCGGAAAAATTCATCTCTCGTCTAAATTCCCTAACACCACCTAACCCGTGCGAAACAACAATAGAAAAACATGACACAGTATTTGCTATCGTGTGCTAACTGGAGGCCGCACAGCCCCAAGAGTACAAAGAAAGAAAAAATACAGCACGCAAAAGAAAAATGAAAAATACCTAACAATCGAAGTGGACTCTCAAAGCAATCATCCTGAAGTTCAAGTTTTCGTTTCCAAACACGCTATTACAACTGCCGGAAATGTACGCTTCTTTGAATGAGGGAAGTTCCATCCAATCGACAATGAGAGATGCAAAACGTTCTACATCTGGACAAATCATCGGCCAAAAGGGGGCGGAATGCCACAAAGGAACAATAAGAGAACCTGAAACTTTACAGTTACTCATATGATGTAAGACACGCAAAATAAGACAGATAGGCGGACAGGGATAATTATTCTCCCCGTGCCAATTCATAACAAAAGCATCTATGCCTTCAGAACCTGGATTCCAAAATATTGACTTGAAACGAGGGAGTTTGGCATTCACATGATTTGCGAAACGATCTACAAAATGAGGACCCCAAACTGAGTCAATATGGTGAAACGAAAGTGGAGAAAGGCCCCAGTCGTCTGAATCAAAAAAAAAGAACGACTGAGAAAATCAGCCTGATCATTCTGCGATCTTGGGATCCATTGCATTTCGATCGAAATGCCATGACTACAGCAGATACTAAATATAGACAAAGCTTCGGACTGCAAATGACCTTTACTACTTCCAGACGAAATAATCCGAGGTACATTTTCATTGTCCGTAAACCATTTAACCGGGTTAAACCTGAAAGCTGGTTTACCAAAGAAAGCAGAACAAACTTGACTGCCAAAATCTCTCTAAAAGTAGAGCTAGACCGCATTAAGAGGGGGGTAAAACGAGCGCACCGTCGGCTTCCTGGGAGAGTACTCTCCAGAGAGCAAAGGAACCTCCAACGTTAAATAACGTGTACTCTTACCTTTACCTTACCTCGTGGGACCAAACACCTGACACTAAATCCAAGCCGCACTGCACGAAATAACCACCAAAACCAGAGTCACTGGCATCGGAGTAAACAACACCAACTGCGCTTGATTTAGGAGACATAACCTTGCCATTAATAGAGTCAATATTGTTCAACCGAAAGGAAAATTCATAACGAGCCTCAGGAAAGACGTGCAAGGGCTGATCCCAAGAGGATCTACATTCAATCGCTCCATAGCAGTTTCTTGTAAACAACCTGGTAATATTGCCTGCTGCACAAGCCATAGAAATAATTTGCCCAGTAAGTGAAGCAAGATCTCTGCCTAATAATTTGGTTATTTTGGAGACAAGAAACGAGGGAAGATTTGAGCTTATGGATGCGAAACTCAGGAATTTGAATTAAACCTTCGCCAAAATCTAAAATAGATCCCAGGAAAAACTAACCTCTGAGAAGGTTCCCAAATTGATTTGTCGTCGTTAACTGTGAAACCAGATGAAGCAAGATCATGACGAACTGAATCGCTGAGAATTCTGGAACGTTCTACAGACATATTGCCTCCAATACCGTCATCGAGATACATTAAAATAAGATGTCCACGACCTCTCCAGTATTTCACCAATGGATGAACTACTTTGGTGAAGACATAAGAAGCTGAAGTCAAACCAAAAGGCAAAACCTTAAATTCGTAAAATTTCATACCTCCATCAGAAGAAGGCCACTTAAACGACAAAAATTTCCTGTGTTCCTCACAGATATCAATGTGGTGATAGGCTGACTTGAGATCAAACGAAAAAACAGACATCACCGGAAGAAACATTTGAAGAACTGTTCTCAATTATTCGTACTTGACAGACTTCTTAACGATAAATTTGTTAAGAAAAGATAAATCCAAAATAAGGGTTGGTTTGCCTGACGACTGGCCAGCGACGTGTAAGAACTAAAAGAAAGAAAAACAGACAAATTAGCAAAGAAAATCAAGAGTAAGTGCCTCCAGCGAGAACACCAAGATGACTAATCTGCATAAAACACCTTCTTAAATACTCTTACCGAATCCCTTGATAGTTCATAACGACGAGAGCATATTTTTCCGCTAATTATTCAAAACGCGGAAAAATTCATTTATCAACGGGGGAGCGATCCATAGCTGAGTG
>OX421449.1:25672182-25677182 GCA_949126865.1 Montipora capitata | reverse complement strand
CATCAACCCCAGCTTTTCGCTGCTACCTTTTCAAACCCTCCCAGTGCTTTCAGACAGTTGAACACTTTATCAGGATTTACACACCTCAATGTGATCTAAATAGTGAGTTTCTGTTGCCTATCACTCATGAATTATTAATGAACTTTACATAACAGTTTTAAATGTGAAGGACGATCGCACCCATATTTTTGGATCATGGAATGTGGACTTTGGACTGCGGAATTGAACTGGGTGCTGACCAAGATATTGCAACAAAAATTCACTGAAACACTGTGAACTTTAAAGGAAACCAGCTAAAAATCCTTCCAACAAATTAAAGTGTAAGCTACCCATGGCCTCCATGTTTGAAAATGGATTGCCAGTGCTTTTCCAGTTTCATGATTCTCGGGCTCACCAAGCAAGTGCATTGCACAACAGCAAAATATCTACAGAGAGTACTGACGATGATCGCAAGTGCTCTGTCGCGTTGAATAACACATTTTTTGTGTTTCTAGATCTTGGCAACGGTTTCAATTGCAGTTTCATCTGCACTTGCAATTCCCCACAGCCCGTCCTTCATGAATTCCATTCAGCATTGGATATTCCATGTTCCATAATTGCGGGTTGACTTTTATATACTGGACTAAAATGGTCAAGAACAAAGCAATCATTATTATTCGGGTTAGGCCTTGCTAATTAGGTATTGATATGTTCGCTTTGTTTTTTTGTTTCACGGACATTAATAATTTCGGATCCCGTATATGAAAGACCATCCATAATTGCACTCGTTCAACAATGCAATCGTACCCGTCTTCGCTTCTGCCATGTTTTCTTCACATTTGCTTGCACCGACAACATGTTACGTAAAACAAAAGACAGAAAACATGGTACCTGTAAAAACACCCTGATATATTTTCAACGACCACTCAACTTCTATACAGCAATCGGGCTTTAAATTTAAGATTACCGGGCCCATAACATTTACAGTTATCTGAATAAGGAAAGAAACACAATGCTCAAGACGTAAACAGAAAACGAAGTCACATAGAAGCGAGACTGTGACGTCACAATAATACCACTTCATTAACTAAGTGAAGCTATGATCCTCGCAGTTATGAACGCAATTTTTGCAATTGCGTAAAGAAGCCTGAAAAATTCAGGACTTTAACGGGGTTTGAACCCGTGACCTCGCGATACCGGTGCGACGCTCTAACCAACTGAGCTATGAAGCCACTGACGTTGGGAGTTAGTCATTTGTGGGTTCTAATGTTCCCGTGAGGAATGAATCAACGACGAAATGATATATGAAATGGATCTCACATGAACTGCGGATATGGTTCAAACCCCGTTGAAGTCCTGAATTTTTCAGGCTTCTTTACGCAATTGCAAAAATTGCGTTCATAACTGCGAGGATCATAGCTTCACTTGATTTCATATCCGCAGTTCAAGTATGATCCATTTCATATATCATATCATCGTTACTTCATTAATTCTTTTAAGAAATGGTTATGAACAGAATGGATACTCCAAGAAAAGGTGAGACACTTCGCGACACATATACATGTGTAACATTCGATGACGTTACGTGGCAACCCTGACAACCTCGGTGTTAACCCGCTTTGGCAGATAAACAGCACTTCTTTTAGGCAGAGAATAACTTCTGGGTTAGGCACTGATCTCTAGTGATTAGGTGTAAGCGCCGGCACGAAATGATTAGATTTCATAAATTGTTCTGGTGACACCATATTTAAAGTTAGTGAAAGAAAGATCGTTTGGTAATTTATATACACGAGACTAAGTGTTTCACCTTATTTTGGAGTATCCATTATGTTCACAGCCATAAAGAAATTGGGATTTTGATTGGAAGGAAAATGTATTTCTTTTAGGTGTCTAATTAGTTTGCTTGGTATTAATTCCCATTGGGATAATTAGGCCTTTATATACCACTCCTCGTGAATGTCACACCACTTGACGCGGACCAGTTTACTCGAGGCTGTTTTTTCCTTACTATTTTGTATTGTCGTTTTAAATAACGTATGACTTTTTTTCTTATATTCCTTGGCTATGACTTTTTTTCTTATATTCCTTGGCTTGTAACCTGTATCCAGTGTGTCCCCGGCTCAGTTTTTTGTAAATAAACTCGACCATTGCTGGCGGCTCCCTCCACTATTTGTTTGTTACTTGTCTCTTCTATACATATAATAGAAATGTTATCTATTCGGCTGAGCGAAGCGAAAGAGAATAGAATATATTATTGTATTGGGCGGAATCGCCCTGCGGTATTGGCCGAGAATATATTATTTTATATAGTAGAAGTTGCAAATGGCAAATGTAATGTTGCGAGCAGCAGATACTGGGAAAACAAAAAAGTAATGGTTTTGACTACGATATTCAACTAACCTGCGATCAGGCTCTATTTTAGTTTCGCGTGGTACGTAATGTGGAGTTGGCGAAACGAAAAATAGAGCCTGACCAGATTCCCCTTCGAAATTCCTTCCGCCCACTTTTTTTGATTGATTGACATGTCCTTCATCGGCCAATCAAATTTACTTCATTACACCAATACACGCGTGGACGGCAGATTCACGCTATTTTGTTTTGACCAGAGTTAATTACCGTGGGAGGAATGTTATAAACGAATTCGAAAGCCACCGTTGGCTTTAATTTGAGAAAAACACATTTAAAGCGTGGGGAATGTTTTCGACGACTATATTGCGGCAAAGGCCGGTGTAATTCTCCCTCCGAACTTCACTGAATATGCAATCTTTTAAGCTTGACATCTTAATTTGTAATTGAGATAACCTAGCATTTTGTCGTTGGACGGTTTGGCAATAGATTTTTAAAGAAAAGAAAAAGAGAAATACATTATTCCTTTAACGTGTTTGCCCTTGAAGGTTTCTTTGGTGATTGTTTTGGGTAATATCTTCAGTTGCAGTGTATTTCTAGAATTGCACGCAGTAAAATCATGATAAGTTTGGCTGTTAATTTTTTGATGTAGTACGAACAGTAAGATGGACTCGCAAAGTTTCTTTTATTGTTGTACAATTGATCTCTCTGGAAACATGCCATTTTAGTTTCTGGAGTGCGAGTTTTAAGTTAAATCAACTGGAAATATTATGAAGTGTGCAAACAGACCGTGTCATGTACAGTAAATAAAAAAGCCGTTTGTTACACAGATAATCAAAACATGCATTCATGTAACTTGCGATTTTATCAGCATCCCCTCCTGTTGATATATATGTCCCTCGTCTCATCCAGGAAACCAATATGCATCAACTTTCAGTGCCATTTGAAAGAACCAGCTATTTAGCTTTCAAAACATCAGGGAAGTTTGTGCCAAAGTACTCTCAACCCATGGCCACAGAGCTCGACAACGGAATCGCTAATTTCACTCGTTCCAGAGATTCAAACCCGATTCTGTACAAGTTATGAGATGTTTCAGATGGCATATCTGCATTTATACAAACAAAATCAAGTTGCACCGTCCACGGCATTGTAAGAACAAAAGAGAGCAAATTTTTTCGTACACTTATGGCGGATTAGTCTCGAGGATTTCGCGAGAGCTCCGCGCTATTACGATGGCATTTTCACTTCCGGCGTTTACACAGCCAATCAGATCGTGAGTTTGGTTGGCCAAAATTTGGCCGACCGTCCGGAATTCTTGACAGACTTTTGGTCAGGCCCAATTTTAGCGAGCGACGGCATAAGAGAACATATGGGCGAAGCTAAAAATGGGCCTGATCGCAGGTTCATTTTCAACAGGATCTAGGAGACCTAGTACTCTGATTCCAAACGCTGCAAACTCTTCATTCCAGCTTCTGGGCGTTGGCAAAAAAGATGAAGACAGCAACAAGACTTTGTTAAAGATGAGGAAGCATTCATTTTTATATCCAGATCATCGTTGTAGATGTGACGTGCATCTGATAAAGTTAGGTGTTATGGCGATCGGAAATGTCAAGTCACATGAACACGATCTATTGGAGAAATATATCTTCGATTCTACGTTATTGTAAATGTTGGTATTTATTTTATCATGATGTTAAGTATCTTAGCACGGCGTTCGTACACACCTTTGGCTTATTTTCATGGATCATATTTCACGGTGAATAATAACCGAGACGAAGTCGAGGTTGTTATTCACCTCGACAAAACGGCTTGCGGCCATTAAAAAAAAAAAACGCTTAGGTGATTACCGTGTGTAATCCACTCAAGAGCAACCACTCAACGCAGAGAGTTTTCAATAATCACCTATGTAATTATTGCTGTAGCAGTGAGTGAGACTGAAGCGAACGAACGGGGCAGCTCTCTAATCCGGAGAAGAACACATTTTTCTTCGAAGCGCAAGGGATTGTGGTCAAAGGTTCAAGGAATTATGGTTATGCGCGAATCTTCCATTTCACTTCTCGTATCCCCAAACTACAGATAGTTTACAATGTCACGCAACAAAAAAATATATTCGAAATCTTTCAATGAAAAAGGTCAAAAACTTGGAATGTTGTAGGAAACAAATCTTTAAACCACCTCTCCAATTCTCATGTCTGTGCAGTTCATCGTTTCTGAGTTATTTGTCGAAGCGTTTCACGCAACTTTGTAGAGTTTTGTATGGAGACGCCATGTGGTCCAATAATATGGCTTCCGGTAATCAAGGAAAACTGGAGTTGGCTTTGCGATGAAAACGCTTACTTCTCGCTCATGAAATAAAAGATATGTGTATGAAGACACCTCCTTATGTGCTTGAAAGGCTCAAACTGCCGAGATTCATAGAAATAGACAACATTTTTCAACCAAAAACAAATAGCGTTGTATTGTGGGGTCACGCGAGGAAATTCAAAATGTAGTTTAAAGTTTTCCTTGACAAGTCCACTTATCAAGGAAAACTTGCCGAGTGTACACACTGCCAAGTTTTCCTTGAAACATCTTTCCTTGACAAGTTTTCCTTGGTAGTGTAAATGAAAAATAGGACATGTTTTCACTGACAAGTGCACTTGACAAGTAATTTACACTGGCTAATATCGTCCTTG
>OX421449.1:25654682-25667182 GCA_949126865.1 Montipora capitata | reverse complement strand
GTTGTGAGATTTTGATATCACTTTTGAGCAGCACGATCACGACCTGCATTCTTATGATTGAGAGAAAAAGTCAAACTTAAGAGCAAGTCAACGCTTTTCTTTACCAATGCTTCCTTGCAAATAGTTCAAGGAAACCCCTGTTGAATTAAAACAAAATGCCTTGAAACTACTGACATTGCTATTTCTTCAGATCAGTGACTTGCAAAAATTTGAAGCTCGTTGTTCTCCGATTGGAGTAAAAATAGAAGCTAATTTGGATTCTCGCGTTTTTCTATCACACCTCCTCCATTTTTGCCTCTCTTGGCACAGCTTGCAGAGACGGCTGAGCCTGGGGGGCTGAAGGGGCTCCCCCCCCGCTTCCCCCCAATTTTAAGCAAACAACAAAAATAAGAAGTAAAACATCTGTCATTTTACGGTTGATCCACGTTTATTTTTTTTAATATCTTGTCAAGAATGCTGAAAGTAGCATTTCCGAGCTTCAAGATTTTAAAATTTTCTGGCGACGAATTTCCCCAGAACCCCCAACAAGTTAGCGTCTCCGGCGCTTGCTTCTTAACCACCCCCCTCCCCTCCCCCTTTAATACAAAATACTCTCAGCCGTCCCTGGCTTGCCTGTCTTTTTCTTGCTGTTTTAATTGGTTCGCTTGATTTCTAAGTCCTTTATGATTAAATGAATGAATTACCTAGGGCTGCGAAATCAATATCTAGCTTTGTAAACAAGAACCAGCCTAACTAAAGACAATCTTTTCAATTTGTTAATCCCTTTCTTTGTTAGAGATTTACAAGAATTGACTGCGGTACAGACACCTTACAATGTAAATGGTGATACAGCGTGTACCCTAGCCCTAACCCTAATAGCCCACTTCAGAATATACCATAATACTCTTTGGTTGTCACTCCAAATTTTGCATGAGCATTGTTTTTCTTTTCTCTTGGGGCCATTTTAAGTCCCAAGAGAAACTGGAAACAATGCTTATGCAAAATTTGGGTGACACTGAAAGAGCATTATGGTATTTTCCGAAATAGGCTATTCTTGACCGGCCCTGCTCCGCTGCTGCTTTTCACAACTAAATAATATACAATAATAATAATAATAATAATAATAATAATAATAATAATAATAATAATAATAATAATAATAATGGCTATCGCTACCCAATAGTGCTTTATAATAATTCTAAAAATATCTCATCTATAATAATTAATAAAAATAAAGATTAAGAATACAACTTTACTAACTAACTAGGTAATTAACTAATTATAACTACCAAAAGAACTGATTAACCGACTAACAGTATTAAATAAAGTGTTTATTCCAACTAGGCGCAATTATATTAAAAGTTGAAAACTGAAAACGAGTGGTTCTGGCATAATTATTGACAGTCAAAGCTTCTTAGAGATTAGAGTAATAATATTAGAAATAGAATGGAATAATAGAAATTTGATTAACTACTGATATCCAAAATTAAAGAAATTTAAAATGCTTTTGAAGAAAATGCACAGTTTTCAAATAATCACGTATGTAATTATGCTAAAACGGTTGTGCACCTCGAGCAGGCTCGGTGAATGTAGGTGAATAAAAACCGAGACAAAGTCGAAGATTTTCTTCACCTCGACTTCGGCGAATTATTAACAATTATTGGGCAAGGTGGAGCTAAATCTTGTGATTTGTTAGTGGCGAGCAGATCAATTATTTGCCAAGAGAAGAGTTCCGAATTGTTTTATCATTCGATCTCTGAGTTTGTTTTTCACAATCCCCAACAAATAAATCACTTTCTGAAATCTCAGGAAAGCGAACTGCCATTTTCACACAAGAGCGTGGTTTCAATTTCGCATGAGCAGAATATTATTTGCAGCAAATTACTTATTTATACGCAGTTATCTGCAGGTCACGTGGTGGGCTTTCAGCCATTAAGAAGGAAGGAAAAAGTACATCGAATGATAATTGTTAATTATCAGTCTTTGCTCTAGAGTGTACAATTCCATTCTTTCAATCGGTTCTCATGCCTCTGTCAGATTTTAAAATGGGGCTTGCAGCTCTCCTCTGGACACGCACAATCATATCAATGTTCCTCCTAATATGTGGCGACCAAACTAATTAGGTATACTCTATTTGGGATCTAACTAATGAAAACTAAAGAACTTTTATTGTGGGCACATCGAAAAAAGTCCCTACAAGCGCGCGAAATTAGCCTCAACGATCTTTTAGCTTTCGATACTATACAATCTATGAGTTTCGGGGATAAGTTGAGTTGCTTTATAGTGCGGAATTCCAACCTCACAGTTAGTCTCCTTTCCAGCAACTTTATCTATCAAAGTAGTTCGATGGAAAAGGAAGGAAAAAAGAGAACTTGTTTAAATAGGAATAATCAAATTAAGGACAGTAATGGGAGTAGATTAATTTTATTACTTCACTGTAAGCAAGAAGTTTGCTTCCGTTTTAGTTAAATAAAAAGGCTACATATTGATTCGCTCCTTGGGCCGGTCTTTTGTTTCCTTGTATTTTCTCCGAGAGCCCTTGAATGCGAAGTGTTTGGTCCGTTACGTGGATGACACTTTCACACTTTTCAAAAACAAGGTCACTGCACAACTTTTTCTACAGAGCTTGAACCAACGACATCAAATTCACCTTGGAGGTTGAAGGTAACTTTGAAATTCCTTTCTTGGATGCCTTAGTTAACGTGACGCCGACTATTCCTTTTCCACGACTATCTTCAGAAAGAAAACCTTCACTGGGCTCGATATGAAAGGAGACTCTTTCACACACCGGAAATACAAGATTAGCCTAATCCGTTCTTTAACATATCGTTGTTGGAATTTGCATTTGCTCCAGGCCTGCCAAATTACGTTCTTACCTTAATAATATTGAAAGGCTTCTTTTACAAAATGGCTTTCCAAAAGGAATGCTCTCCTACAACATTAATGATGTGCTAAAGAGACAACTAGAAAATCGTTCAGGACCACTGATTACTTTCCCCAACAAATATATTAAATTTGTTTAACCTTTCTTGGGTTCTCATAGCAAGGATCATTACCGTGCCCTCACAAGTCCAAATGGTGATTACTCTTCATCGATTGCGCGGCATTCAACGCGAAAAGGGCACAAGTCAAAATGGAACCATTTCCAAAACCTCGAGAATGGTCGTTCTCACTTACAATGCAGAATTAAGGAAACTCTTTTAATTTAAGAACACAAACTTTGGCTTAATGAAAAAATCAGCAGTGAAAGCTGTCAATTTATTAGCTATCACCTTCCTTTCTTTAACCAATCATATTGTTTCTTTTAACTAGTTTCCGGTTTCCATAAGCTTTTCCAATTGAAATATGGTTTTTTTCCTAAACGGTTACTTCTGATGATGGATGTTCGAAAAGGTATGTTTTTTTTTTAATTATTAGATTACTCATGTTTGTCACCGCTGTTTGCGTGTTATTTCTTTTAAAGTTTAGATGGCCAAAGAACAAAAATGTCCCCAAAGTACAGTATTGTACACGAGAAAGACTTGTGAATCACCCAAATTTACCTTGACAGCACTAGTAAATACTAACAGCTTGATTTACTGCTCGTATTCCCCCCACTTAAATCCATTGAGATGCTTTCACGACGAGTCCCTGTCGGGCGGGGTTGGTATCTGGATGGGTTCCGTTCATAGACGAGTTGCTGTAACCTCGCTCAAAGGGTCTTCTATCCCCCCATCCGAGAGAGAGCCAGGGAAGAAAGTCCCTGGTTCAGGCTGGTCACGTGTCTTAATGACAAATTTTCCAACTTGGAAGCAACCTCGTACCCTGGGTCTTCTCGGCTTTCAATATGGCGGCGGGTCTTGAGAAGACCCTGGCACACAGTAAACTAAAAGGATTTCTGATTGGTGCTTTTCTCACATGAACTCTAGTTGGTTTAATGTCGAAAGAAAGATGGCGGCTAGTGAGGAGAGCCAGAAAAAGAACAGAATTCGTGTTTAAATCATTTTCAAAATTGTAGCTGTTCCGTAAGAAGCAGCCGCAAATTAACAAGCATAACAGTCAAAAATAATTCGCCGTTTTTTCACGTTGCACGGTAATCTACATCAGGCTTCGATTCCAATTAAAGCTACGTTGGCTTTTCACGACCTCTGGCATAGCGATCGCTCTATTATATAGAAGGATATAATGGTGTTTGAAAGACGTAACGGTAACTAAGTGATTTTATTTCGTACGTACCTTTACGTTTTGGTTCATTTTGGCGTCTCACATTGAGCATTGTTACTGTTGTTCAATTTTCTCACCATGTCAGATTGTGTTACAAATTATAAAATTGTGCAACGGGGTTCATAGACTATTGATGTGGTTGATTTAGCAGTTGTATGTGGCGCTGTTGACTCGTGTGACAGCTGCAATGAAGGCAAGTCTGTTAAATACCGGTCACATTCCACAGGTCAAGACTGGAGGTCGCTGCTCCAATAATCAAAAACTTAGCCAAAAGTTTCCCCGAGACCTGAAACAACATTTTTGTTGAGTGATTAGCGCTAGCAGACACTTTTGGCGTTGTTTATTTGTCTGCAGCACGGTAACATGTACACTCACCTGTGGAAAGTGACCTGTGTTTTATTGTAATTGACCTGCAGCTGCAGTAATCCATATTCGTTCCCATATCATCCCTTCCACACTCTTCAGCTAGTGGTGCACAGATCTAGATCTAGCTCGGTCGGTTTTCATCATTGCCTTTTACTTTCATCAATAAAAAATGTTAATCTCCTCACGCCAAACAAAGTGCATTCATCTTGTAATTTTCCAGGGGGGTTATATAAGATTTTGAAGTCTTAACAATAAATATTAGTCTTGAAAATAATTGTAAGGCTTATCATTATAGTCTTATTGACCTGTCAATTCGCCAACGACTTCCATTTTTGCTTCTTCTGATTTAAAAATATAAATATGTATATTAAACAGTATTCTTTAATTTTGTACACGACTTTTTTAGCTTCACACTCCTGTGAGTTTTCTTGTACTCCAATAATTTTTATTCGTTTTCAAAACATGCTTTGAAAATATTCTCTAGCATTGCTCAAGTTGTGGCATTTATGATTACTGTCTGAGGATGTGGTACATCGAGTGATTTGGGGAAAGATTGCAGACTGGACAGGGGGATTGGGAAATAAAATTGAAGGTGACAAACCACAGGAAATTTGCGACTTCACCAACAACAAGAAACTATTTGACAAAAAGAAATAGTGTTTTGTTTCTGGAATGGTAAGGGCAGGAGAAAAGATAAAGTACTCTAGTGTGGGTCACTTGGTCGGTCATATATATTTCGCTTTGTCTATTGAAGCTCTCAACAGAGAAGGACAAAATGTGGACGCAAACTCTCTGAATGGTTAGAAGCCTGTCAACGAGTGTTTACCATTAAAGAAAAGAACATAATGATACTTGTCTATAAATAACTAATTTTCCTTCAGATGCCACAGCATAAAATTTCAAATTCCGTATTCTGTGAATCTTCCATTACTTGTTTTACATGTGAACCTAGGAAGTTACCAGTACCAGCTTTAAAATAACTGGTTCCTGGAAAACCCAATTTACTACTACAACTCACCAGTGCGAAGATTGTTTACATTACTTATTACCATGAAGAGAGGTAGCTTTGGATTTTTCAACAATATAGCCCTTTAATGTAACCCAAAATCATTCAGATAGTGAAAACGTTCTATTTATGACCCATTTCCTTCACTTTCGTGTTTGTCAGCATTATGATTTGCTATACTTCAGGTTCACATGTTCACAAGTTTGTTTTTTTGTTTCATAGATGTTTAGATGTTCAATTACAAGCTCTGTTTTGAATGGCCACTCTACCTCATAATTTGTGTAAATAGTTCACCATGAATTCTAAATAGATACAATTCGTTTCTAAGTAAATGAAACGAAACAAAAATGTAGTTTAAGGAATGGAGGCAAATAAAACAAACTCTGCCATAATTTGTCACTGCCTCCAAAACAGCAGATTAAAAGCCAGTTTGATAAAACAGCAAAGATCCATTCCTAACCCTGCGCTCATTCGACAAGAACTGCTGAAGATGAAGCCTCTTCTTTTATTTTTTAAAGAGTATACCAATTATTTTAAGAGTTGAAAAAAAGGAACCACACCCATTAAAGGGTTCCTTATGTAAATATTCCTGTACCGCCTCTCAATTCCACCCCTGTTTAATAAGGGTCAATGTAATGAAATATCTTGTTCAGTTATAATGGGAGTACCCTCGGAATCCCTGAAAAACTACAGGTACTATATTGTACTGTAGGGGTTCTTACCAATACCTCTGCACAATAATAATTTATTGACCTTTTAGAACTACCTATTACCTGACCCAATTGAAAGGCCAAAGCCAGCATACCAGGTACTTTGTGTCTGTAAAATTTACATTACTCTTTAATTTAATTATTTCATATTCATGCATGAATGTAATGGAACTAATTGCACGTAACATTATTTAATTTCACAGATTAATTACTCCAACCTTGCAAGAAGGCATGGTCTGAAAGATAAAAAAATTGGGAAACATGATTGTGAAGGAGTACCTTACAAAGCAGAGTGTCAACCTGCAAAGATTTCAGCTGTTTAGGAAACAACCAGCAAAGGCAAGGCCCCAACAGAATAGAACGTTTGGTGGAGAAATCACAGTTCCAACACCAAATTGAAGAATTCTATCTCACTTGTTAAATAACATACTGAGAGGACCAGACAGGACAATTAAATTAAAAATAATAATTTTTCTTACTTCAAAGTGAATTGAGAAAAAAAAGACATTTAATCAACATTACATTTAAGTCTTGTAAACCATTTGTACGTTTGTAAAGAACATCGGTCAAATCAAGAAATTGTCCACCCCTCCCTTGTAGAGCTTTGCATTGTTTTTTATTACGAACAGGGATGCTTCCCTCAAACTATACTGAAAGAAATGACAAATTAAATTTATTTATCAAAAATTAAATAATAATAATTGGTATAATTGTTTTTCAAAATTAGGCAAAACGTGAAGTGGGAGAATACAGCATTGGCGAGATGGTGGTCCCAAAAAGGTACAAAAAGTTGATCCTCAACAGTAATGGGACCCTGAAGGAAGTGCAGTTTACGGTTTCTGGAAGAAAAAGTTCTTTGAATGAAATCAGGAGAAGAGAACTGGAAAGATGCGAGCAGCTTGGAGTGTTGAGAGGACATACAGATCATGAATATGAGAACACGAGAGGCGAACTCGTTATAGAACGCCTAAGAGTTTTAGGAGAGAATGGCAACCATGCAGGGTATACTCCACACCAGAGAAAAGAATGCCTCACGAAGTTTGAGAGGACCAGACACTTGAGGATGTGGGGCGATGGATCTACAATTCTGAACCATGGCCACCTCCTATACCTTGTCATGCCTGAAATGAAGGTCATGGCGTATGGTGACATGGATGTCCCTGCACTAGTCGAAAAGCCTCAAATCTACATTCTGGGAAGGTACAGTGCAAAGGAAGCGGATCAGCTTGCTTATGTTGATACGAGAAGAGAGTGTATAGATCAGCTGTCCAACAACCTGCAAACAAGTAAAGGAGTGCCAGTGGTAGATGCGATGCGCTTTTTTTCACGGTGATGGACCAGAGCAACAATTTGAAAGGGGTGGAAACAATGGTTGTAGTGGTTGCAGTGGAGACTCCCGTAGAAACAGAGATCTTGTTTACTGCTTCAGAAACCTACACCTGTCATTGGCTGATCGGTGCAACACAGTTAAGGCAGGACCAGCAGGGAGAAGAAAAAGAAATGGAGGCATCAGGACATTCAAAAACATGACCGTGCAGAACTGAGAGCTGAGTGTGCAGCAAGGGGGTTGTAGGATGAAGGAGTAAAGAAAGAGTTACAAGAAACTCTGAAGGAGCATCTCAAGGGTGTTCAAAGAGTGCCATCCCTGCTAATAAATGAACAAGACAAGAGCATGGAAGATATCAACTTTGGTATGAACAATTTTTCAATGGCAATTCGACATAATCTACTTGACACTGAAACCTACTGCTGTATGTGCAGTTAGCGGTCCTCGTTGGCATACGTAAAATAAAGAGCATGCAATTAATATGCTTGACCATTGTTTTGCAAACAACATAGACTTTCAGTGCCAATGAATACAGTCATCATACAGAAGATCCTCCTTAATCTATAAATCTATGCTAACTCTCAAAAAAGAAACGACAGTTTTCAATTTACAAAACATGTTTCGACATACTCATGTCATCTTCAGTTGCAAATGAGCTTTTCAACGGTTGTACATTTGAATTTATGTTAAGGTATGTTGCAAAATTACACGTCAGAACTTGCGTACAATTTAAATATAACGTGTGAAATGCGCAGAAAACAAAAATAGCGCACATAGCAATAAAATAAAAGACAAAAGAACAACGTAATTAAAAAGAAAGAGACAAATCTAAATGCCTCAACTGCTGATTAAGGATGGGATTTTCCCACTTAATGTGCAATGCCTCTTTGATCTTAATTTGGAATTTTGAGGCGGCAGAATCTAAGATCGTGAAACATTCTGTGTTACAAGAGTCATGACAGGCCCTAGATGACTGCAGGTGTCTGTAAACATGCCAAGACTTGTCCGACAAGAGATGCTCACGAGCACGTGTACGTAGGTGGCGAGTGGTCTCGCCAATGTAGCTGGCATTACAGCCAGCACACGAAAATTTATAAACGACACGCGAACGTAGACCTTGCGGTACTGAATCTTTCACGCTGAACATGTTTCTAAGTTTAAATGTACTAAAGACCAACTTAATATCTAAATCAGCTTTGCAATAATGTTTGAGTAGTTGTCTTAACTTGGTCTGGGCGATTTCAGAAAACCGGCCAACATAAGGGAGTTTATAGAAGTGCGTAGAAGTTTTCCCGGAGTTGGATGAGGCGTCCCGCCCAGTCAGAGAAGGATTCATTTTCTTAGAAAGATACCTGTGAATAATCTTGTCGATGACCCACGACGGAAAACAATTTTTCCGTAGTAAGAAAATAAGCTTCTTGACGTCCAGATGAAAACCAACCCAGGAATTGTTGATCTTATATACTCTGTCTAGTAATGTTCTGACTAGACCCAGTTTGTAATTCAAAGGGGCGAAGCTGAAATAATTAGTAAGAAGACCAGTAAATGTCTTCTTGCGATATACACTAGTAACAATAGATGGATGACCGTTGTCTAGCAATATGTCTAGAAAAGATAATTTCTTATTGATTTCCCTTTCCATTGTGAAACGGATACTTGGGTGCCTTGCGTTGATATAATCAAAGAACAAGAGCGCATCATCTTCGTTATTGAACAAACAAAAGGTGTCATCAACATAGCGTCTATAGAACAAAACTTGGGAGGATGAGAAATTATCTAACCAGTTTTTTTCATGGTGTCCCATAAAAAGGTTTGCGAGGACTGGAGCAAGGGGGGAACCCATGGCAACCCCATCTACTTGGTCATGAAACGCACCCTTGAATAAGAAGTGGGTCCCTGCTGTTGCGAAGGAAAAAAGGGTTTTAAGGTCAGTGGGGCTTATCGCAAGGCCAGGATTACCCTGATAAATGTATGTGACCGCCAAATCAATGCACTCATCAAGGGGTATACTAGTAAACAGACTCTCAACAACAAAAGAGACCATAAACTTCCCAGAGGTTGGTAACTGATTGATTTCATGTACAAATGAAAACGTGTCGCGGACGTTGTAGTCACACGGGACATGAGGCTCTAAAAGATCGCAAAGGAACTTAGATAGATTATAATTGTAGGTGCCTATTGAAGATACTATGGGTCGAAATGGAGGTGTTTCATTAGGCTGCCGAGCCTTGTGCATTTTAGGAAGGCCATAGAACCTAGCTGGTTGAGAACCAACTATATAAATTCTCTCATATGTATCTTTGTCTAAGTGACCCTTATTTTTAAGTGCTCTTAAAAAACGTTGTAACTTGCCCTCCCTTTGTAAAGTGGGGTCGTTATCAATAACCTTAAACTTAGAAGTGTCACTTATAATGGCAAAAATACCCTGTTCATAAGCAATCCTGTCCATGACAACGACGCCATTTCCTTTGTCAGGCTTCAGTATCAAAATGTCTTTGTTCTTTCGCAGTTCCTTTAATATCCTGAAGTTCCTTACGTCCGCCACAGAAGGTTGGTGTGAAGAAACATACGAATGGGCAAGATGAGAGAGGTCGGCGACCAGCTTTCCCTTTTGTTTCCCGTCGATTAAATTTCTGACCATAGTGCGATGAATCAGTTCGAAACAAGAAAACACCGATCGATATATCCTCCATCGAAGTGTAAAATACAATGTTGGAAAAGCTGTTAAACGTGTTATAGCCATCCACGAGAAGAAACTTAAAAACCAAACGCGAAACATGGTTCTACCATTTTCTCCAGCGGAGACAGTTACCAACCTCTCTTCGCAGAACCTCATGTCCGAGCAACTTGGAATACTTAAATACGGTCTTTCACATTCTATCTGTACCCCCACCATCAACAAAACGGATGTGTTTTCTTGTTTCGAACTGATTCATCGCACTATGGTCAGAAATTTAATCGACGGGAAACAAAAGGGAAAGCTGGTCGCCGACCTCTCTCATCTTGCCCATTCGTATGTTTCTTCACACCAACCTTCTGTGGCGGACGTAAGGATATTAAAGGAACTGCGAAAGAACAAAGACATTTTGATACTGAAGCCTGACAAAGGAAATGGCGTCGTTGTCATGGAAAGGATTGCTTATGAACAGGGTATTTTTGCCATTATAAGTGACACTTCTAAGTTTAAGGTTATTGATAACGACCCCACTTTACAAAGGGAGGG
The DNA here is from genome assembly GCA_949126865.1 of Montipora capitata. Taxonomy (NCBI): domain Eukaryota; kingdom Metazoa; phylum Cnidaria; class Anthozoa; order Scleractinia; family Acroporidae; genus Montipora; species Montipora capitata. The sequence continues at coordinate 25,656,368 of OX421449.1, read as the reverse complement.
CAAATTACAACGTTTTTTAAGAGCACTTAAAAATAAGGGTCACTTAGACAAAGATACATATGAGAGAATTTATATAGTTGGTTCTCAACCAGCTAGGTTCTATGGCCTTCCTAAAATGCACAAGGCTCGGCAGCCTAATGAAACACCTCCATTTCGACCCATAGTATCTTCAATAGGCACCTACAATTATAATCTATCTAAGTTCCTTTGCGATCTTTTAGAGCCTCATGTCCCGTGTGACTACAACGTTCGCGACACGTTTTCATTTGTACATGAAATCAACCAGTTACCAACCTCTGGGAAGTTTATGGTCTCTTTTGATGTTGAGAGTCTGTTTACTAGTATACCCCTTGATGAGTGCATTGATTTGGCGGTCACATACATTTATCAGGGTAATCCTGGCCTTGCGATAAGCCCCACTGACCTTAAAACCCTTTTTTCCTTCGCAACAGCAGGGACCCACTTCTTATTCAAGGGTGCGTTTCATGACCAAGTAGATGGGGTTGCCATGGGTTCCCTCCTTGCTCCAGTCCTCGCAAACCTTTTTATGGGACACCATGAAAAAAACTGGTTAGATAATTTCTCATCCTCCCAAGTTTTGTTCTATAGACGCTATGTTGATGACACCTTTTGTTTGTTCAATAACGAAGATGATGCGCTCTTGTTCTTTGATTATATCAACGCAAGGCACCCAAGTATCCGTTTCACAATGGAAAGGGAAATCAATAAGAAATTATCTTTTCTAGACATATTGCTAGACAACGGTCATCCATCTATTGTTACTAGTGTATATCGCAAGAAGACATTTACTGGTCTTCTTACTAATTATTTCAGCTTCGCCCCTTTGAATTACAAACTGGGTCTAGTCAGAACATTACTAGACAGAGTATATAAGATCAACAATTCCTGGGTTGGTTTTCATCTGGACGTCAAGAAGCTTATTTTCTTACTACGGAAAAATTGTTTTCCGTCGTGGGTCATCGACAAGATTATTCACAGGTATCTTTTTAAGAAAATGAATCCTTCTCTGACTGGGCGGGACGCCTCATCCAACTCCGGGAAAACTTCTACGCACTTCTATAAACTCCCTTATGTTGGCCAGTTTTCTGAAATCGCCCAGACCAAATTAAGACAACTACTCAAACATTATTGCAAAGCTGATTTAGATATTAAGTTGGTCTTTAGTACATTTAAACTTAGAAACATGTTCAGCGTGAAAGATTCAGTACCGCAAGGTCTACGTTCGCGTGTCGTTTATAAATTTTCGTGTGCTGGCTGTAATGCCAGCTACATTGGCGAGACCACTCGCCACCTACGTACACGTGCTCGTGAGCATCTCTTGTCGGACAAGTCTTGGCATGTTTACAGACACCTGCAGTCATCTAGGGCCTGTCATGACTCTTGTAACACAGAATGTTTCACGATCTTAGATTCTGCCGCCTCAAAATTCCAAATTAAGATCAAAGAGGCATTGCACATTAAGTGGGAAAATCCCATCCTTAATCAGCAGTTGAGGCATTTAGATTTGTCTCTTTCTTTTTAATTACGTTGTTCTTTTGTATTTTGTTTTATTGCTATGTGCGCTATTTTTGTTTTCTGCGCATTTCACACTTTATATTTAAATTGTACGCAAGTTCTGACGTGTAATTTTGCAACATACCTTAACATAAATTCAAATGTACAACC
>OX421449.1:25599682-25634682 GCA_949126865.1 Montipora capitata | reverse complement strand
GGTTGTATATTTAGGGGAGAATAATCCCATCCTGCGTAAAAGCTTCAAGGCGTCTTGTTTAGCTAGTTTTACAAATATGTGAGGCAGCGCGGCATAGATTAAGAAGGCCTCTATTTCGCTCTATTTGTCTATTTGTCAGCTTAACGTTGATTTTCATTGAAACTTCCTCTTCTTCTCCTTCCTCGGCTTCTTTGGAGGATTTCTGCGCTTAAAATTGTCAAATTTCGTCGCCCCTTCTCTCATGCTCTTTCCTTCTCATTATCCCGTTTCTCGTTACCAATATGATTTCCCACCAGAAAAACGCGGGTTGCCAAATGCAACGCTGCCACGCAATTTCCTGCCGAGGAAAATTTCCCGAACTCTCCCGTCCCCAGAGGCTGTCGTAACTCCCCACCTCTACCCCCACAATCTGTACATGCGGACGTACGTGACGTCATAACCAAAATTTCTCGCATGGATAGATTTCTCCAAAAAATCTTATCAATAATGCTCCGCTGGCACGCTTTGCACGCCTGAGTTTCGCTATTACAAGATCTACTATTTGTGGAAACTAGAATATTTAACAATTATTCGCCGAAGGCGAAGTGATTATCGGTGAATATTTACCGAGACGAAGTCGAGGTGAGTATTTATCGATAATCACTGAGCCTGAGGCGAATAATTGTTTTAGTATAAATATTATATATATTTCAAAAAAGAGAGAGAGAGAGAAAAAAATTAACGTTTCAACGTGAAATCATCTTCACTTACAGTGGCAAAACGACTACTGGCAGCCATTTTGTCCGTCGAGGTGATTATCGGCTGATAATCCGAGATAGCGAGTCAATATGAGAGCGCGCCATTTTGTATGATCACCTATGTATCTATATTAATACACATTGTAAGATAATAGGCCATTTTCGGGTTGCTGTTTGCCTCTGGTTCAAAACCATGGTGCTAAACCATTAAGATGTTAATGAGTTTGATTTGCATGAAAATACACCACTCATTTGAATAGTTGTGCACCAGGACACGCTTTGAAACCAAGGCAAACAGCAATTCGGAAATCGGCTATTCTGGAAAGTCAGGAATTGTACGACAGATAAACTAAAAGTAATTCTGATCCACATAACAACTGCTACAAAAGGAAATACCGGAAACTAAACGGCCGTTCACACAGGCAATTTTTGCTGCGATTTGGGGTGTGAATTCTGCTGCGTTTTCAAGGCGACGCAATATCACTTGTCGACTGAAAGGCGGACAAATGAGAGGTGAGTTCACTTTGTTTATGTAATATTTTGATCAAGTACCAGTGTTATTATTATCACTGGCACCAGGACAGCCGATTGACCTCGATCTGTTAGAACAATAGCCGATAGCTCATGTTCTTTCTTTTAATTTTCAGCCAGCAAACGTTTTTTATTGTATTTTGTTTAAGGATCATCCTGGCTGCGCCTCAATCTTTAATTGGTACTGTTATCGTTGAACACCTTCGTTACTGCCGGAGCTGGAGTTTAGTTCTCACAATCAATTTTAAGTAGTTTTCCATTAACTTCGTGACTGCCTGATGCATGATCACTCTCAATAACGCCCAATTTCACTTTATTTAACGTGGTACATGTTTCGCGGTCAGGTTTCATTTTGTGAGATCAGCTTTAAAAACGGCTTTCGGTTCAAATAACTGTACCTGTAAGTAATTTGAAATTAGTCTTAGTCTTACAGTAATCCCGAAATTTCATGGCTCCAAAAAATACACTTAACTTGCTAGTCGAGCAAGCAAACTGAGTCACGGGCTATTGAACACCACTTTTTCCTGTCAGAAACATAGGGATTTAATCGACATTGACACCAAAATTAGACTCTACAACCCCTATCGTCTACTTCCAGTGTTACACAATCTTAATGGCTAATACCCTTACAAACTAAATTTAGATCATTGGGTACGAGCCATCTGAAATGATCGTTCGAGTAATCCAAAACGCGTTCCAAACTAAAATGTGGCTTTCCAATTTGGGGAAATTCAGAGCAGTATTGATATTTGTAACTGAAAAAGTTAGTGTTTCCAAAGGGTTTTGGCTAATTGGAAGGAGAAAAGTAAGACTTCCGTTGAGACCACGAGGACCAATACATCCAATTTTCCAATTCCGTCAAATTGTAAAATTTCATGATCCCCCTTCACGACACGGACAAAAGCGGTTATCTGTTCATGGTTGTAAAACGATTCAGAATTTCTGATCCCCCTTCACGACACAGAACAAAAACCGCTATATGTTCATAGTTGTAAAAGGTTTCAGAATTTCTGATCCCCCATCACGACACAGTACAAAAACAGTTATCTGTTCGTGGTTGTAAAATGATTCAGAATTTCTGATCCCCCATCACGACACGGAACAAAAACCGCTATCTGTTCATGGTTGTAAAAGGTTTCAGAATTTCTGATCCCCCATCACGACACAGTACAAAAACAGTTATCTGTTCGTGGTTGTAAAATGATTCAGAATTTCTGATCCCCCATCACGACACGAAACAAAAACCCCTATCTGTTCATGGTTGTAAAAGGTTTCAGAATTTCTGATCCCCCATCACGACACAGTACAAAAACAGTTATCTGTTCGTGGTTGTAAAATGATTCAGAATTTCCGATCCCTCATCACGACACGAAACAAAAACCGCTATCTGTTCATGGTTGTAAAAGGTTTCAGAATTTCTGATCCCCCATCACGACACAGTACAAAAACAATTATCTGTTTGTGGTTTTAAAACGATTCAGAATTTCTGATCTCCCATCACAACACAGAACAAAAACCGCTATTTGTTCGTGGTTGTCAAAGGACTCAGAATTTCTGATCCCTTCAAGCATGTAACAGCATACAGTCTGTTTATGGTTGTAAAGGGGATTCAGTATTTCACGCGTTCCAAAGTAAAATGTTTTTTTTTGCCAAAATGACTAATTCCGATGAATTAGTAAATATTCCTCCGAGCCTAGAAGATGTTTATCGAGAATCCTTTATATCCAACAACAACCCAACCGGTTAAGTGAAGAATGCCTTTATTTGGCAGTCATAATTTTACAGTCCTTATTCAAAGTACCACTAGTAGTTCTGAAATCTATGAAAATCTGCAAGCACACAAAAATGTAACTAAAGAGGCGAAAACGGACTGAGAGGACCGCATAAATTCTGCACCTTTTCTGTTGTTAAAAAGTCCAAGTATGATATTTACTCAATTCCAGCTGGTATGAAGAAATTCTGCACCCGATGAGATCCGAAAAAAATCACAAAAACGTGACTGCGAGAGCAGTGATACTTAATCTGGACGCAGAAATTCTGCATTTTCAATACTCAGTGGTTAGAATGCCCTTAGCTGCTGTAGCATGCAGAAATTCTACGGGAGGTGAAATCCGTGAAAATCTATCAAAACCTAACTGTACATTCATTAGACACAAATTCTGCATTCATCGTGTTCAATGGTTAGAACACTGAATTAACGTTCTAAGCTGATTTTTAAAAAAAATGGAAAGACCTAAGAATCCGTAAAAATCGGAAAAACTGGACTGTTCATTTCGCAGTTTTTAATAAAATGCCAAATTCTGCACAGAATGTGCTAAGATTTACTGAATTCATCTAAGTTGGGTTCCGCACACGGGAAAGTGAGAATGTTTACAATCAAACGTAAACTCTGTAAGAAGCATTGACTCCATGATCAGTGCTTCGAGATAATCTAGTTTTCTATTTACTTAAATTTTATCCATTTAAAACATTATTACTGGGTTGCCAATAGGCAAACCCAGTCAAGATCTGTGTTTGATTTCGTGTTTTCTTAATTTTTTTTTCCGTGTCGGGAAAAGTCTTGCCTATCAGTCCCCTGCTAAGTGGTGTCTTTGTGTATAGAGTCTTTTGTGCGTATTTTGTTAGCTTTGAGGGGACTGGGGTAATGTGTAGATTTCCCTGGTGAACACAGGAAAACATTTAATTTTTAAACCTGCAATGGCGTTGAAAGTCATTGTAACGCGAATGGCGTTTTAGTGGAAAAAATATACCTTTATGAGAAGAAGAATGGAACGTCAATTGGAGTAATGAAACAGGGGGGAAAATAAATATCTGGATCTTAAGAGCGACGAGGAATGGTCTTCGACAACAGTTGCAGTCGGATATGAGAAAGTGTGCGTTGTTTGTAATCTTATTTTATAAACTGTACTGGTACGTAGAACACTGACATAAGTGGGAAATTCAGTATGGGTGTAAAAGGAATCGAACATCTTGATTGTATCACAGTGTTTACCGAAGTGGCATCTCATTTGTCTGGCAATTTGCATTTAATTTGTAGTCAAGCTGTATAGTTTTCAGGTAAAAAAATAATTGAAAATGTGACAGTGAAGAATTATTGGAAAGAAAGCTTGTTGTCTATTTTGTGCTTCGGAAAAGGTTCTTTAGGAAAGAGTTTAATCTTGAACTGAGAAATTTATTTATTTCCATTGTGAGACGATTGTTTCTTGTTTGCACGCACGCAATTGGAATAGAAAGGGTTTTGTTTGTCTCCAATAGCAAATATGTTGTTAGTTTCAATAAATTTCACGCTGGAAAGGTTTTTGTGAGATGTTTCAACCGTTGTGATTCATTGTGCTGTGTAATATTCGAGCTTCACTAATTTGCATTCGTGAGTTGAAATTCAATGCGCATTAAGATGACAGGCATTTGTAGCCGTGATCTATCTGGCAAATGATTACAGCTAGCAATTGTTTTTAAGGTCAGAAAAAGATTTTAGTATAGTCACTGTAGCGTAAAATGCAATGAAGTTATTGTTAACTTTAGAAAGCAACAATATTTCTTTAACTTTCTTAAAGAGAGAAATTTCGCACAAATTTAATTTTAAGCTATTCACTTGAAATATTATTTCTCGCCATTGGCTTCGTTTGTGTGATCATTTACTGTTCTCGACATTTAGGAGGTAGTTGTTTGGTTCTATACGCGTAGGAATAAAACGACTAAGAATACGCGAATTTTAGTGGGTGTGCGATAGCAACACGAGACAGGAGTCGAGACCAATTCTAAGATTCTAACGATAGACAGAGATCAACCAAGCCCTCCTGAAATAAACGAAGGCAAGGAAAAACACCACTTGTTTTTTCTGTGAATTTATGCCACTAAGAGGATCGAAGTTGTCATGTTTTGATTGGGCAGCTTCACAGACGTCCTTCTGAGGAAACAGGTTGTTAAAATAGCTAATTGTGATTGGAGAATTTCGATCCTAAGTATAATAAGTATAACAAGACAGGCACAATCACATGATTGAGTGATCATACCAAATATCATTCTTTAGCGCGATCAAGTTGTGTGTGAAGCCGATGACAGTATGTCGTTTGTGACCATATTGCTTTTTGTTGTATTAAGGTTCTTCCTCGGAACGCTCAAACTACTCACTTATGCACACGCCGTTTGCGGTAGACTCACAGTAAAAGATGCGGTTGAGCGATTGTTTTGGCCCGCGGGTTGGTCCGCAAACTGAAAGAAAGCTATATTGAGAACAAATGTGTACTAAATGAGCAAATATGTGAAAATCATGATATGAACTGCATTGAAACCAAATGCCAAACGAGAGAAGCATAGAACTGTGAAAGTTGCCTAGAGTAGAAAGTTCCTGATGTCAAAGTTAGTGCTAGCGGTATCGAGTCGCAGAGATGTACGCCTAGCCGAATGCATTTAGTTAAATTTCTGAAAAAGGTGAATTTTCTGTCTATTTGTATTATCATGGCTTTTTGTTTTCTGCTATTACTGAATTCATTTGTATTTGGAGCTGTAACGCTATTTCATGTGCAATTATTTGTATCGTGTGCAATGATCGTCACTAGTGTTGTTGTTAGCATTTTTTACCATAGTTGGTGTAGCGTTTTGTGCTGGAATGAAGCTATTCTGAATGCTTTCAATGACTGTGGCCAATTTGAGAAAGACGCATCGGTATCTGTTGTTGTGAATGTCGAGAATAAAGAGTCAATAAATGATTGGCAACTTTCATCTTGTTACTGGGTTGCCGTATGGCAATCCCAGTCAGAAATTTGGTAGATTTTTCCGTTTTATTTTTATTTTCCGTGTCGGTAAAAGTCTTGCCTGTCACTCCCCTGGTAAGTGGTGTCTTTGGGCATAGAGCCTTCTGCGCACGTTTTCTTAGGATTGAGAGGGTAGTGGAAATGCGTAGATTTCTCTGGTGGACACAGTAGAATCTCTAACTTAGCCTGCAATGGCGTCGAAAGTCATGTAGCGCGAATGGCGTTTTAGTGGATCCTTAAACAAAATATACCCTTATGGAGCTCAATAATGGAAAGTCAGTTGGATAAACTAGGCAGGCGGCGAAAAACAAACTCCTGGAATCTTAAAAGCGACGAGTAATGGACTTCGACAACAATCTATCGCCCGTCAAGCCGAAATCAAAGTGAGCTGTTTTTCAAATATTTTACCAAGTGTGCTGTTATGTAGAACACTGAAACCAAATGGAAAATTGTCTGGTAACTTATGGGTTCAACGAAGACACAGAACGAATCGAACACCTTAGGTGGATCTGTGATCAACTCTGCACAGTCTTCAGTAAAAACATAATTGGAAATGTGACTGCCAAGAATTATTTGAAAGAAAGCTTGTCGTCTATTTTGTGCTTCATTATTCAAGGCAAAGGTTCTTCATGGAAACGGTTTGATCCTAAAATTTAGTTTGTAATTTGAGTTATATTGCGCATATTGACACGATTGAGTTTCTTGTCTTCACGCACGCAATGAAATAGGAAGAGGTTTTCGCCTCTAAGAGCAAATATGTTGTTTGTTTCAATACATTTTTCGCTGGAAAAGGATTCTGTGATATTTTCAGCCTTTGTGAATTATAATATCATGTTGTGTATTGAATTTTCGAGCTTAAGGTTGAAATGTGATATGGGAGAATTTTTTTAGTATTGCTCTGTAAGCAGGAAGGGTTCACAGGCCTGTTGGAAGCGTGCTTGAATTTCAACAAAATGAGGCCCAAAATCAGTGAAAAATTGTGACGCCGATGAATAATAAAGTAGCTGCTATTTCCAAAATGATTGAATTACCTGGTGATAAATAACGTCGTACGCGTCTTGGAGAGTAAATTTTGACTTTGCATAAACAAATGGTTAACCTTTTAAGAGTTGGGCGATTGTGATCTTTGTTTTGACTTCGCTCATTTATTGTCAAACTTTAGAACACTTGACAGAAAAAGAAACTTACAAAAACCCGGTATCTTGCGATCATTTGACACATATGCTTCACTGTTTGGCGAGTAAACATGTCGCGGTAACTTAATCACGGCGCCCGCTGAATTCCGGCCATGTCACTTTCGATTTTGCGATTTATTTGAACGTAGCAAAAATCTCCCAAAATGTTTGTCGCTGATCGTAACTTTTATATTCTATATTCACGATTCAAAATTAATGTTGTTTTCATGTCGTAAATATTTTATTCTCGATCGACCGTCCCGGAAACTTCCTTCTGCTCTGCGTAAAAACTGTGTATCAATAGTTATTTACTTTTGCATCAATATTTGTTTTTCCATAAAGCAAGCTAACAAAATCTGTACCTTGCTCAGTTCGCATTTGTTAGCGTTAATAGTATTTTCGGTCCAGTGCTTCTGTTTTATGGGGGTATATTGTTTTGGTCTCCCATCAAGGCACTAACCCCACCGGACAGGGAATTAACTTAAGTAAACCAAAGCTGTCAGATGCTCAGAGGGCACGCTTAAACTAGTGGTGAAAGAAGCTGTGAGAGAGCTTGAAAATTGTCAACACGTCAGCCCAGAAGCATATGTTTCTCTTTTCCCATTTATTTTCTTCAATCTTTCTGGGTTCAGTACTTTGCTAGTAACCAAATGTCTTCTCAGGCTATTTACCCAAGACTTCTACCATGGCACTACAATGATAGACAATACCAAAACAAGATCGTGCACTGTTAGAGCTACATATTATGCAAGGACAACTTGAATCTCATGGAAGACAACACACAGCTCAGTTGACATTTTATCTGGAATAAATCGCTGTGTTACTTCACTACCACACGTAAGCAATGCGGGTCTATTTTACCTCAAGAGGACAGGAATTTCTTCTTTCTACAAATGATTAATTAATAGGCCGGTAGCCAGGTTGGTAACCTCAGAAAAGGATCTGTTTCGTCGTACGAACGTGTGAGGACCTGTGAGCCAAAGGGCCTCTGCTGGTAAGACTTCTGGGCGACCCATTAAATGGTCTTAATAACCCCCCAACTTGAAAAATCTTTTCTGGAACGGTGCACGTACCACAGGCAACCCAGTGTACCCTCACGGAGGGTCTAGTTTAAAATGAAAAGGTGTAAAACCCTTGGAGATTTCCGGTTGTCGAGAAAGGAGCAGAAAAACAGCATTAGGATCTTTCTTTGCAGGACGTTTTTCCATTATTTCTGGTGTCTGAAACGGTTCCCCGAACTAATATGGTGGCTTGAACTAACTGAATTAAGATCGTTCAATCATCGTCAGAAGATCAATCTTGACTCTGTGGAAACAAAATATGTAAATAAGCAGAAATGGGTTGGTGACAGAGAGAGCTCTTTTCCTTACGGGTCAGTTCACAAGTCGAAAGCGGATGATGAGCTTGGTTCCTCTATGACCTTTCCGTCGTTTTATGGTAGCGGCATTGTTTGAAGAACGAGGCATACAACAATACAGGCCATTCATATGCAAATAAGTGGCCAGGACTCTCTTCTTCTTTTTTTTCCTTGTGGCTACTATATGGCTGGTAAGCGGTAAAGGTGTTGAAAACACCAAATGACCGGCAGTCCGATATATATTAAATTGTCAAATCGAAGAATTCCAGTCAATCCAAACCATCGTATGTCGATTAGGAAAGGTCAAGCGATCCTGAAGTGATTTATAGACCTCAAGTCCAGGGATTGGTTTATGCTGGCTGAGAGTTCGAACCGTGATTTGTGGCGCTTAGAAATTTTTTTCAGGTCGACTGCCGGTCAACGTATCAACGTAAACCCTGGTCCAGCTTGGAAATTTCCCTGTGGTCTTTGTAAAAAACCTGTGAAATGCAACCAACGCGGTATCAAATGCGACTCGTGCGACTCTTGGCTGCATGTTCGCTGCTTGGAGATGAATATTGATGACTACAAAACCCTTGCAATTTTTTCATGCACGTGGATCTGCCCGAATTGTGATCTCTCAAATTTTGCAACTACGTTATTGGATTTGTCTACTAACTCTCTGAATTCGTCAAACTCGTTCAATTTATTATCAGTGGTCAGTACTCAATCTTCGGCCGTTCCCATAAATTGTCCGCCTTTAAATCGCACAGCGACAAAAAACGCATCGAACCGTGGAATTTCCACATCGAAGCATGGAAAAACATCGAAAAGAAATACATTGAGAGGAATGATAATAAATTGCAACGGACTCAAAGGCTCTGTACGTTCCACTGAATTCCAAGCATTGCTTGAGTTTCATGAACCGGATTTCGTTTTGGGAACAGAATCTAAGCTCCATCCTGATGTGCCTACCTATTCTATTTTCCCACCTTCATATACAGTTTTCAGAAAGGACAGAAATGCTAATGGAGGTGGAGTCTTCCAGGTGATTAAATCCGACCTAGTATGTGTCGATGAAGTTGACTTTAATAATGACATCTGTGAAATCCTCTGGTCCTCTCTTAAAATTGCAAATAACAAAACTCTGTACTTATCGTCGTTTTACACACCACCAAATTCTTCCAGTGAGATACTTGATTGCCTTGGCGATTCCATCAGTGAAGTGTTTACTAAAATCCCTCACCATCCAAATATTATTATTGGAGGAGATTTCAACCTGGGAGATGTTGACTGGCATTGTGAGATCCCAACCACTAGTAACCCTAGTACTGCTTCACAACATAATAAACTTCTGCACTTGATGGACGATTACTCGCTAACTCAGCATGTCAAAGTACCCACAAGACCAGCATCAGGAAAAACCTTAGATTTGTTGTTGTCTACATATCCGAACTCTGTCTCTGGTGTGTTTACTTCTCCTGGTCTGAGCGACCATCACATTGTAAATTTTGAGGTTAACTTGAAAGCAACACGATATCCTAAGCCTTCGTATAGAGTTTACGAGTACAAAAAAGCGAATTTCGGGGGCTTGAATGAATTTATAGCGAAGTCATCTTCTGAATTCTTTGCATCGGACCCAAGGGAAAACTCTGTGGAGCATAATTGGGATGCGTTCAAAAATGCCGTAATTGACGGCATTTCTCAGTATGTTCCTCAAAAATCTTCAAAGCCAAAGTACAAGCTGCCATGGATTACTCCCATGATTAAAAGAGAGATGCGCAGAAAGGATCGCCTCCACAGGAAAGCTATTCGCTCTAAAAATCAACAACACTGGAATGCTTTTAAGAGCCAACGAAATCAAGTGGCAAAGCTGATTAAAGAATCTCATAACCGTTACCTTAACGACGTTATAGGAGACAGCTTGACTGGCAACCCCAAAAAGTTCTGGTCCTATGTTAAGTATAGTAAATCTGAAAACCTTGGAATTTCTCCACTTAAAACGGAAGATGGGATGAGTATCACAGACAAAAATAAAGCAGAAACTCTCAACTCTTATTTCTTTTCAGTTTTTACTCAGGAGCGGTTGCCTCTACCTCAAATGAGCCCGTCACCTTTTTGCCCGATTGCAGATCTGCTGTTTTCGCCCGATGCAGTCGCTAAACAGTTAGCTAAATTGAATCCCTACAAGGCTTGTGGGCCAGATAATTTACCTGCAAGAGTGCTCAAGGAGATCTCACAATCGGCGTCTACGTGGCTCGCCTTTATCTTCCAACAGTCATTTGATCTTGGTGTTGTACCGTCGGACTGGTCGAAAGCCCTTATTACTGCAGTCTTCAAGAGAGAAAATAAATCAGATCCGTCTAACTATCGTCCGATTTTTCTGACTTCCATCTGCTGCAAAGTCATGGAACATATTGTTCTCAGCCACATGGCTAAACACTTGTCTGGCAACAACATCTTGATTAATGAGCAGCATGGCTTTAGGCAGCAGTTCTCTTGTGAAACACAACTGATATCAGCGTTGCATGACTGGGCAAAGTCAATCAACAGCCGTAGTCAAATTGATGTTATGCTGCTTGACTTTTCTAAAGCATTTGATTCAGTTCCTCATCAAAGACTGCTACTAAAGCTTGGCTACTATGGCATTAGAGGAAATATGCTTATGTGGATCAAAGCCTTTCTGTCAAATCGTTCACAATCAGTCTTAATAAATGGTACGCAGTCCTCTTCAAAGCCAGTCCTTTCTGGGGTTCCACAGGGCTCAGTTTTGGGCCCCGTCCTATTTTTGTTATATATTAACGATATCCCATCATCTGTCAAGTCAAGCCTACGTCTCTTCGCTGATGATTGCATCCTTTACAGAGAAATCTATGATGCACAAGATTGTTGGACTCTTCAAGATGATCTTAAACAATTATCATCTTGGTCAAATATTTGGCAATTACATTTTAATGTTAAGAAATGTTATCATCTTGGAATAACTTGCAAGAAAGCCCCGATTGTGTTTCAATATTCTGTGGATGGTCAGCTTATCTCTAGAGTTCCCTCAGCAAAATACCTCGGAATCACAGTGACAGGAAATCTTTGCTGGAATGAGCATGTTAATAACATTTGCAAAAAGGCAAATTCCACGCTTGGGCTACTGCGTCGTATCCTGAGCGGATGTGACCTAAAAGTGAAAGAAACAGCATACCGCACGTTGGTACGTCCTAAGCTTGAATATGCATGTTGTGTGTGGAACCCTCACACCAAACACAATATTTATCAACTTGAGATGGTTCAACATCGTGCAGCAAGATTTGTACTTAGTGACTACTCTCGCTTTAGTCATGTCACTCCAATGATTGAACAACTTGGTTGGGATTCTCTTGAAGCTCGTCGACTCTTCTTCCAAGCTAGCATGTTCTATAAGATCCTAAAGGGACATGTTGGTATTAGTTTTCCTCCCGAGGTGCAAGAAATCAAAAGAGCTACTAGGTTACCGAATAGTCATCCTTTTCAGCAAATTAGTGTTTTAAATAATGTTTATAAGTATTCCTTTTATCCAAGGACGATAGTAACATGGAACAATCTACCCATTGATGATGATGTAAATAAAAATAATTTTAAGTGTGTTGCTCTTGCAGCCATTAAATCGTTCGAATAATGCTATTTATATGTATACATAATTGTACTATTTCCCTATTTATATATATATATATATATATATATATATATATATATATATATATATATATATATATTTGACTGCCAGTGGAAAAATTGAAGACTTCATCTGCTATAAAAGTGCTCGATGGTTAAACCAGAGCTGTGAATAAAGATGAATTCCTGGAGTCGGACTAGTTCAAAAACATTTAATTGCTACTCGGAGTTTCATGCTTCTAATGAAGCAATCAGGTTGCCTGATGATTGCTTCATTAGAAGCATGAAACTCCGAGTAGCAATTAAATGTTTTTGAACTAGTCCGACTCCAGGAATTCATCTTTATATATATATATATATATATATATATATATATATATATATATATATATATATATATATATATATATATATATATATATATATATATATATATAACTAACTGCAGACAGTACTGTTTCGGCCTTCTGGGCCTCATCAGTGCAGTGCTGATGTCTGGGATGGAGGTTAAGCCTATAAAGCCACCCCAAATGTCCCACACATGTGGTACATCTAAGCCATGCCAGAGTGCTCAAACTAGCAAGCTAGTATATATATATATATATACTTATATTTAATTTTATTTGTACGTATATTTTGCTTTTAAACTCCTAGTATAGTTATTGCTGTTTTAGGAGTAAACTCATTAAAGATTAAAGGTGCTAAAATCACTAAATATATTTTTAAGTGTCACAAAACATGTTTTCGTGCTCTGAGCCCAGCATAAACCAAGCCCTGGACTTGAGATCTATAAATCATTTTAGGATCGCTTGACCTTTCCTAATCGACATACGATGGTTACCAGCCATATAGCCACAACGTTTTGTTTTTTGCTTCGCTTTCTTGAGATCGTTAACGGCAAAAAATGAGCTTCGTCACTGGTCACGTTCATTCTGCGGACTCTAGGCATGTTCTTCTCCAAAGAGAAGCAGTGGCTCGGTGACTCGTCAATCAAATTGGTTGTTTAAAGAACGAGTAAGGTATATGTTTGAGTGGCTCGACGGTTCGGCTGCTCGTCAGTCAAATTGGATGTTTAAAGAACGAATAAGGCAAATCTTTAAGTGGCTCGACAGCTCGGCGGCTCGTCAGGCGAATTGGATGCTTCAAGCACTAGTATAAGACATAATCAGTAAACTCAGTGCTATATTTTTCACACGATCTTGTAAAAAATATAGTTAACCGAACCGTAAAATGAGAGCTAAAATCTTAAAAGAGTTCTTAGGCCTAATCACTGAAACAGCGCTTAGGATTAATCAGTAAACGAGTGCTATATTCTTCAGAGGATCTTGTAAAAAATGTGGTTAACCGAACCGTATAAAATGAAAGCTAAAATTTTCAAGGAGTGCCTAATCACTTTATTCTTTACAAGATCTCGTAAAAAGTATAGTCAACCGAACCGTAAAATGAAAGCTGCAAATTTCAAAGGGTGCTTAGGCGTAATCACTGAAACGAGCGCCGCAGGCTTAATCAGTAAACGAGTGCAATATTCTTCACACGATGTCGTAAAAAGTGTAGTTAACCGAACCATAGAATAAGAGCTAAGGGCGCTTAGGTCGTAAGTGACTAGCTATCGAGCCGCATACGGCACTCATTCTTCTTGACTGGCGAGCCGCCGAGCCACTGTATCTGACATGACTCGTATTAAAGTGATGAGCCATCCAGTAGCAAATATACTTCAGTCTTGACTGGCGAGCCGCTGAACTGCTCAATCTAACATGTCACCGTAAGTGGCCCTGTATTCTATAGTTTAGCCTTCGGTTGATTTTGGAAAACACTCACCATTTCAACTTGTACTGAATTTCGTAATGCCCAAGGTTGCAGATTGATAACAAAGAGAGAGCCTCCAATACGGCTGCCATTAGTAATAGAAAGAAAGTCGATGTTTTTACCCATTGATTAGCCAGCCAAAATGTACAGCAAGACGGGTAACACTCCTCTCTTGAAACGTGAATCACGTAGCTTAAGTACCATTGGATAATTTTTCCAGAAGTTTAAACAGCAAGCCTTGCGATTGGTTGATATCAATTTAAACCTTTCAAATAGTTTCCGGTAAACATTCGTTACTGCCTGGTGAGCATTCCGAGTCACTGGATTTTTCATTACATATCTCAGTGAATTTCGATGCGTTTGATGCTGGCTCCGAGTTACTTTGTAAATGGGCCTCTGGATCATTCAAAAGAGCTCGGTTGCAATTCGCAAAGGAGTATACTTCCATGACCTGCTCATTATGGAACGATATTGACGAATATGTAGTAACAGGCAACAGTATATTTGTGGTGTGTCGCTCAACGACAAAGTCACAAACGCTTAGCTCAGGTGAGACCTACCAGTCTTGTATTCTTTCATTTTTAGTAACTAATTCCTTAATTCTAAAGGATTGATTTGTTTTAACGATTGATTGTTTTCATTTTAAATACACATGTAACTCAGGTGCTTGCAAGACTTCTTTCAGTCTTGATTTTCCTTTAGATAAGCAGAAATTGATCAGATTGATTTACTCGTATGTTTTTTTTTTTTTTTAACGAAAGAAATCATTAGGAGAGATTGCAGAATATACCCGTCCACAAAGAAGCGTTACGTTTGCGACGCGAGCCGCAGTGCCGAAGAAACGAAACCTGGGCCGTTTCGCGAGGTTCTCGTCGGACAAAGTGAATTTAGTAGAATCGCTTGTGCCGTGGTGCCTTAGTCGACTTAGGTTGAACTGAGTTGAGTAGAATGGCTGGTGCCGCAGCACCGCGGTGCTTGCCTCATGGATTAAAAAACAAGGTATATCCAACACCACGAATGCGGCACTGCAGCAGCAGTGTTTTTGGGGTCCATTTCTTGTGGTCGAGTATCCTGCAATCTAGGCAATTATTTGTTCCGTAATATCAATAGAGAAAAAACGCTCCACTCTTCACAATATTTTTTCAAATCGAAAAAAACAGTATGAATATCTGGATGATGATTGATATTTGTTTTAACTGGGACTGATTTGTATATGGTTTCCTGCCTTGCCTTTTTAAAAACCGGAAAAGGAGTGATTTTTCACATATTTAGTTAAACAACAGGAAAGCTTCCGAAACTCGGAGAAGGTTCAAGAAAAAATTAAACCGACCCCTTTGATGGGTCGATCGAAGAAAATTTAAAATGATCCTGTCAAATGACTTTATTTGGCATCAAATGACTCTTTGCAAAGCAATTAAAAACTTCTTCTCTGCCAGTTTACACGGAACGATTCGTCTGCCCGATTTATCGGCCCGACCGCGTCGGAGCACAGATCTTGCTTGTATTTTGACAGCCGATGAACGATTGATTCATCGAAATAAAAATCGGTCCGATTAAAAAAATCTCTTGCATTGTAACAGATTTTTTAAAGTCGGGCCGACACCGAGAGAAAGCGCCATGTCAATCAAAGGGTACGCGAGCGGACAGTGCGCACAAATGGGGGATACTAGACAGACAACGGGAAGATCTTTTGAGGAAAGAAGTTTAACACAATTTACACGGTACGACTTATCGGCCCGACAAAACCGGCCGACAAATTGTACCGTGTAAACCGGCCTTAAGATAAGTATTTAATACTTACGACTAGAGCTGATGATGTGTTATCAACAGAATATAGTATACTGTATCATTCGTCTCCCTTCCGTACTTTCAATAAGTATTGAAGAGGACTTTGTTATTCAAAAAACAAGTCCCAACTAAAACTTGTGTGACACATTTTGTAGAATTCCTAGATTTTTTTTTAATTGTAATAGTCTGAATGTATCGTATACGCAAACAAACTAACCGTTTAAGTGTATAATCTATTTATATTATGATATCCGCATGGAATAGTTTTTAACGTCTCGGTTTGTTTGTTTGTTTTTTTTTTCTTTTAGGCGAATGCATTTATTGCACCTTTGTTGCGTGGAATAAAATCCTTTCCTGTGTTTTGTGGGGGATCAGAAATTCTGAATCCTCCCCTGTGTTCATGGGGGGATCAGAAATTCTGAATCCTCTCCTGTGTTCATGGGGGGATCAGAAATTCTGAATCCTCTACTGTGCTTTGTGGGGGATCAGAAATTCTGAATCATCTCCTGTGTTCATGGGGGGATCAGAAATTCTGAATCCTCTACTGTGCTTTGTGGGGGATCAGAAATTCTGAATCATCTCCTGTGTTCATGGGGGGATCAGAAATTGTGAATCCTCTCCTGTGTTCATTGGGGGATCAGAAATTCTGAATCCTCTCCTGTGTTTTGTGAGGGATCAGAAATTCTGAATTCTCTCCTGTCTTCATGGGGGGATCAGAAATTCTGAATCCTCTCCTGTGTTTTGTGGGGGATCAGAAATTCTGAATCCTCTCCTGATGTGTTCATGGGGGATCAGAATTTCTGAATCCTCTCACCCGTTTTCTTTGGGGAAAACCTCGAGACACGAAATTCAGAAGATCATTTGGCTTCTCATGCGTGGCTCAGACATTAGAATGGAGTTCAGGTAAAGAACAAGAAGTTGCTTGGAGGAATTTTGTGATTCCTTGCAAACAGGGAAACTTTCCCTGTGAATTTTAACACAATTTTAAGATTCAGAGTAAACTACAAAGAACCCTCCCTGGAATTAAGTGGCGATTAAGAATTTCCGTGGAAGCTCCACATTTCATTTTCTGCCAACTTTACACTAATTTCCGACGAAAGTTCAAAGCCTGTATCATAAAAAAGCTGTTTTCCGAGATAGGTTTTCATTTTACAAGGAAAAAACAGCCATTTTTGTGGTGATTCTCAGTATTTGTTCCGAATTTTCCTAAATTGGAATACCACATTTTAGTTTGGAACGCGTTCCAACCAACCAACCTATTAAATATACTTCCACCGTATTTAGGTTCAGCACCCATTTTGAATAGTGCTGATCAACAGTGTTCAAGTTTGTTTGTTTGGATGACTCGTATCATCATTTGAGATGGATTCAACACTCCAACTTTGTTCGATCCAACATTGTTCCACCGTTTGGCCGCCCATGTTGGAGAGCGTTCGTCCAACAATTTTTGCTAGGTCAAGTGTTGGATAGAACTTTATTTTGTTCAAACATTACGCCCAACAATTCTGCTTGACTGCTCAACACTGTTGCAATGTTTTGCCTCTCTTCCAACAAAGTTGTGTTCTGCTAGGCAATCAGGAATCGCTGTCTTATTTTCAACCCTCGGCTTTCAACATAATTTTCAACAAAGGTGAGGGAAGACGACCAGAAAGCCGTCGTGGTTGTTGACAAACAGCCTTTCAGCTTCACCACCCATTTTGTTTTCCTCTCTGGAGATGTCTGGTTCAATAGCGTTTTAAAGTTATGCAAATTGATCCGGACTCATTCTAATCACCTCCTAAACGTGGATGTATCTTGCAGTAAATATACTCTACACGTTCTCTTAATAATTCTTTGGTTTTTCCTCCTTTGAATCGGTCATTTCTGTCCTCCAACAACTCCAGTAGCGTAAACGCTAAGAGCGGTTTTCGTTTCAGTTTTAGCGCCAACTTGAACTTGAATCAGTATCGTCGACGTCAAGCAATGTTGGATAGTGTTTTGCCACTACTTTAACATTTACATCCAACAATATTGGATTTTGGATCCAACTTTGTTTGATAGTTTGGCCAGGGATTAATTATTGCCCAGTTGTTTGGCATCACTGTGGCTAGTGCAGTTCAGCTAAAGTATGAAAACCTCAATAAACGCGACTTCCGCTTTCCAGTAACGTGTGTAATAATGTTTGTAATAACGACAAAACCACATGGTGATTTATTGCACCACATAAGTCAACCTAGGGACTCTTGTTCGTCGGCCATCGAAGCTTAAAGTCAATTTCACATTGCTTTACCGCGCCACGTTGCGAAGTTCGTTGCAAAATTGGATATTAGGTTACGAAGTAGCCAATTACGCGGCGAATTTGACAACCAAATTGACAACTTTGAAATGAACTTCTTAACTTCTACCAGATCGGACTTCGCAACTTCACCTAATTTGCCGTGCAAGGTTCGTGACATCGTAAACAGGTGGTTTGAGGATTCAACACCATTCAAAAATAGCGTCGTAGTTAAAATTCACCAAGAAAGACAAATGAAAATATTGTCGACGGGTTTGTTTACCCGCCAACGTGCCGTCCAGACTCTTCGATAAGTCATGTACCGACAAGGGATTTGGGCTGGGTTTATACTCTAAATTTTGACCCTCCAATCCAATTTTATTGGCTGACAACTTGGAGTACCATTCCTATTAAAAAAGTGAGCAGAAGCGCTATCCAGTTCTCCACATGAATAAACATCAATTTCAGGCATCACTGTAACTTTCCAGAAAAGATCTTCTCCTGTCTTTTCTTTTCTTCAGTTTTCGACATCAGCGATACCGTGATTTTATGTTCGAAAATTCGTTTCTAGAATTCATATTTTCTCCGGCAGAATAATGGCCTGCTTTTCCAGACGCGGTCTTGGATGATCGATGGAAGCAAGAAGCGGAGGTCGTTTCGTTAGTTTCAAAGAAGAGATAGAAGTATTATTGAAGAAACAGCAATTCAGACAGATGGTAGTTGAAACAAAGGCACGTCGAACAGTGTGGGTTTAACCACCTCGAAAGTCGTAAACAGCGAGCACTTCTCAGGGCTGCGTAATATGTGGGACCTAAAAAGGCAAAACATAACAGCAGACTATCTTTTGTGACCAAGAAAGCTTATATACCATCTTGAGTAGTCAAAATAGCAGATAATTTCATAAATGGATTTATTGGACGTATTTTTGAGGTAAGCTGTCGTCTTACTGCATGTTCTGAACTAATAATTTTAATATAAATCAACAAAGCCCAACTCGTAAGCGAAGCCCTCTCGATTTTCCGTTCGCAATCATTTTAAAGAACTTGCAGAGCTCTTTAAATGTGCAATCTAAATATCTCAACTCATCCACTTATAAGTCTAGGCCTTAAGATTTTGTATCCTCGCGATATAATAGATTTTATATTCCATTTTTGAATGCCCGCGGCTGAAAATGGTCGGCCATGTTGGATCTTTTACGGTTCCCCAGATCTCGCGCGGCATTTCAAAGTTGGCCGAATTTCACTCCAAAATTTCCAAGCGTGTTAGCCTTAAGTTCCACCTGTCTTTTATTCCCTTCAATTTTCGATTACCCTTAATTTCTTTTATTTCTGCCACTTCGTACTTGGTCTCGATCGTTTGTAAAAAAAACAATCATCCACAGTTAACGTTCTTTAATGCTCGAGTTTGCAATTATTCTCGCTAACTCCCTGTACGTACAAACCGTTCGTCAATATTTACATTTCTCTTTCTTGGTAAATTCTAGTTACTGCGCTATTTTGAATGGTGTTGAACCCTCAAGCCACTTGTTTTCGATGTCACGAACCTCGGACGACAAAGAGTTGCGAAGTTCTACGGGGTGGTAGAATTGTCAAATTCGCCGCGTAATTGGTTACTTAGCTTCGTAACCTAGTATCCGATTTCCCAACGAACTTCACAACGTGGCGCGGTAAAGTAATGTGAAAAAGACTGTAATTAGAAATATAACACACATTACGGTAATGAACATTGTGACAAAACGCATTTTAAATTATTATTATATTATTATTATTATTATTATTATTATTATTATTATTATTATTATTATTATTATTGTTGTTGTTGTTGTTGATTCTCTCCAGTTGTTTCACTGGGTAATGTAGCTTAGAAACACAACACTTTCCGTAATATGTGAGCAGTTCCAAGGATGGTGGATAATTGTACACTTCCAAGGAAGTCAGGTACATTTAGCTTGCCAGACCAGGTCTTTGAACCTGTTGATATGCTTCCAAGATCACCAATCACGATAGGTATTATTGTGACTTTCGAGGCTCCATGAATACTTCTGATTTCAAATGCTAGTTCCTGGTACTTTTCAACCGTCTCCTCTTTAGTTCTGGTGATGTTCTGGGCCGCTGGCACAGCTATGTCAATAAGTGTCCATTTCTGTGTCTTTTTGCACTAGAGCAATATCTGGCCGATTATGTTTCAGCACTTTGTCTGTGTAAATAGTCATGTTCCAGGTAATCCTCACTTCTCCATTTTCTGCGGTTGGCAAGGTTTGATGGTCATACCACTTGTCAGTACACTCTATCCCATACTTCCTGCACATCTCCCAGTGTACCCGCATGGCCACCTTGTCGTGGCGCTTCCTATACTCTCTCTGGGCAAGTTTCTTGCATCCACTGACAATGTGTCGTACTGTTTCAGTGGCATCTCCACACAATCTACACAATGGTGTCTCTGAGGTCTTATCTATGATGTACTTGATCGAGTTTGTTCTTAAAGCCTTTTCCTGAGGAGCAAGAACCAAACCTGTCTCCTTTTTTAAGAATCCATTCCTGAGCCATCTACAAGACTTCTCTCCAGCTTTATCTGATATTGGTTGGACAAACGCACCATGTAGGGCTTTCTCCCTCCAGTTTTTAACTTTCTCGTCTTTTTACCTCCTCTCATAGTCCTGCATAGTTTCTTCTTCAACAATCACTTTCTCCTTCAACGCAGCTTGAAGCATCCACTCTGTGCTCTCTCTCTTAGGTAGCCATGAAGGGATTTGCTCTCCCTTCTTACACACTCCTCGATGCCTATCAGTCCTCTTCCCCCTTCCTGTTTCGGCAGGTACAGCCTCGCAACATTACTCCTGGTGTGTAGACAGCCATTCATTGCCAAGATCTTCCTAGTTCTTCTATCCATGTTGGCTACCTCCTCAATTGTCCAATCCCCAATCCCCGCACTGTAGTGTACTGCACCTACAGCCCAGGTGTTGATGCCATCGATCAAATTTCCTCCATTGATTTTTGATCTACACAACTTCTTGACTCTTCTGATATACTCCGATCTTATCTTGTCTTTCGTCTGGTCCAACTCTAAGATGCCGAGGTATTTGTAGCCTTCCTCCTCTATTTCCCAATATGCTGTTCGTCGGGTAGTTCTATTTCGCTACTGCCAACTTGTCTTCCCCTTCTCATTTCCAGGAAAGCACACTTGTCTAGCCCAAATGACATCTTAATGTCTTGCGAGAAGTTTCTTACTACTTGAACAAGTGTAGACTCACTTGCTCAAGTAGTTTCAAGTAGTTCCAAGTAGTTTGCTAGCTCCGTACAGCTTTGGATCATCCATGAATAGTAGGTGGTTAATAGACTTCATATCCTTTGCCAGTTTGTATCCAGCTCTCATTTTTCGTAGTGCTAGGGTCAAAGGTAACATAATCACTATAAACAGTAGTGGTGACAAGGAATCACCTTGAAAAATGCCTCTCCTAATGTCCACCTGCCCGAGAGTCTTTCCTCCTGATGTCAATACTGTCTTCCAGTTCACCATGCTGTTACTGATTATAGAGATCATATTCTTGACAGTCCCAACCCTCTCCAGGCATTTCAGGATCCATGAATGCGGCACCATATCGTATGCCTTCTTGTATTCTACCCGAGCTATTGACAAGTTCTTCAGGATTACCTTGTCTAGAAGCAATTGATCTTTAGTTCCTCGGGATCCCTTCCTGCACCCCTTCTGTTTATCAGTTAGCAGTATATTCCTTTCCAAGTGATGGTATAACTTCTCTCCAATAACTCCTGTCAGGAGCTTCCACACCATAGGTAGGCAGGCAATAAGGCGGTAGTTGCTGGCCTGGCCACCCTTCGCTGTGTCCTTTTGTATCAAAACTGTTCTTCCCCTGACCATCCACTCTGGCACATTCCCTTTACATATACAGTCTTGCAAGAGTTCTTGCAATCTAGCGTGCAATCCTATCAGTTTCTTAAACCAGAACCCCTGAAAAAGATCGGGGCAGGCTGCCTTCCAGTTTGCCATCTTGCTCACTCCATTTTTAATATCCTCCACAGTGATGCTGATGCCTTCTTGCATCTCTGTTGTAGCCACCTCTAGCCAAGAAGCTCTCTCATTGCGACCGACTTCCTCCGACCAGATCTTGCTCCAGAAGGAGGTTGCTTCTGTGGGATCATGTAACACCGTCTTAACTCGTTCCTTTCCATCTAGTGCACGGTTTTGTAGAACAGCTTCGACCGATTTCGCTTAAAATTGGTACACAAAGTACTTATGTCGACTTATGTAATATGCCAAAGTTTCAGCTTCAACGACTTTTTTTTAGCCGAGTTCTGGATACCAGCCCCTCAGGGGTCCCCAGAGGCTGATTTTCAGTGCAATTTTGGTCACATTTAAATCTCTCTTTTAGCAACAGGAAATTAATTTCAGGCAAAAACAAAACCATCTTTGTCAAGCCCTATCCTCAGGCGTTTATGGGTGAGAACATTAGCTCGTGGAAATTTTTCGCTAGCCTGTGGCATATGAAGCATATGGGAAGCAACCGGAAATGGCCTGTTTTTCAGACCAAATATTTTTCATGCCCATGTTTTATATCTTGAGGTCTTAGTATCCCTGCAACGTTCAGCCCTTAGTTTAGTAACATCAAGAAAAAAATACTAAGGTTGAGGCTTTTTACTAAGAAAAAAACTTACGAGAAGATGGCTAACCAGGCCACTTCCGGTTAAAGTTTCAACAAAGCATGTCTGCAAAAATCAGCCATTTAATTTCGATTATCTTTTTTCCTTCCAAGTTATGGTTAAAAGAGACACTGAAGTTAATTGTCACCGAAAAGACTTGCCGTTAATAAGAAATTTTTATGTGATTGTTTTAGGACCGATCAGATAGTGGTCCGACAGCGGTTATAAATTTCTTGGAAGAAGTCTTGAAAATTACGGACAATAGAGCCGCTGCGAAACTCTTTATTTACCTAACAACACATCTCTTGCCGGTAAATCACAATGCAAAATTGCATCTTTTTCCTCCAAACTGCAATGTTAAGTTTATCTCCTTTGTTCAACTCGTTCAACGTATCACGTCTATGGCCCGTAGTAATGAAGCGCTAATTAAATCAGGATATAAGCAAGCTTTGTAGTTCCATTCAGTAGTACTGTAACCCACCTGTTTGGGCTTTAATATTTTCTGAAGAAAAAAGAACTTATCGGTCTCTTTAAATGCAACCACATCTGTGGTGACAATACTTGAGAATCGTTTTGAACCTTTAAGAAATTTCGAATATAATTAAAGCTAATCAGCTAACACAAATTGCAGTCACTCTTCCAGTCTATTTGCAAAGTGTCTGGATAAATTCACTTACAAAAAACGCTTACCTGGCTTCACTTTTACAGACATGCCCCTTTCCTACAATCACTTAAAAGTGAGGTAACATTAGAAACTTTAGCCCTAGCGATAAATTGGTCGCAAGTGCGTCGTTGCGAGTTAGATATACACAGGTCGATTAATACCGTAGGTGACGAGGTCATTGTAGTTTGCTGGCTATGACTGACTTGGAATTCAGTTTTTTTCTCGTGCAGATTCGTCTCCTTGATATTGCAGAGAATGATTATGATAAAACTTGTATGAGAACCTCAATGGCATAATTTGTTTACTGAATATTTATTCATACCCAGTGCCCCAGTGTAAATGGCTCACGTATGTTGTAAATGATTGATAAGGACGTCCAACACGGTCCGTTTTCGCCGCCAATCCGCTAAATTGCTCGAAGATTACTCACGGGTACTCTTTCCCTTTCTCTATCAGTATTTTCCTTTCGTTGCTTTCTCAAACAGCACAGATTCATGGTGGCATCCATGCTGCATATATATCCAAAGATAGGACAGGGGTGGAGTGGGTTATCCTTCCGGCAAAGACTACTGTTTTGACAACTTGGGAAATAAAATATTTCAGCTTTCTTGGAGCCCTTAAGAACTTGGGGTTTTTTTATGGCACCCGTACCTGTAGATCACATGAAAAAGTAAGTCTTTATGGACTCACACTGAATTGCTGACCCATAACTCTGGTTTCGGTAATAAGAAGCAACCTAGGCGGTAATCGCCCTGGAGAGCCATTATGCATGCTGTAGGTGATAAGGTAAGTCGTCACAAGGCCTAGTGCCCGCTCGTACCTGCTGGAGCTTAAATTGGTTACTGCTCTTCTTTCCTGGACAGGATAATAATCACTGGTGCCCATTTATACATCTGGGTGGAGAGAGGCACTGTTAAAGAAAATTGCCTTCCCAAGACGACATGTCAACGCCCTAGTAACCAGGACCGCCCGATCCAGAGTCCAGCCCGCTAACGCGCTATGCCAGTTCCTTTTTGTGAAGAATCCGAATGTAATGTCGACTTTAATCTGTCCTAAATCTACAAAATGTATCGGGGAAGAAATAAATGGCCAGCACTTTTAAAAGAATAATAGATCGCAGATAGTTTCTTTTCTCGCAAATAAACAAAGCAGCCGGCAAGGTGTCCACTTTCTTTTGAAAGTGCTGGCCATTTATTTCCTCCCCGATGCATTTTGTTGATTTAGGACAGATTAAAGTCCACATTAAATTCGGATTCTACACAAAAAGGAACTGGCATAGCGCGTTAGCGGGCTAGATTCTGGATCGGGCGGTCCTGGTTACTAGGGCGTTGACATGTCGTCTTGGGAAGGCAATTTTCTTTAACAGTGCCTCTCTCCACCCAGATGTATAAATGGGCACCAGTGATTATTATCCTGTCCAGGAAAGAAGAGCAGTAACCAATTTAAGCTCCAGCAGGTACGAGCAGGCACTAGGCCTTGTGACGACTTACCTTATCACCTACAGCATGCATAATGGCCCTCCAGGGCGATTACCGCCTAGGTTGCTTCTTATTACCGAAACCAGAGTTAAGGGTCAGCAATTCAGTGTGAGAGCATAAAGACTTACTTTTTCATGTGATCTACAGGTACGGGTGCCATAAAAAAACCCCAAGTTCTTAAGGGCTCCAAGAAAGCTGAAATATTTTATTTCCCAAGTTGCCAAAACAGTAGTCTTTGCCGGAAGGATAACCCACTCCACCCCTGTCCTACCTTTGGATATATATATGCAGTATGGATGCCACCATGGATCTGTGCTGTTTGAGAAAGCAACAAAAGGAAAATACTGATAGAGAAAGGGAAAGAGTGCCCGTGAGTAATCTTCTAGCAATTTAGCGGATTGGCGGCGGAAACGGAAAGTGTTGGACGTCCTTATCAATCATTTACAACATATGTGAGCCATTTACACTGGGGCACTGGGTATGAATAAATATTCAGTAAACAAATCATGCCATTGAGGTTCTCATACAAGTTCAAAACGATTCTCAAGTAGTGTCACGACAGATGTTGTGGTTGCATTTAAAGAGACCGATAAGTTCTTTTTTCTTCAGAAAATATTAAAGCCCAAACAGGTGGGTTACAGTACTACTGAATGGAACTACAAAGCTTGCTTATATCCTGATTTAATTAGCGCTTCATTACTACGGGCCATAGACGTGATACGTTGAACGAGTTGAACAAAGGAGATAAACTTAACATTGCAGTTTGGAGGAAAAAGATGCAACTTTGCATTGTGATTTACCGGCAAGAGATGTGTTGTTAGGTAAATAAAGAGTTTCGCAGCGGCTCTATTGTCCGTAATTTTCAAGACTTCTTCCAAGAAATTTATAACCGCTGTAAGACCACTATCTGATCGGTCCTAAAACAATCACATAAAAATTTCTTATTAACGGCAAGTCTTTTCGGTGACAATTAACTTCAGAGTCTCTTTTAACCATAACTTGGAAGGAAAAAAGATAATCGAAATTAAATGGCTGATTTTTGTAGACACGCTTTGTTGAAACTTTAACCGGAAGTGGCCTGGTTAGCCATCTTCTCGTAAGTTTTTTTCTTAGTAAAAAGCCTCAACCTTAGTATTTTTTTCTTGATATTACTAAACTAAGGGCTGAACGTTGCAGGGATACTAAGACCTCAAGATATAAAACATGGGCATGGAAAATATTTGGTCTGAAAAACAGGCCATTTCCGGTTGCTTCCCATATGCTTCAAATATGACCAAGTTGTGATAACAGCCACAGGCTAGCGAAAAATTTCCATGAGCTAATGTTCTCACCCATAAACGCCTGAGGATAGGGCTTGACAAAGATGGTTTTGTTTTTGCCTGAAATTAATTTCCTGTTGCTAAAAGAGAGATTTAAATGTGACCAAAATTGCACTGAAAATCAGCCTCTGGGGACCCCTGAGGGGCTGATATCCAGAACTCGGCTAAAAAGAATTTGTTGAAGCTGAAACTTTGGCATATTACATAAGTCGACATAAGTACTTTGTGTACCAATTTTAAGCGAAATCGGCCGACCTTCATTTCCAAGACTGCCCCGGTCTCTCAGGCAGAAGGTCTTAAAGTTAAATGGTCATGAACCATGAACCTGAAGGTGCGTTTTTTGGGTAGAATCCAAATGATTCCAACTACGGATTTTGCGTTCTTTTGGCGGAAACCAAAAACGGATCATGAATCCAAAGTATTCACAATCGAGGAGGATACTTCGGATCAATTCTAAATCTGGACTTTTGAGATTCATCACTTCAGCGTTTTTTTAATTTGGGAAAGGATTTGAAAAAAAGCTGTTTTCCATGCAAAAGTGATACACAACAGTTACCATACATGACAGTTTATCCCAAATGAAAATAGTTACGTTTTCTGCAAATTTCACAGCAGAAATTATACTATTGTTAGCACCTTTCCTAAGCGAAAAACACGGGGTGCTGCGGTCCGTGGAAAACAAACACCACAGACCCAGGCACCCTATGCTTTCCCCCGGCCCTGCGGCACCCCATGTTTTCCATAGAAACCTGCACCCCGTGTTTTCCACGGACCCCGTTACCCCGTGTTTTCCATAGATCCCGGCACCGCGTACCCCGTGTTTTTCACGGACCCCGGCACCCCGCGCCCCGGCTTTTCCACCAAACCGGAATAATCCGGTTCTTTCAGATTTTTCTACATGCACGGTTCGCCCTTGTGTCTGCATTGGGATGGTTTCTATTTTCTCAACTCGTCCCTGACTCATGCTATGGTAGACGGTCATTCCCGACCTATTCTCAAGTTTTATAATTCATGGTTGAACGTATTTTCCTTCAATCGAGAAAAATCCGTGGTAAGGACACCGCTGGCTCAATTGGTTGAGCACCGGGCTGCCATGCGGGAGGTCGTGAGTTCGACTCAGGCCGGACCAACACTCAGCGTCTTTATATAACTGAGGAGAAAGTGCTCCCTTTGTAATTTCATGCGCAAATGGTTAGACTTTCAAGTCTTCTCGGATAAGGACTAGAAATCGTAGGCCCCGTCTCACAAATATCTTCCGTGTTCAGTAGTTCCCTGTGGAACATTAAAGAACCCACACACTCGAGAAGAGGGGGGATGAAGTTCCTGTTGTAGTTGCTGTCCTGTGTGTGTATATGGGTGGATGGGTATAGCAGGTCCACATCAGCTGAACACATCCAAAACTTCAACCTGCTCAAACAAATAAATAGCAAGGAAACAAACTTAAAAAAACATTTTGAATTGTCTGGAAACGGTAAAGTATCGTCAGAGTCCTTTGTAATCGTGTTACTGAAACACAGAGAGTGCTTTTTCTCATCGTTATTTTGAGGGCTGGCGGCAATGTACATCTTTTTATTTTATGCCGTTCCTTTTTCCTTTAAAAGAAACTGGGCATCCATCTGAGATACCCTAGTTTTAGAGATACCCTAGTTTTAGTTAATATAGACAAATTAAAAAATAGGGTTGTTAAATTTGGATATCTAAAATATACAACACCTATCAATGATCTTATTGAAAGTTCGGATAACACAATTTGGAACAATATCAAAAATAATCCCGGGCACCCTCTTGCACATTTACTACCTCCGCAACGAACAAGAATCTTAAGGTCTAGAAGCCATAATTTTATCTTATTTAAAATTAAGACTGAGCGTTTTAAAAATGTGTTTTTAAACAGATGCTTGTATCGTTAGAACTTTTATATATTTATCTATATATATTTATATATGTCTTTTTAGATACTTAGTGTTGGATGTACATCACAATTATAGATAATTTAATTTTTTTTAGATGTAATTGTAATTAAGAACGTTTGCATTCATAACCAAATAAAGTGCCAAATAATAATAATAATAATAATAATAATAATAATAATAATAATAATAATAATAATAATAATAGTCCGGCTTCTCAGCTGGATGCCCCAGCCGTTTTTTGGTTGCTAAAAGCGTGCGGCTCGTTATAGGACGTCTGTCTTCCGTAAGTTTAACATATTTGGTACATTTTATCTCCTTAATTAAGGTAGCGACTTCGAGGATTTAAACATGCCAAAAATATGATATCATATATTGTTACGTTTAAGTTGATTGAAATTTGTGAAAAAAAATTTTCTCATTGGAACACTGGGGGCTTATAAAAAGTCCTCATTCCCCATGCACAATCTGCTATTTCGCTGCGTTTTAACATGACCGATGTAACGCTGTTCTTACTTCTTCATATCACATGTTTATCGAAATCATTAAAGTTATTCGATGTATTATGTGATCTAATTAATATATGAGGTATTGCAATCACGTAACGTAGGATAACGTATAGATTTAGCCAAGCCTAAAAGCGGAGCTCCTGTTTGTAACCCCAGAAAGCAATATAGTGTATTTGGAAATAATTATGCATCTGCATAAAGTACAAAATTGATCCTCATTAGAGTATACAGCTTACAGTGATCAAACACCTCTGAGCTGACAGCAGTAAACAAACAAGCCTTGCAAACAATAGGATTCAAACGATTCACATCAAAATCCCGCACTTTGACATCGCCGTCACCATCTGTTTGCAATGGTTTTTAAGCCCATCCTACATTGTGCTTGTTTTTAAAGCTTTTGCGTTGGTCGGCTTTCACGTTTTCTCTGTTGCTTCTCCTGTGTTTGATGAGATGGATGTGAGCGTCCTTTTTCTGTTGAACATGAAGTCGATCCAGTCCGAAAACATGTGTCAGAAATCCGAAGAATATTAGTCACAACGAAGTAGTGTGGCCGAGTGGCTAGGACGTAGGCGGGAGATCCCGTATTCAAGACCGCGTTCTGACTCACTCATTTTACAGTTCGAAATATTTTTTCCATGAGAGTTTTTAGTTAGCGCTTTCGATAGTGCTCTGACAAGAAAACAAATCATTTTCTTAAATACCAAATGAAATATTCCAGTAGTTACGATTTATCCAAGGGTTAGGATATCTGCGCCATAATCGTAAAGCGCTACATCCGTTTTACTGAACGGTAGACAAGAGCACCCAAGGAGAAAATTAGCGAAAATCCTTTGAGGGATTGTAATGTATAAAGACTCCCTAAAGAAATGTTTTTATCACCTAGAATAATTTGATCTGTTCAGATATCTTAGCTGAAAATTGGAGTGTCCGAAGATATAAGGGGACGATATCTTCATTTCAGAAATTGCAAGCTGAACGTTACCTTGTAAGAACTTCCCGGCAAACCATTCGCTCATCCGAAACTGCTGGTGCAAAAATATTCCTTCCGAAAACGCAAGAGACTAATTTTCCCTTGTTGCGAATCTTTCAGGTGATGTTTCAGTAAAGAAATCTATAGCTGTTTGGCAACGTTCATAGAACCAAAATTCTTAGAACTTTACAGTTTCACTCTCCCGAACACATATTTCACCGAAGATTATCGTTGGGTACCCCTTGGTAGAGACCTCTGAAGGTACATGGTAATTTTAAGAATGTATCTTGATTTGGTGCCAATTAATTGGGCGAATTTACGAAAATAATTTGAATTTCTAATTTTGAAAAAATGAAATATGTTACCAGTTATTTAATATGAAGACTCAATCCAATTCAAAAGGAATTACAGCCTAAATTTTCGGGGATCATTCGTTGCTGTTAGTTCTACGGTAGTTTTGCCACGTTGTTTGACCGAAAAAACCCTCACAAAACACGACATACCTTTCATGAAACAGATACCAACAACGATATGAAAGCTGTAACAGGTACTGATGGCTTAAATGTGAATCATCACTCAACCTTTAGCGAAACCAGGTGTTTTACAGTAGAAATTCTTTCGTATACCTCCGATTTCGCGAAACAAACGAAGCGAACACAAAAAGTGACAACGACCATGGCTTGTGGATGACGTTGAATGAACATGTGGCCACAAAAATATGCGGTTTTATTTTCTTTTTAAAAAACCTAGCCAATGATAACAAACGTTACAATTGTGGATAAGAGTAAAAATAAACGGATTCCATTTTATAACGTGGTCTGCCCTGCAGGGGGTATCCCACGTAATGATTACTGCAGAGGTTTGAACTCGGCCAATCCCCATACATTCACTGTAATTTGAGCTGCGTTTTCCCCCTGACCAAGATCATATTTGGTCTAGTATTGTAGATGATGAAATATCCGGTAAAGTTTTAGCAACCCTCAATATTCCCTACCCGGCATTCCCCGCTGTACTTTAAGTTCAAGACAAAGTTTTTGGGGGCACGTAAGCGTAGGAATTAAAGATAGTTTGCAAAGTAAAGACTGCACTGTTGTTTGTGTGGAAGCATAGAACGATAACGTGCAAACGGCCGGGAGGAAACGTTCAGAGTTGTGTGATGCATGGTTGTCGTCATGTCCTTAGGCCAGTTTTCAGGCAGTGCTCAATGAGAAGTAATGAAGTAATAACTAAAATGTGTTTGGTATATATCAGATATATCATATATCATCTCATTCAAGTTACATTTATGAAGTTAAATGTTTTCATACAAGGACATGTGGCTGAATACGTTTCTCACTGGGGTCGTCATGTACGTCCCATATTCACTAGAGATTCAAGTTGCAAATTCCAGTACATCTATTGTTCTACAGGAGGGCCTTATTTGCATAATTATTACCATTTTGGTATAAATAAGATTCTTTCATCCCCTTTATTCCTCTCTTTGGCTTTCAACAAACCTTGGACGTTCGACCCTCCCACCTCCCTGCAGCGATGGCCTGCGTGTTGCCATGGTTCCTACTCCTTCGGCCTTGTGGCTGGCCTCTTCCCATAACTTACTTCTGCCCGGGGCGTTTCGAAGTGAGGGTTCCAGGTGATAATTTATTACTAGTGGTTGAATGTATATAATTGATGTAATTATCATTATTTATTGTATTAATTCATTCATCAACCCCAGCTTCTCGCTGCTGCCTTTTCAAACCCTCCCAGTGCTTGCAAACAGTTGAACACTTTATCAGGATTTACACACCTCAATGTGACCTAAATAGTGCGTTTCTATTGCCTGTCACTCCTGAATTATTAATGAACTTTACATAACATTTTTAAATGTGAAGAACGATAGCACCCATATTTTTGGATCATGGAATGTGGACTTTGGACTGCGGAATTGAACTGGGTGCTGACCAAGATATTGCAACAAAAATTCACTGAAACACTGTGAACTTTAAAGGAAACCAGCTAAAAATCCTTCGAACAAATTAAAGTGTAGGCTACCCATAGCCTCCATGTTTGAAAATGGATTGCCAGTGTTTTTCTAGTTTCATGATTCTCGGGCTCACCAAGCAAGTGCATTGCACAACAGCAAAATATCTACAGAGAGTACTGACGATGATCGCAAGTGCTCTGTCGCGTTGAATAACACATTTTTTGTGTTTCTAGATCTTGGCAACGGTTTCAATTGCAGTTTTATCTGCACTTGCAATTCCCCACAGCCCGTCCTTCATGAATTCCATTCAGCACTGGATATTCCATGTTCCATAATTGCGGGTTGACTTTTATATACTGGACTAAAATGGTCAAGAACAAAGCAATCATTATTATTCGGGTTAGGCCTTGCTAATTAGGTATTGATATGTTCGCTTTGTTTTTTTGTTTCACGGACATTAATAATTTCGGATCCCGTATATGAAAGACCATCCATAATTGCACTCGTTCAACAATGCAATCGTACCCGTCTTCGCTTCTGCCATGTTTTCTTCACATTTGCTTGCACCGACAACATGTTACGTAAAACAAAAGACAGAAAACATGGTACCTGTAAAAACACCCTGATATATTTTCAACGACCACTCAACTTCTATACAGCAATCGGGCTTTAAATTTAAGATTACCGGGCCCATAACATTTACAGTTATCTGAATAAGGAAAGAAACACAATGCTCAAGACGTAAACAGAAAACGAAGTCACATAGAAGCGAGACTGTGACGTCACAATAATACCACTTCATTAACTAAGTGAAGCTATGATCCTCGCAGTTATGAACGCAATTTTTGCAATTGCGTAAAGAAGCCTGAAAAATTCAGGACTTTAACGGGGTTTGAACCCGTGACCTCGCGATACCGGTGCGACGCTCTAACCAACTGAGCTATGAAGCCACTGACGTTGGGAGTTAGTCATTTGTGGGTTCTAATGTTCCCGTGAGGAATGAATCAACGACGAAATGATATATGAAATGGATCCCACATGAACTGCGGATATGGTTCAAACCCCGTTGAAGTCCTGAATTTTTCAGGCTTCTTTACGCAATTGCAAAAATTGCGTTCATAACTGCGAGGATCATAGCTTCACTTGATTTCATATCCGCAGTTCAAGTATGATCCATTTCATATATCATATCATCGTTACTTCATTAATTCTTTTAAGAAATGGTTATGAACAGAATGGATACTCCAAGAAAAGGTGAGACACTTCGCGACACATATACATGTGTAACATTCGATGACGTTACGTGGCAACCCTGACAACCTCGGTGTTAACCCGCTTTGGCAGATAAACAGCACTTCTTTTAGGCAGAGAATAACTTCTGGGTTAGGCACTGATCTCTAGTGATTAGGTGTAAGCGCCGGCACGAAATGATTAGATTTCATAAATTGTTCTGGTGACACCATATTTAAAGTTAGTGAAAGAAAGATCGTTTGGTAATTTATATACACGAGACTAAGTGTTTCACCTTATTTTGGAGTATCCATTATGTTCACAGCCATAAAGAAATTGGGATTTTGATTGGAAGGAAAATGTATTTCTTTTAGGTGTCTAATTAGTTTGCTTGGTATTAATTCCCATTGGGATAATTAGGCCTTTATATACCACTCCTCGTGAATGTCACACCACTTGACGCGGACCAGTTTACTCGAGGCTGTTTTTTCCTTACTATTTTGTATTGTCGTTTTAAATAACGTATGACTTTTTTTCTTATATTCCTTGGCTATGACTTTTTTTCTTATATTCCTTGGCTTGTAACCTGTATCCAGTGTGTCCCCGGCTCAGTTTTTTGTAAATAAACTCGACCATTGCTGGCGGCTCCCTCCACTATTTGTTTGTTACTTGTCTCTTCTATACATATAATAGAAATGTTATCTATTCGGCTGAGCGAAGCGAAAGAGAATAGAATATATTATTGTATTGGGCGGAATCGCCCTGCGGTATTGGCCGAGAATATATTATTTTATATAGTAGAAGTTGCAAATGGCAAATGTAATGTTGCGAGCAGCAGATACTGGGAAAACAAAAAAGTAATGGTTTTGACTACGATATTCAACTAACCTGCGATCAGGCTCTATTTTAGTTTCGCGTGGTACGTAATGTGGAGTTGGCGAAACGAAAAATAGAGCCTGACCAGATTCCCCTTCGAAATTCCTTCCGCCCACTTTTTTTGATTGATTGACATGTCCTTCATCGGCCAATCAAATTTACTTCATTACACCAATACACGCGTGGACGGCAGATTCACGCTATTTTGTTTTGACCAGAGTTAATTACCGTGGGAGGAATGTTATAAACGAATTCGAAAGCCACCGTTGGCTTTAATTTGAGAAAAACACATTTAAAGCGTGGGGAATGTTTTCGACGACTATATTGCGGCAAAGGCCGGTGTAATTCTCCCTCCGAACTTCACTGAATATGCAATCTTTTAAGCTTGACATCTTAATTTGTAATTGAGATAACCTAGCATTTTGTCGTTGGACGGTTTGGCAATAGATTTTTAAAGAAAAGAAAAAGAGAAATACATTATTCCTTTAACGTGTTTGCCCTTGAAGGTTTCTTTGGTGATTGTTTTGGGTAATATCTTCAGTTGCAGTGTATTTCTAGAATTGCACGCAGTAAAATCATGATAAGTTTGGCTGTTAATTTTTTGATGTAGTACGAACAGTAAGATGGACTCGCAAAGTTTCTTTTATTGTTGTACAATTGATCTCTCTGGAAACATGCCATTTTAGTTTCTGGAGTGCGAGTTTTAAGTTAAATCAACTGGAAATATTATGAAGTGTGCAAACAGACCGTGTCATGTACAGTAAATAAAAAAGCCGTTTGTTACACAGATAATCAAAACATGCATTCATGTAACTTGCGATTTTATCAGCATCCCCTCCTGTTGATATATATGTCCCTCGTCTCATCCAGGAAACCAATATGCATCAACTTTCAGTGCCATTTGAAAGAACCAGCTATTTAGCTTTCAAAACATCAGGGAAGTTTGTGCCAAAGTACTCTCAACCCATGGCCACAGAGCTCGACAACGGAATCGCTAATTTCACTCGTTCCAGAGATTCAAACCCGATTCTGTACAAGTTATGAGATGTTTCAGATGGCATATCTGCATTTATACAAACAAAATCAAGTTGCACCGTCCACGGCATTGTAAGAACAAAAGAGAGCAAATTTTTTCGTACACTTATGGCGGATTAGTCTCGAGGATTTCGCGAGAGCTCCGCGCTATTACGATGGCATTTTCACTTCCGGCGTTTACACAGCCAATCAGATCGTGAGTTTGGTTGGCCAAAATTTGGCCGACCGTCCGGAATTCTTGACAGACTTTTGGTCAGGCCCAATTTTAGCGAGCGACGGCATAAGAGAACATATGGGCGAAGCTAAAAATGGGCCTGATCGCAGGTTCATTTTCAACAGGATCTAGGAGACCTAGTACTCTGATT
>OX421449.1:25572182-25592182 GCA_949126865.1 Montipora capitata | reverse complement strand
TTAACTAATTATAACTACCAAAAGAACTGATTAACCGACTAACAGTATTAAATAAAGTGTTTATTCCAACTAGGCGCAATTATATTAAAAGTTGAAAACTGAAAACGAGTGGTTCTGGCATAATTATTGACAGTCAAAGCTTCTTAGAGATTAGAGTAATAATATTAGAAATAGAATGGAATAATAGAAATTTGATTAACTACTGATATCCAAAATTAAAGAAATTTAAAATGCTTTTGAAGAAAATGCACAGTTTTCAAATAATCACGTATGTAATTATGCTAAAACGGTTGTGCACCTCGAGCAGGCTCGGTGAATGTCGGTGAATAAAAACCGAGACAAAGTCGAAGATTTTCTTCACCTCGACTTCGGCGAATTATTAACAATTATTGGGCAAGGTGGAGCTAAATCTTGTGATTTGATTTGAGTGGCGAGCAGATCAATCATTTGCCAAGACGAAGGCAGAGGCAACTAAGTGATCTGCGAGACACTGCCAAGTCACGATATTTTGCGATAACCGAGTTCCGAATTGTTTTATCATTCGATCTCTGAGTTTGTTTTTCACAATCCCCAACAAATAAATCACTTTCTGAAATCTCAGGAAAGCGAACTGCCATTTTCACACAAGAGCGTGGTTTCAATTTCGCATGAGCAGAATATTATTTGCAGCAAATTACTTATTTATACGCAGTTATCTGCAGGTCACGTGGTGGGCTTTCAGCCATTAAGGAGGAAGGAAAAAGTACATCGAATGATAATTGTTAATTATCAGTCTTTGCTCTAGAGTGTACAATTCCATTCTTTCAATCGGTTGTCATGCCTCTGTCAGATTTTAAAATGGGGCTTGCAGCTCTCCTCTGGACACGCACAATCATATCAATGTTCCTCCTAATATGTGGCGACCAAACTAATTAGGTATACTCTATTTGGGATCTAACTAATGAAAACTAAAGAACTTTTATTGTGGGCACATCGAAAAAAGTCCCTACAAGCGCGCGAAATTAGCCTCAACGATCTTTTAGCTTTCGATACTATACAATCTATGAGTTTCGGGGATAAGTTGAGTTGCTTTATAGTGCGGAATTCCAACCTCACAGTTAGTCTCCTTTCCAGCAACTTTATCTATCAAAGTAGTTCGATGGAAAAGGAAGGAAAAAAGAGAACTTGTTTAAATAGGAATAATCAAATTAAGGACAGTAATGGGAGTAGATTAATTTTATTACTTCACTGTAAGCAAGAAGTTTGCTTCCGTTTTAGTTAAATAAAAAGGCTACATATTGATTCGCTCCTTGGGCCGGTCTTTTGTTTCCTTGTATTTTCTCCGAGAGCCCTTGAATGCGAAGTGTTTGGTCCGTTACGTGGATGACACTTTCACACTTTTCAAAAACAAGGTCACTGCACAACTTTTTCTACAGAGCTTGAACCAACGACATCAAATTCACCTTGGAGGTTGAAGGTAACTTTGAAATTCCTTTCTTGGATGCCTTAGTTAACGTGGCGCCGACTATTCCTTTTCCACGACTATCTTCAGAAAGAAAACCTTCACTGGGCTCGATATGAAAGGAGACTCTTTCACACACCGGAAATACAAGATTAGCCTAATCCGTTCTTTAACATATCGTTGTTGGAATTTGCATTTGCTCCAGGCCTGCCAAATTACGTTCTTACCTTAATAATATTGAAAGGCTTCTTTTACAAAATGGCTTTCCAAAAGGAATGCTCTCCTACAACATTAATGATGTGCTAAAGAGACAACTAGAAAATCGTTCAGGACCACTGATTACTTTCCCCAACAAATATATTAAATTTGTTTAACCTTTCTTGGGTTCTCATAGCAAGGATCATTACCGTGCCCTCACAAGTCCAAATGGTGATTACTCTTCATCGATTGCGCGGCATTCAACGCGAAAAGGGCACAAGTCAAAATGGAACCATTTCCAAAACCTCGAGAATGGTCGTTCTCACTTACAATGCAGAATTAAGGAAACTCTTTTAATTTAAGAACACAAACTTTGGCTTAATGAAAAAATCAGCAGTGAAAGCTGTCAATTTATTAGCTATCACCTTCCTTTCTTTAACCAATCATATTGTTTCTTTTAACTAGTTTCCAGTTTCCATAAGCTTTTCCAATTGAAATATGGTTTTTTTCCTAAACGGTTACTTCTGATGATGGATGTTCGAAAAGGTATGTTTTTTTTTTAATTATTAGATTACTCATGTTTGTCACCGCTGTTTGCGTGTTATTTCTTTTAAAGTTTAGATGGCCAAAGAACAAAAATGTCCCCAAAGTACAGTATTGTACACGAGAAAGACTTGTGAATCACCCAAATTTACCTTGACAGCACTAGTAAATACTAACAGCTTGATTTACTGCTCGTATTCCCCCCACTTAAATCCATTGAGATGCTTTCACGACGAGTCCCTGTCGGGCGGGGTTGGTATCTGGATGGGTTCCGTTCATAGACAAGTTGCTGTAACCTCGCTCAAAGGGTCTTCTATCCCTCCATCCGAGAGAGAGCCAGGGAAGAAAGTCCCTGGTTCAGGCTGGTCACGTGTCTTAATGACAAATTTTCCAACTTGGAAGCAATCTCGTACCCTGGGTCTTCTCGGCTTTCAATATGGCGGCGGGTATTGAGAAGACCCTGGCACACAGTAAACTAAAAGGATTTCTGATTGGTGCTTTTCTCACATGAACTCTAGTTGGTTTAATGTCGAAAGAAAGATGGCGGCTAGTGAGGAGAGCCAGAAAAAGAACAGAATTCGTGTTTAAATCATTTTCAAAATTGTAGCTGTTCCGTAAGAAGCAGCCGCAAATTAACAAGCATAACAGTCAAAAATAATTCGCCGTTTTTTCACGTTGCACGGTAATCTACATCAGGCTTCGATTCCAATTAAAGCTACGTTGGCTTTTCACGACCTCTGGCATAGCGATCGCTCTATTATATAGAAGGATATAATGGTGTTTGAAAGACGTAACGGTAACTAAGTGATTTTATTTCGTACGTACCTTTACGTTTTGCTTCATTTTGGCGTCTCACATTGAACATTGTTACTGTTGTTCAATTTTCTCACCATGTCAGATTGTGTTACAAATTATAAAATTGTGCAACGGGGTTCATAGACTATTGATGTGGTTGATTTAGCAGTTGTATGTGGCGCTGTTGACTCGTGTGACAGCTGCAATGAAGGCGGGTCTGTTAAATACCGGTCACATTCCACAGGTCAAGACTGGAGGTCGCTGCTCCAATAATCAAAAACTTAGCCAAAAGTTTCCCCGAGACCTGAAACAACATTTTTGTTGAGTGATTAGCGCTAGCAGACACTTTTGGCGTTGTTTATTTGTCTGCAGCACGGTAACATGTACACTCACCTGTGGAAAGTGACCTGTGTTTTATTGTAATTGACCTGCAGCTGCAGTAATCCATATTCGTTCCCATATCATCCCTTCCACACTCTTCAGCTAGTGGTGCACAGATCAAGATCTAGCTCGGTCGGTTTTCATCATTGCCTTTTACTTTCATCAATAAAAAATGTTAATCTCCTCACGCCAAACAAAGTGCATTCATCTTGTAATTTTCCAGGGGGGTTATATAAGATTTTGAAGTCTTAACAATAAATATTAGTCTTGAAAATAATTGTAAGGCGTATCATTATAGTCTTATTGACCTGTCAATTCGCCAACGACTTCCATTTTTGCTTCTTCTGATTTAAAAATATAAATATGTATATTAAACAGTATTCTTTAATTTTGTACACGACTTTTTTAGCTTCACACTCCTGTGAGTTTTCTTGTACTCCAATAATTTTTATTCGTTTTCAAAACATGCTTTGAAAATATTCTCTAGCATTGCTCAAGTTGTGGCATTTATGATTACTGTCTGAAGATGTGGTACATCGAGTGATTTGGGGAAAGATTGCAGACTGGACAGGGGGATTGGGAAATAAAATTGAAGGTGACAAACCACAGGAAATTTGCGACTTCACCAACAACAAGAGACTATTTGACAAAAAGAAATAGTGTTTTGTTTCTGGAATGGTAAGGGCAGGAGAAAAGATAAAGTACTGTAGTGTGGGTCACTTGGTCGGTCATATATATTTCGCTTTGTCTATTGAAGCTCTCAACAGAGAAGGACAAAATGTGGACGCAAACTCTCTGAATGGTTAGAAGCCTGTCAACGAGTGTTTACCATTAAAGAAAAGAACATAATGATACTTGTCTATAAATAACTAATTTTCCTTCAGATGCCACAGCATAAAATTTCAAATTCCGTATTCTGTGAATCTTCCATTACTTGTTTTACATGTGAACCTAGGAAGTTACCAGTACCAGCTTTAAAATAACTGGTTCCTGGAAAACCCAATTTACTACTACAACTCACCAGTGCGAAGATTGTTTACATTACTTATTACCATGAAGAGAGGTAGCTTTGGATTTTTCAACAATATAGCCCTTTAATGTAACCCAAAATCATTCATATAGTGAAAACGTTCTATTTATGACCCATTTCCTTCACTTTCGTGTTTGTCAGCATTATGATTTGCTATACTTCAGGTTCACATGTTCACAAGTTTGTTTTTTTGTTTCATAGATGTTTAGATGTTCAATTACAAACTCTGTTTTGAATGGCCACTCTACCTCATAATTTGTGTAAATAGTTCACCATGAATTCTAAATAGATACAATTCGTTTCTAAGTAAATGAAACGAAACAAAAATGTAGTTTAAGGAATGGAGGCAAATAAAACAAACTCTGCCATAATTTGTCACTGCCTCCAAAACAGCAGATTAAAAGCCAGTTTGATAAAACAGCAAAGATCCATTCCTAACCCTGCGCTCATTCGACAAGAACTGCTGAAGATGAAGCCTCTTCTTTTATTTTTTAAAGAGTATACCAATTATTTTAAGAGTTGAAAAAAAGGAACCACACCCATTAAAGGGTTCCTTATGTAAATATTCCTGTACCGCCTCTCAATTCCACCCCTGTTTAATAAGGGTCAAAATGTAATGAAATATCTTGTTCAGTTATAATGGGAGTACCCTCGGAATCCCTGAAAAACTACAGGTACTATATTGTACTGTAGGGGTTCTTACCAATACCTCTGCACAATAATAATTTATTGACCTTTTAGAACTACCTATTACCTGACCCAATTGAAAGGCCAAAGCCAGCATACCAGGTACTTTGTGTCTGTAAAATTTACATTACTCTTTAATTTAATTATTTCATATTCATGCATGAATGTAATGGAACTAATTGCACGTAACATTATTTAATTTCACAGATTAATTACTCCAACCTTGCAAGAAGGCATGGTCTGAAAGATAAAAAAATTGGGACACATGATTGTGAAGGAGTACCTTACAAAGCAGAGTGTCAACCTGCAAAGATTTCAGCTGTTTAGGAAACAACCAGCAAAGGCAAGGCCCCAACAGAATAGAACGTTTGGTGGAGAAATCACAGTTCCAACACCAAATTGAAGAATTCTATCTCAC
This sequence comes from Montipora capitata, assembly GCA_949126865.1. Classification (NCBI taxonomy): domain Eukaryota; kingdom Metazoa; phylum Cnidaria; class Anthozoa; order Scleractinia; family Acroporidae; genus Montipora; species Montipora capitata. Next base: position 25,586,689 of record OX421449.1, on the reverse strand, counting down.
TTGTTAAATAACATACTGAGAGGACCAGACAGGACAATTAAATTAAAAATAATAATTTTTCTTACTTCAAAGTGAATTGAGAAAAAAAAGACATTTAATCAACATTACATTTAAGTCTTGTAAACCATTTGTACGTTTGTAAAGAACATCGGTCAAATCAAGAAATTGTCCACCCCTCCCTTGTAGAGCTTTGCATTGTTTTTTATTACGAACAGGGATGCTTCCCTCAAACTATACTGAAAGAAATGACAAATTAAATTTATTTATCAAAAATTAAATAATAATAATTGGTATAATTGTTTTTCAAAATTAGGCAAAACGTGAAGTGGGAGAATACAGCATTGGCGAGATGGTGGTCCCAAAAAGGTACAAAAAGTTGATCCTCAACAGTAATGGGACCCTGAAGGAAGTGCAGTTTACGGTTTCTGGAAGAAAAAGTTCTTTGAATGAAATCAGGAGAAGAGAACTGGAAAGATGCGAGCAGCTTGGAGTGTTGAGAGGACATACAGATCATGAATATGAGAACACGAGAGGCGAACTCGTTATAGAACGCCTAAGAGTTTTAGGAGAGAATGGCAACCATGCAGGGTATACTCCACACCAGAGAAAAGAATACCTCACGAAGTTTGAGAGGACCAGACACTTGAGGATGTGGGGCGATGGATCTACAATTCTGAACCATGGCCACCTCCTATACCTTGTCATGCCTGAAATGAAGGTCATGGCGTATGGTGACATGGATGTCCCTGCACTAGTCGAAAAGCCTCAAATCTACATTCTGGGAAGGTACAGTGCAAAGGAAGCGGATCAGCTTGCTTATGTTGATACGAGAAGAGAGTGTATAGATCAGCTGTCCAACAACCTGCAAACAAGTAAAGGAGTGCCAGTGGTAGATGCGATGCGCTTTTTTTCACGGTGATGGACCAGAGCAACAATTTGAAAGGGGTGGAAACAATGGTTGTAGTGGTTGCAGTGGAGACTCCCGTAGATACAGAGATCTTGTTTACTGCTTCAGAAACCTACACCTGTCATTGGCTGATCGGTGCAACACAGTTAAGGCAGGACCAGCAGGGAGAAGAAAAAGAAATGGAGGCATCAGGACATTCAAGAACATGACTGTGCAGAACTGAGAGCTGAGTGTGCAGCAAGGGGGTTGTAGGATGAAGGAGTAAAGAAAGAGTTACAAGAAACTCTGAAGGAGCATCTCAAGGGTGTTCAAAGAGTGCCATCCCTGCTAATAAATGAACAAGACAAGAGCATGGAAGATATCAACTTTGGTATGAACAATTTTTCAATGGCAATTCGACATAATCTACTGGACACTGAAACCTACTGCTGTATGTGCAGTTAGCGGTCCTCGTTGGCATACGTAAAATAAAGAGCATGCAATTAATATGCTTGACCATTGTTTTGCAAACAACATAGACTTTCAGTGCCAATAAATACAGTCATCATACAGAAGATCCTCCTTAATCTATAAATCTATGCTAACTCTCAAAAAAGAAACGACAGTTTTCAATTTACAAAACATGTTTCGACATACTCATGTCATCTTCAGTTGCAAATGAGCTTTTCAACGGTTGTACATTTGAATTTATGTTAAGGTATGTTGCAAAATTACACGTCAGAACTTGCGTACAATTTAAATATAACGTGTGAAAAGCGCAGAAAACAAAAATAGCGCACATAGCAATAAAATAAAAGACAAAAGAACAACGTAATTAAAAAGAAAGAGACAAATCTAAATGCCTCAACTGCTGATTAAGGATGGGATTTTCCCACTTAATGTGCAATGCCTCTTTGATCTTAATTTGGAATTTTGAGGCGGCAGAATCTAAGATCGTGAAACATTCTGTGTTACAAGAGTCATGACAGGCCCTAGATGACTGCAGGTGTCTGTAAACATGCCAAGACTTGTCCGACAAGAGATGCTCACGAGCACGTGTACGTAGGTGGCGAGTGGTCTCGCCAATGTAGCTGGCATTACAGCCAGCACACGAAAATTTATAAACGACACGCGAACGTAGACCTTGCGGTACTGAATCTTTCACGCTGAACATGTTTCTAAGTTTAAATGTACTAAAGACCAACTTAATATCTAAATCAGCTTTGCAATAATGTTTGAGTAGTTGTCTTAACTTGGTCTGGGCGATTTCAGAAAACCGGCCAACATAAGGGAGTTTATAGAAGTGCGTAGAAGTTTTCCCGGAGTTGGATGAGGCGTCCCGCCCAGTCAGAGAAGGATTCATTTTCTTAGAAAGATACCTGTGAATAATCTTGTCGATGACCCACGACGGAAAACAATTTTTCCGTAGTAAGAAAATAAGCTTCTTGACGTCCAGATGAAAACCAACCCAGGAATTGTTGATCTTATATACTCTGTCTAGTAATGTTCTGACTAGACCCAGTTTGTAATTCAAAGGGGCGAAGCTGAAATAATTAGTAAGAAGACCAGTAAATGTCTTCTTGCGATATACACTAGTAACAATAGATGGATGACCGTTGTCTAGCAATATGTCTAGAAAAGATAATTTCTTATTGATTTCCCTTTCCATTGTGAAACGGATACTTGGGTGCCTTGCGTTGATATAATCAAAGAACAAGAGCGCATCATCTTCGTTATTGAACAAACAAAAGGTGTCATCAACATAGCGTCTATAGAACAAAACTTGGGAGGATGAGAAATTATCTAACCAGTTTTTTTCATGGTGTCCCATAAAAAGGTTTGCGAGGACTGGAGCAAGGGGGGAACCCATGGCAACCCCATCTACTTGGTCATGAAACGCACCCTTGAATAAGAAGTGGGTCCCTGCTGTTGCGAAGGAAAAAAGGGTTTTAAGGTCAGTGGGGCTTATCGCAAGGCCAGGATTACCCTGATAAATGTATGTGACCGCCAAATCAATGCACTCATCAAGGGGTATACTAGTAAACAGACTCTCAACAACAAAAGAGACCATAAACTTCCCAGAGGTTGGTAACTGATTGATTTCATGTACAAATGAAAACGTGTCGCGGACGTTGTAGTCACACGGGACATGAGGCTCTAAAAGATCGCAAAGGAACTTAGATAGATTATAATTGTAGGTGCCTATTGAAGATACTATGGGTAGAAATGGAGGTGTTTCATTATGCTGCCGAGCCTTGTGCATTTTAGGAAGGCCATAGAACCTAGCTGGTTGAGAACCAACTATATAAATTCTCTCATATGTATCTTTGTCTAAGTGACCCTTATTTTTAAGTGCTCTTAAAAAACGTTGTAATTTGCCCTCCCTTTGTAAAGTGGGTTCGTTATCAATAACCTTAAACTTAGAAGTGTCACTTATAATGGCAAAAATACCCTGTTCATAAGCAATCCTGTCCATGACAACGACGCCATTTCCTTTGTCAGGCTTCAGTATCAAAATGTCTTTGTTTCTAACCAAGTAGATGGGGTTGCCATGGGTTCCCTCCTTGCTCCAGTCCTCGCAAACCTTTTTATGGGACACCATGAAAAAAACTGGTTAGATAATTTCTCATCCTCCCAAGTTTTGTTCTATAGACGCTATGTTGATGACACCTTTTGTTTGTTCAATAACGAAGATGATGCGCTCTTGTTCTTTGATTATATCAACGCAAGGCACCCAAGTATCCGTTTCACAATGGAAAGGGAAATCAATAAGAAATTATCTTTTCTAGACATATTGCTAGACAACGGTCATCCATCTATTGTTACTAGTGTATATCGCAAGAAGACATTTACTGGTCTTCTTACTAATTATTTCAGCTTCGCCCCTTTGAATTACAAACTGGGTCTAGTCAGAACATTACTAGACAGAGTATATAAGATCAACAATTCCTGGGTTGGTTTTCATCTGGACGTCAAGAAGCTTATTTTCTTACTACGGAAAAATTGTTTTCCGTCGTGGGTCATCGACAAGATTATTCACAGGTATCTTTCTAAGAAAATGAATCCTTCTCTGACTGGGCGGGACGCCTCATCCAACTCCGGGAAAACTTCTACGCACTTCTATAAACTCCCTTATGTTGGCCGGTTTTCTGAAATCGCCCAGACCAAGTTAAGACAACTACTCAAACATTATTGCAAAGCTGATTTAGATATTAAGTTGGTCTTTAGTACATTTAAACTTAGAAACATGTTCAGCGTGAAAGATTCAGTACCGCAAGGTCTACGTTCGCGTGTCGTTTATAAATTTTCGTGTGCTGGCTGTAATGCCAGCTACATTGGCGAGACCACTCGCCACCTACGTACACGTGCTCGTGAGCATCTCTTGTCGGACAAGTCTTGGCATGTTTACAGACACCTGCAGTCATCTAGGGCCTGTCATGACTCTTGTAACACAGAATGTTTCACGATCTTAGATTCTGCCGCCTCAAAATTCCAAATTAAGATCAAAGAGGCATTGCACATTAAGTGGGAAAATCCCATCCTTAATCAGCAGTTGAGGCATTTAGATTTGTCTCTTTCTTTTTAATTACGTTGTTCTTTTGTCTTTTGTTTTATTGCTATGTGCGCTATTTTTGTTTTCTGCGCATTTCACACTTTATATTTAAATTGTACGCAAGTTCTGACGTGTAATTTTGCAACATACCTTAACATAAATTCAAATGTACAACCGTTGAAAAGCTCATTTGCAACTGAAGATGACATGAGTATGTCGAAACATGTTTTGTAAATTGAAAACTGTCGTTTCTTTTTTGAGAGTTATTGTTACTCTGCTATCTTTACGTCCGTTTGGAAATCTATGTTAGCTTGTAACGCCAACAAATTTATGTAATCTACTCAGCCAATCGGGCTCCAGTTTAATTCGAGTGTCACACTTGGCAGATACAAGACACCGCGTCTTGCAGGACAATTGCTTTTAGATTAGCGTAACTTAAAGGATTGACTTATCGATTTTTGGAATTTTTTCGAACGTCTTCTCTATCGAATCAAGCAAGCCAGGACACCAAAGTAAGATTACATATTTTATTTACAATAGTTTTAACTTAGGAAATTTTGGCTCGTGTCTATCTTTAAAACGATTTAAAGTGATTCTTGACCTGTCATTAGCACGTGTACTAAATAAGAGCATTTTCATTATTCTGTTATTAGTTCAAACCAACTTCAACCTCAATCTCAACATCAACATCGATAATCAAGAATCAGCCATCAACTTCAACTTCAAAATCTAACTTTACCTATCAACCAGCGACAACTTCTAGTAATAATCAACGACCTACAGATTTTCGAATCAAGAATTTTGCGTCAATCAATTTGAGACTTGCTTTAGAGAGCATTTGAATAAACGTTTAATCATTGGAACGTTCAGTTCAATCAGTTGCGTTTGAATTATCTATGGTTTGTTTGGTATGAAATCTACAATCTATTAACCTGAAAGATTTTTTTTTTCCAAAATTATTAATTCTTAAATTCCTCACCTTTTTGATAGGGATGTATGAAGTCCTTCCAACAGAGACACTGCATGACATGATGGAACACATCTCCAATGTTTTCACAGAAATTGTTGCCCACCTCACTGATGACGAAAAAAAAAAAAAACAATATGGCAGAGGACTATTGAACTGGTGTCAGGAACAAAAGAACAACTACGTGGTTCAGACTACAGAGAGATGGCCATAGTGCTTGCCAAACAAGTACGAGGGTAGAAAAGATAATTTTGGTGTTTACAGTACCTTTAAGTCAGCAAACTCGGTATCCCGCAATAACGTCTTTATTCATTGTTCATTTTTATGCTAAGTTTGAAAGAATCATGAGGCCTTAACTGCAAACTAGGCACTGCATGACATGTGATTATTAAAGTCAGGTTCCTAAAAAAAAAACAACTTGAGAAATACAAATTGACATCAAATCGATATTTTAATATCATTTTTTTTTTTGAAAATTGAAAGGTGATTTTTAAAAGTTTATTAAATTCAACTGGATGAAAAATGTTGCAGGATAATCTTGCACATTTCAACCAACTGATGTAAAAAGATTATACACAAAACACAATTTTTTAACTAAGTTACAATAATATTAAATCATAGTACTGTTATCAATAAATGCCACATTAGCAATAATATTATTATTATGATCTTTGTTGATAGCCAGATTAAGGTTGTCTGTAACAAGTATGTATTACATAACTCGTACACACAGTCATACATGTACGACTACATTATAGCGGAGCACCATAGCCACCCCTCCATGTATGCCAATTTGACCAGTATCATGCTAGTTTACAGCATACATCTTTGATCTTTTGATTAATTGACACCTGTCAAAACAAGGTATCCGCTGACCAGTATCACACGACCATATCGCGAGCTCAAGCTTCGAGTTCGCCGACGTTCTTTTTTTTGTTTTTAGTTGACCGCTGACCAGGAACTGGTTTTCGATTGCATTGCAGGCTCAACCCAGGTTAACTCACTTGAACATAAGCGAGGCGTCATTTTTCATCTTTCTGTGGCTCGACGCGGCAACACGGCCATACTATATATTAATGAAAGGTCTTACACAGTCAACGCGTGTTCAGGTGGAAAACGGTTTGGAGGATGAACTTTTTTTATCTGCATTTTTCGCTGGTTTCAATCCAGTTTGACATATCATGATATCTGTGGTCCACACTGGTGGCTACGCAGTTATTCAACTCAAGAAGCGGCGGGATGTAAACTTAAAGCTGAGTGTTTATTTGTAATTTGCTTAGAGCTGCTTTTTTCTCTGTATTGCAATTTTTGGCATATCTTTAGAAGCTCTGATAAGGTTACATGATGCCTGGAGGACCTATGTCTAGAACAGACACAAAAAGACTGCGCGAAAGAGAACGACAACGACAAAACAGAATTCCAGTAATAGCTCATAGTTAGCACACAAATTCTTTCCTTGGGCACTAAAGTTTGTTATTTTTACGGATGCGTTATTTAACGTGGATGGGTATTTTTAAAAGTTGGTTTAATCGGTTCTTCCTCTGTTCAGGAATGAGAATCGGATTTTTATTGTCAACTGGAATTAATCTGTACTCTTTTGAACATAAAGAAAGAGTTGGTTTGTTTGTTTGTTTTCCTCTAAAATGCGAGCGAACAAGTGTTTTTTTAATCCGTTTGCCCAACTGGTTTTCGTTGTGCCTCGACAGTGACAAGAAAATTTTGCCCTGATGTTATAAACACGTATTCGCAATGAGTTCTCGTAAAATTAGGGGGAAATCTCATTAGCTTGTGTTTTTTTTAAGTTTGTTTAAAGCACCCAAACGTTATTTAATTGTTGGAGCAGATCGTGTTTGAAGTTCGTCCTTTCTTGGTTGCATTGCCGTAGTTTGCCGATTCTTGCACCAAGCAAACCTGGCATGTTTCAATGAAATACATAAAAACGTGAATGATCTTGTTTTCAGAGATAAAGTGGAATAAAGTAAAGCGTAAAACTCTTCTTTGACCTTGAACTGACAAAGTTGATTTTATGGCTTCTAATTTTAGCACGATTCCTATTCGCTGGCTATTGACAGTTGACTCTGAAATGGCTTTTTTTCCTTTTCCATTCGCTCGCTGAGGGTGTGCTTGTTTTCTTTTAAAACACATTTGGTTGAAGAAAAAATTATTGCCAAAATGGTGAATTACAAAGTAAATTTTACTGGAAAAACCGATGTCGCACTGATCGCTTCCTGATTCATGCGATATCGGTTTTTAGCGTAAAATTTACAGTGGAATTCACTAGTTAGGCAATGAATTTTTCTAAAGAAGAAAGGAAAGAAAATGATTTAACTATTAAAGCAGCAAACGGAAACATCAAAACGCGGACGATTCCAAACCTTTTATTTTCACAAACCCTACAGGCAGTAAGAATAAATAACCAGGGAGCTCCGCTTTTAGGCTTGGCTAAATCTATACATTGTAATGAATACCACCTATTACTATAACAGTAATTGTGCATTGATTTGTCTTCTCCTGTTTTTGTCAAAAGGATTTGTGAATGACAAGGTGCAGACTCAGGTCAACCAATACAGAGCAGCAACAACGCCACTTCAATGCCTTTCCCAGTATCTCTTTAACAACATCCAGTGGAAGGCCAGGGGAGATTATTACCCCTGAGGTGAAATCTGAAGACAACAAGAGTAGAGATACTGTAAAAAAACAAGAATCCAGACTAACAAAGGTAGCACGCTGTTTGCCTCCAGCACAGAATACCATAATCCCACACAGAGTGATTCTTAAGTATCCATGTGAATATCAAGCTCACCTTGAAAAAATTTCTGATTTCCTTCTTTGTGGTGAAGGTGTTTGGAGGAGACACATCTTCTCTGGTGTCGAATTTTTGGATGGTCCGCAGGAAAGACAAGCAAACAATAGCCCACCTCTTCTCACACACTTCAGTCAGAAGAACAGCATTTGAGGAAATGCTGGAAGGAGTGCTTGACACAGGAAATTAGAATTTATGATTAGAAGAAGAAGAAGAAGAAGAAGAAGAAGAAGAAGAAGAAGAAGAAGAAGAAGATGGAGAGATAATTGTTGATTTACGGCAAATAGGAGAGGAACTCCTTGACTCTGTTGAGGATTGCGATAAACAATATCCCTCAGAAGGCAACAATAATAATTATTATTTATTGAATCCAATAAAAGAAAGTGTTTCCTTTAAAGAGCCAACAGTCCTGCCCCCAGCTCCAGTTACGTCCACTTTTGAGACTTATCAGTTAAAGTCAACATTGGCAAAGAATGTGTCACATGTGTTGGATGAAACAAATGAAGTGATCAGATTTGATAAACTGCACACAAATCTCAGAAACCTAGGAACCACCCAAGCAAAAGAAAACTACGAAGTTGAACTAGCAGCCATAGAGACTTGTGGTGCTTGCCAAGCATTCTACCCTCAAGCAACAATTCAAAGAGTGGGAGCGGTGTTTCTTTGCAAAGCATAACTGCAAGGAGCCAATATAGGAGGACATACACAATGACAAAACAGCACATGACCTCTACAAGACCTTCAGGTTGTGCAAGCAACTATTGAAGCACTGGCAAATTACACTAAATATTCCATCAAGGACGGGCCGCACGATTTCTCTCCGTAATGACATTATGTATGGTACTTACATTCCAGCTGCGTTGGTTTGATTAAAAAACACCGTCTCACTTTTTCATAAACAGAGTTTGAAGTTGATCGGTGTTCGCGTGTCTGATCAGGCTCTATGATAGGTCTCGCTGGTATCTTCATTCAATCTCAATCTTAATGAAAGTCACCTTTGTGTATTCAAAAGACATGAAGTAACTGGGCATCGTTTTTGGTTTGTACAGGCTTCGTTGGTTCTTCAAAGTTGGGTCGAATTGAAGCCTCGATATAGGACACCAGAAGCGTTCGAGCGGGTGAACCAAAAATCCCTGAAAAATCCCTGAAAACTCCGATAATTTAAGAGATCCGATCAAGCGGATTCTGGTTTTAGTATAAGCACATGAAAGTCTTGCAACACACAAAAATGAGCGAAATCTATTTTTCAAACCAGATCGACCGGACCGCTTTTACGGAGACAGCCTCTTAAGCTAGAAGACAACAGTTAACGGTGACTTAAGATTAACGTTGTGCCCCAACAAAGTGACACTACATATTAAAAACATGGATAAAGAAATCAAACAATCTTACCTTCTTTTCATGGCTTTTCATGGTCACAGTAAAACAAGACAATTCCAAGCGTGAACAAAAAAAAATTCATTCCAAAATGGCGGAAGCACTTCCGCGAAGTTGCACAAGCAACACGATAAGAAATGCTTAGTAGCTATGGTAACTCGTGGCTTACACGCAAATTCCACCGAATCTGCTGGGGGCCAAAATTCGCTTTCGGCCCAGGCCTTAAGGAGGCTCGAAATAGTTTCTCTTTTTTTTCAAACAAATAAACATATTGTGTCCTTAGATACAGTAAGGTTAATCATATCAAGAGGAAATTTGGCCAGGGTATTAAGTACCCATCGTAGATTTCTCACATCACATTTTCCTTCAAATTAACGTTACCATGGCAACGTTATAAGGCATTTCTCTGAAACTCAAAATCAACTTAAAATATTGTCGTTTCAAAAAAGAAGAAACTATTTCGAGCCTCCTTAATTACTGGGTTGGCAAACCCAGTCGGAATCTGCGTTGCATTTCGTGTTTTTTTTTTTTTTGTTATCTTTTTCCATGTCGGTCAAAGTCTTGCCTGTCACTCCCCAGCCAAGTGGTGTCATTGTGCATAGAGTCTTCTGTCCGTATTTTGTTAGGTTTGAGGGGGCTGGGGTAATGCGTAGATTTCCCTGGTGCACACAGTCTTAACGTGGATGGCGTTTTAGTGCATCTTTAAACAAAATATACCCTTATGGAGCTCAAGAATGGAACTTCCATTGGATAAACAAGACAGGCGGTGAAAAATCAATATCTGGAATCTTAAAAGCGATTAATCGGCCATCGAGCCGAAATCACAGTGAGCTGTATTTCTATTATTTTACCAATTGTGCAGTTATGTAGAACACTGAAACCAAATGGACAATTCTCTGGTAACTTATGGGTTCAACAAAGACAGAGAACGAATCAAAAACCTTGAGTGGATCTGTGATCTCTGTTGTGTGGTTACCTCAATATTTGTATCTGCACAGTCTTCAGGTAAAAAATAATAATAATTGGAAATGTGACAGCCAAGAATTATTTGAAAGAAAGCTTGTCGTCTATTTTTTGCTTCATTATTCAAGGAAAAGGTTCTTTTGTTGCAATTACGTATGATAATTTGAGACGACTGAATTTCTTGTCTTCACACACGTAATGAAATAGGAAGGGATTTTTGCCTCTAATAGCTGGAAAGGGTGCCTTTATGAATTCATCATGTTTTGTAATATGCGAGCTTAACTGGATAGTTTTTATGTCTTTCTGTTGTGTTAACTTAATTAAATATAGTCTGCCTCGTGAGGTTGTATTATCGTCTACCGTAAACTTGATTTCCACTCTCAAAATTACCTCCAGAATTTCTTCTTTGTGTAGAATAAGCTTTTAGAATGATGTTCTTGTCTTCTGTGGTGATACTTGACGAATCGGGAACATTTTGTGAAAAAATATTTATAACGGGTCACACGCGCAACTTGATCGCCCGAACTTGCCCGATTATGCATAACATCCACTTGAAAAATACGGTCGATTTCTCTGAAATTTGAAAGGGTGATTGCTAACGAATAGAGAGAGATTTTCACAATAACTAAAAATGCTACTAAATTCGTTGCGTGCGTTGCAATTTTTGAGTTTTGCCTGATTGTTGTGCAAATTTTGAAAGAGAAAATTAAATTATGAAAAAGAATCTACGGATAGATTGTTAAAAAATCTTTATTTTTAGCGGTTATTTGAACATAAATGATCCAACTTTTGACGAGAAATAATATTTTTTGTTAATATTTGAAAGAAGGAAAATTTCGCGGCAATCGGGACTCGGTGAAAATGAGTTAACAAATTTGCAAAACGTGCGTTGAAATGTGATACGCGAGCAGACAGGAATTTTATTTCTCTGACAAATGATTGACAGCTAGCCAAGGTTTTAACCTCAGAAAAATATCTGTTTTGTCATTATAGTGTAAGGTGAAGTTTATTTGGGAAGCCAACAATATTTCTTCAACTTCCTTGTTAATGCAATTTATTGCTACGACTTACTAGTGCGAAGATTGTTTACATGAAACTCACGCTCTTTGCGAATTTTGAGTGTCATGAAAATACATCATTTGCATGACAATATATCCCTATACTCTAACACAAAAACATTCAGATAGTAACAAACTTCATATTTATTAACCATTTCTTCTGCATTTGTGCTTGTTTTTAGCGGTTATTTGAACATAAAAGATGCAACGCTTGGCGAGAAATAATATTTTTTTTTAATATTTGAAAGAAGGAAAATTTCGCGGCAATCGGGACGCGGGGAAAATGAGTTAACGAATTTGCAAAACGTGCGTTGAAATGTGATACGCGAGCAGACAGGAATTTTATTTCTCTGACAAATGATTGACAGCTAGCCAAGGTTTTAACCTCAGAAAAATATCTGTTTTGTCATTATAGTGTAAGGTGAAGTTTATTTGGGAAGCCAACAATATTTCTTTACGACTACTAGTGCGAAGATTGTTTACATGAGACTCACGCCCTTTGCGAATTTTGAGTGTCATGAAAATACATCATTTGCATGACAATATATCCCTTTACTCTAACACAAAAACATTCAGATAGTAACAAACTTCATATTTATTAACCATTTCTTCCGCTTTTGTCCTTGTCAGCATTGTGATTTGCGATAATTCGCAAGTCTGTTTTTGTATCTCATAGATGTTCAGATTTTCAATTGCATGGCCGCTCAACCTCGCGATTGTGTAATTAGTTTACCCTGAAGTCAAAATAGATAGGTTTCTCAGGAACCCGACAAAGAAGGCTTCTGACCCGACAGACGAAATGTCTCGTTCCCATAAATGATGTTAAAGGAGAAATGTCAAGCCTGTAGGAATACCACTATCCGCCTCAGATGTTCAGCGTCTTAATGCACAACTCCCCTGTGCAAGCTAAAACATTTAAAGTCACTACCAAAGTCAGTAGGTGATTTGTTCCCTGAAGCTAAGAAAACTTTTTTGGAAAAAAAGTTTGGCTGTGTGGCCCTCATAAGCAGTTTAAGGTGCTGTGGTGCATGTTATGTAAGGTTGCACAGGCCGTCACCCAGTGTCAACAAAAGTGTTCCACAGCCCCTGAGCTGTCTGTAAACAATTCTATTCAAAATCAAGTTGGTTGTGCCCCAATGTCATATGAACTGGCGTCAAAGAGAACTCATCGGAGGATTCGAAACAAACTTATAAACTGCCCAAGGCAAAAAGTGGCTGAACTTAAAACAGAAGTTGAAAACATGAGTGCCTCAAATGAAGAGATCTGCCAGGAAATTCTTGAAGGCCAATTTGATGGGGTACAGTTAACATTCATATTTTCAAACAAAACTTTCCTTTTTTTACTCACATGGTAAAATTCTACCACACATATTCTACCTTACTAGTTGGTTTTTCAGTTTATTTGGATTGATAATGAAAAGATGAACACAATTGACGATGGTCCGTTGCCATGCAATTTTCTTCCACTTGTGCGGGCTCGCAAAAGTCAGCGGTGTTTACCAGTGCAGTAGACAACAACAAATATGGCGGGCGAAGCGAGTGAGAAAGTGAGATGTTTCACGCTTGATTTAAGAGGAGCATTGACCGAAGCAGAACGAGGATCCGCATTTTGGATTATTTCTCTCGTAGAAATGAAGTTTTCCGTCGAACGTAGTTGGATAAAGTCCGTTAGGAAAGCAAAAGACAAACCAAACTATGGAATGAGAAACATGGATAGCCTTTTGGAAGAGGTGATCGGCAACAAGTTGGAGTTGTGTGGTCCTTTGATCGATTCGTATTTAAAGGAGATCGGCAAAGGCGTTGTAGCTAAGCTCAACCGGTCAAAGGTAACTGGGTTGGCAACTCCTGTAATTCTTTTCGTCCCGTGGCCAGTATTTCGACACATTCTTACTCTTGCAAGGGGATACTCCGGGAATGTTGAATCAAGCGACCATGGAGTAAAACATTCCATAGTGTTTACGAAAATGAATTCTCTTGGGAAATTGTTGTCTCCAGCTAGATTTTCGGGAGAAAATTTTATTGCTTACAGGCATTTTAAGAAGGTGCCTTCTAAGACCAGTAAAACATTGGTCTCCGTATTTAATTTAAGGTCAGTTGTTGCAGTTACTAATAAAACGCCATTTATTATGAACTACTTAATGAAGACTGAAAGAGTAACAGTGACATTTTATGTCCAGAGATACACAACGGATTTTTTTATTTTTTATTTTTATTTATTTTTATTTATTTATTTATTTTTTATTTTTATTTTTTTATTTTTTTCATAACCTTTATTGATCATACTGTAATACATAAATTGATCATACATAAATAAATGTGATAGGTTACGCTACAAACACACACACACACACACACATTACACACATGACAACAACAAGCTTGGGTATTGTCCTAATCACATTAACAAACTTTAGATTCTATTATTATCCTAGAGTGACTGTAGCGAGCCATCCTTGCACTTCCGCTTAATGTTGGAAAAGGCCCCATTTTCTATTAAATTCTTCAAGAGTCCCATTCTTTACGGCAATATATCTTTCCGTCTCTTTTTTAACTCCAATTTTATACAAAAACAAGTTGAAATTTGGACACCAGTTTGACCTCCGACATTCCCAGATACACAATTTACTTAGAATCAACAGATAATTTAATATGTCGTTCCTTTCTGGAAAACCAACGATAACATCTTTTAGTGTCAACGATAAATTTTCATTAGCGACATCTGTCCACCATTCAACGAAGCATTCCCAAAAAGCTTGCACGTGAGAGCATTCAAAGAAAAGATGATACAGAGTCTCTTCATTTACATTACAAAAGGTACATTGATCAGTCAGCAACAACCCTAATTTTTAAAAGCTTAACATTCGTAAACAATATATAATTCAACAATCGATACTGAAAGG
>OX421449.1:25562182-25567182 GCA_949126865.1 Montipora capitata | reverse complement strand
CAGATTCTAGGGCCTGTATTAATCTCTGCTCACCACCTCCACCTTTATTCCCCAAGGGTGGCAAATTTTATTTATTCTCTCTGAATAATCTGATTCAGTGACAGTGTCAAGCATCAAGCTAAAATATGTAAAGAAAGCTGTCTTCATTTACACAGTAGACATATGTCAGAAATAAGTTTTATACTACAACAATTTCAAGGATGTAGACTAAATAATAAAAAATAAAAAAAAGAGAAAAATACTTTTTATTTGCCACTTAAGGGAAACTGGCAATATGAAAAACCTTCAGGATACTTTTGACCCTACTACAATCTAGAGCTTTACCATTTCCAAGTTTGTAGGTATAAGGCTGATTTCACTCCTTTGCTCCTTTGTTTTAAAGAAGACTGTACATGTATTTGAACCTACCAGAGACTTACAACCAGTATTGTGCATAAAATATAACACATCTGTTTTGGATTTTGCTAATGTTTCTTTACAAAGGAATAAAAGCCATATACCCACAAGGGGTTTATAATTCATTTTCTGAGTTCAGTAGCTCATAGCCACTTTGATTAAGAGTGAAAAAGGTTAAGCAGACTTTTTGTATGGACATAAGGACTGTAGTATTTACTTTTCACCTGCCAAACATCGTTCCAGTCTCCGTGAAAGTTGACCTTGAACGATTGGGTAGTAACAAGTCATGCTTTATACCAGAATGCTTAGACTCTTTGGCTTGTAGTGACAAAATACCAAAACCGATGTTATATTTGTCAAATAATAGTGAAGCATGATAAGGTGTGGCATATGCCACTGTCCAAACAGTAATGTTGACTGATTCTTTAAAAAACAAAGCTAGTAAATTAAAGTATGTTGTCAAGTTTTCCTTGATTTGTTCAATTTCTATTAAATTAGTGTCAACCTTGTTGAAGAGAGTACCTGCATTTCGTAAGTGTTCAGATGCTTTCCCTAGCGCTTGTCTCTTGAGCTTCTGGGATTCGGATTCACCTTCAATCTCCAAGGCATCAACCAGTCTGTAAGAATACTTTGCCAGTGCAATGGCCTGTTCGCCAATAAGCTTAGCTGTAAGGTTATTGTTCCTGTGATCTTTATCATTATAATGCTCCCTAATCTTATTAGCAACAAATGACAGACCACAACCTTGCTTTCTCCCAGACACTCCTGACCCTGCTGTAGCTTCCTGCATATGCTCATCAAATATTTAATGCTTTTGCCTGTCTATTTACAATATCTTTTTGCCTAATCCTCTCTCCTACTCCTTCCTGGTGTGGGGTGGTGAGCAGAGTGGGAGACAACTCGACCTGCCCATTACTTGTTGTATCCACTGGGGAGCTTAATATTTCTAAGAATAAATCTATGACATTTCTTCGCAATGCTTCTTTGTAAATAAGGTTGAGAATGTGTTGCCAAGCATTTATTTCGTTGTGCACTGGCTCAGGCCTTTGACGATTGGCAAATTCTCCAATCCTTGGTTCTCCAAGTTGTCGCAGACCATTGCCTGCCATGAATTCTAGCACTTTAGAGTGGTGTTGTGGCGGGTTTAGATGAGCTGGCAAAGTTTTTTCAAATGCACTGAGTTTTTTTTAGGTCTTCCTGCCGTTTCGCGTTATTTGGTACTTGCCATGTACATTCATTGGAATTCCCTATGGTTCCCCCCATTTTACACAGCTCCCCTTTGTGGACATTGGCATAGGGTGAAGGGTATGTGGCTGCTTGGTTGAGCTCATTATTTGCCCAGCTTTGCCAAGACTGATCAGCACCTGGCTGAAATTCAGTAGAGCATTGCTGGCCACAAACGGTCAAAACATTACCTTCCAAAACCTTCATTTCCTCAGTATGTTGCTTCCAAAGGTCTTCCATCACTGCATCCTTCTCTGACACACTAAGACAGTGGAGCAAGTAGTGGAACTCTCGGCTTCTTACCCTGGAACCAAAGTTCCAGCATGTCAATGAACCAATTGACATGCCCAATTCGCTGGTTTCTGGAGCACTCATCATCAGAAAACTGGAAAATAAAGTGGCACTTGTTTCCATTAAACCAAATCAAAGCCTTTTGTAAGCGAGGTAACCTCAGGTGTAAGTCCAAAATCATAAATACTAAGCCAGTAAGTCCATGGCTTCTGATAGGATGCGGAAAAAAATTAAAGATTACGCGGAAATTTTTGGCCACATTATGCGGAAACATGCGTTGATTATGCGGAAATTACACCGGATTATGCGGAAATTTAAACAAGTTATAAAACTAATAATTAGGCCCGTCCAATGTATTTACATGCTTACGGTAAATTTGTAATCGAAATTGCAAACAATACAATCGCATTTGTGACTGAATTTTTGCCCTTTGTGATTAAAATACATGGAAGAGTCACCAATTTGCGACCAACTTTCACCGTTGAAATAAAAGGGTTAGCAGTTGGGATTTTGCCGCAACTTTTGGTAAAATAAATAAAGCGATAAAAAATTATTTTGTTTCTCGTCATGAATTTTGTTTCAATTTGGAGATAATGGAGCAAAATTGTAATACCTTTGGAGCGCGATCCATTCCCTCGATCATTGACTTAGGGTGCGTTCGATTAACCCTATTCCGCAATAAGAATACGTGGAGTGATGATTTAAAACGGTATGTCTGGCGCTTTTGAAGCAACGAGGATAATAAAGATATGTTTAAAATAGCATTTTAGAAGGTGTTTAAATTTTAATGTGAATCTCCGTAAAAACGAAGGATTTCTAACTTCTATTCCATGTATTCCTATTCCAGAATACGGTCAATCGAACGCGCCCTTAGTTTCTTATCAGTCACGTCACTTGCTGAAGTGTAACTGTTTCTCGTCCAATGGGAAGCATTGTAGGAACAAAAACTAGTGTCCAGGCTCATTGGCGAAAAAATGCGCGGAAACTGCTTACGATCTTTCTTACGAACTTTCATCTTGCGAACGAAATGGCGTGTTTTCTTCAATGTTCAGGAAAATAAGCGTTTCAAAACAGTCAATTTCTTTGGCTTTTATGTTTTTGAGGATGTTAAGGAGCTGCTTTATCACTAATATCAGGTGTTTCTTCTGTTTTTTGCGGAAAATATCGGAATTATGCGGAAGATGCGGATTTCAGTGAATTATGCGGATCCGCATCGCCGCATCCTGTCAGATGCCATGCAGTAACTGTGCGAGAAACTCCAGGATAATTAGAAATTTGGCAAACATGACCAATATCTAAGCTCTTCACAAAATAATCAACTTTTAAGTCACTGACAATTTTAGGCAAGGCAATGTTTGTGCCCATGCAATTTAGGTTTCTTGGCAGCCACACTTCCTGATCAGCCGCATAAACTGAACTCTGGGTCCTGCACACTAATTTGAACTTGCGTCTGGAAAGATAATTTTGATATTTAATAGCTACAGCTTGTTTGAGGGCTTCTTCAGAATTATGAAAATCCTTTACAGCCTTTCCAAACACCCCTTGTAAATACTTTCCTTTTTTGTAGCTGGCTATCAACTTGTCCATTGTTTCATTTGTGGCATAAGCGGCAATCAAGTCCCATGTACCAAAAATAGCTCCCTTCTCCCCACCATGAATGTATTCTAACATGTCCTTACTCTTCTGTCGTCGCCTATACCGGGTACTACTTTTGACATCAGAGATCATGTCAAATGTTGTTGCATTCTGGGTACGTTTGGATCGGGCTTGCTGTGTTTGGCCAAGCATTGCTTTAAATATGTTGTACTCCTTTTTCAGGGAATCAAGACTGTCTTGTTGTTCCTTTACCTCTTGTCTAGTATCTTGTAATAATTTCTCTGGGAATAAATAGAGTGTACCTAACTTTAGCAGAAAATTATGAACAGAAATAGCAAATGATATTGCAATAAAACTACACCATTGTTGATCAATGTTTGTACTGTTAAATGAACGGGCTGGGTATTCTGCACACTAGCCCAGACTTTAGCATTACAATGATGAATTAAGACTTACATTTACCCAGCAGACCTATGATTGTTTGAAATACCACAACGTAACATACAGTTTCAAATTACAAAGGAGAAAATCATATGCCTCAACGAAAGGCCCACACAAAAATTTACAGCTTTGAAATAAACTCGAAATACAAACCAAACTGGCTTTCTTTTTCGTGAACCTTTTCCTCACGGTCTTCTAAACTGGCAAACCTTGCAGTCTTCGTTTCGTAATCGGCTCTTAGTTGCTCTTCACTTTCCCTGAACTCCCTTTTCAACGTATTTTGCAATTGGAAGCGAGAAGCTTCCCAAAAGGCATGAATTTTTCTGTTTGTGTCACACCTTCCGGAATGCTTGTCCTTTTTACCACACTTTCGACTCTTCGAGCACAATTTCAACTCCCTAAAAAGCACAAATTCAGCGACAGATACGGTAAGAAGAAAGCCAAGCATTTAAGGAATTTAATATGGCGACAAAAAGGCAAACTTCAATTCAAAACAGGGGTTTAAACTCGCTGTACTTACGATTCTTCTTCGCTTTTCTCGCCGCTAGTGGACGCCATTATCCTGAACTTTGTTTTGAATTTGAAAGTACTATAGCATCATGGGATTTTCGTATGTAAATGAGTTTTTTTTCACTCAGAGAGGGGTCCTAGCACCCTTTTTTTGCCATTTTCGATCGAACTACGTTTTAAACAGGCACCTTTTTAAATTCAGTTTGTTTATTCACACCATCACTATCATCAAACTACGAAAACTGTTTGTTTGCATGCACCGTGTCTCTGTTTAAACCCACAATATGCCTAAAACATGGGCTTGTACCGTACGCTAATTTCCATACTAAACGGCAACGAGTCCCCTCTCCCACATGCTAGCTTTATTGTTCACAGATTGACCAAACACACGACCAAACGTAAGTGTCCCAAACGAGTCGTAACCGCCAAAAATAAATTTTGAATTGATGGCTTCTTCCAAGCCTCTGGTGTCGCCATTATTTTAGTCCGCGTCGTCACGTGACCCCAAGATCGCGTCTGGGAGATTTTCCCCTAGCAACAGG
>OX421449.1:25552126-25554626 GCA_949126865.1 Montipora capitata | reverse complement strand
GCACGCTTCCAACAGGCCTGTGAACCCTTCCTGCTTACAGAGCAATACTAAAAAACGTCTCCCATATTACATTTCAACCTTAAGCTCGAAAATTCAATACACAACATGATATTATAATTCACAAAGGCAGAAAATACCACAGAATCCTTTTCCAGCGAAAAATTTATTGAAACAAACAACATATTTGCTCTTAGAGGCGAAAACCTCTTCCTATTTCATTGCGTGCGTGAAGACAAGAAACTCAATCGTGTCAAATTACCATGTACTTCAGGTAAACACAGCTCACTTTGATTTCGTCTCGACGGGCGATGGATTGTTGTCGAAGTCCAGTACTCGTCGCTTTTGAGATTCCTGCCTAGTTTATCCAACGGACTTTCCATTATTGAGCTCCATAAGGGTATATTTTGTTTAAGGATCCACTAAAACGCAGTTCGCGTTATATGACTTTCGACGCCATTGCAGGCTAAGTTAATGATTCTACTGTGTCCACCAGAGAAATCTACGCAGTTCCACTACCCTCTCGATCCTAAGAAAATACGCACAGAAGGCTGTATGCACAAATACACCACTTACCAGGGGAGTGACAGGCAAGACTTTTACCGACACGGAAAAAAATAAATAAATAAAATAAATAAAACAAATAAAACAAACAAACTAAACGCAGACCTCGACTGGGTTTGTCATAGGCAACCCAGTAATAAACACTCAGCTTTAAGTTTATATCGCTCCAATGCTTGATTTGCATAACTACGTAGCCACCAGTGTGTCCTGACCACAGCTATATTATGTTAAACTTGGACTGAAACCAGCGAAAAATGCAAGAAAAATATATTTTCCAAACCGTACCTGAACATGAAAAGCATCGACTGTCAAGAGCTTTTTTTGACTTAGCATGGCTCTGTAGCGGCGTCGAGCCACAGAAAGAGCGCGAAAAATTAAGCCTTGATCAGGTGTTTGTGTGAGTGTCTGACCTGGCTTGAGCCTGCGATCCAATCAACAACCAGTCAATGGTCAGCGGTCAACTTAAAAAAAACAGCTGACCTCGATATGGTCTAATTTGAGCCCGCTATATGGTCACGTGATACTGGTTAGCGGATACCTTGTTTTGACAGGTGTCAATTGACCATAACATTGATGTCCAATATCAAAGATGTATGCTGTAAACTACAATCCTGGTCAAGACTGTCGGGACAATTCGTGCTTTTCCCCCTCCCCCCATTACAATGTGGATTTTTCACGGTCTCCAAAATCAAGATCCGTTCATCGATCGCTGGCATGTTTCAACATTGTCTGGGGGAAAGAGGAAAGCAAAAAAGGCAGCGAAAGAAGAACAAACCGTTCTCATATAACGATGAAAGCATGTACAGTAAATTCTCTACTTTTCGCCCAAAATTTGACAAGTGTCCCGAAGTGTTTTGACCCGGATTGTCTGAAACTGAATTTCATCGAATAAAACTGGAAACCGTATCATATATGTCCTCAAAATAGTAAACAATTTGTAACACTGCGTTAAAAATTGTTTTATTGTAGTAAAGTCTGTTTTATGGCAGCTTAAGAACCAGCGAAGAACATTTCCAGGAGACTCGTTACCAGACTCCGTGCAGTTAGCGGCCGCTTTTTCGAGCTGCAGAATGTTTGACTTTGCTAAGCAGAGTTTGATTCCTCACAAGTTGAAGGACAGCAAATCGCGTAGACAATAGAATAGTTCAAAGGAAAGAGCCACATTCATGTCTTTGTAGATTTTGCCTCGCCAAATTTCTGCGCGTCATCTTGCTGACAATAATCAGTGTCATACAAAACCGCATCGTCTGTTGCGTGACCCAAGCCGTTGTTGACAACGGCAACAGTTCTCACTCACATTTCTCACTCCTAAAAACACATTTTCCATTTTCTGGTTGTGCTTTTGATGTAGCTACCAGAATATATGGCGTGTTGTGTTATACACACTTTCGTTGATCTTTAATTGGCGTTCGTTCCTGAACAAGAAAACGCTTAATGCCTTTTTCAACATTTCTCGGCTATTTGAAAAGAATAAGCTAACATCTAATTTGATCTTTTGCTGTTTTTAGGGTGAGAAATGTTGAAAAATACCCACCCGGTGATCGTTTAAAGCCAAAAAGCGCTTGTATGAATAGAAAAGAAAGGGTTATTTGTGTTTTTTGCAGCGTCTTTTTTTAAAAATCATTTCTAAACCTAAATATCTTCCTTTACATAGCCGAGAAATGTGGCCGAGAACTGTTGACTGCTCACGGTAACGCAACCCACCGTTTTGACAATCCTTGCTCACACTACCTCTACACCAGTGCAATATATTGTTTTACTATCAGAGATAATTTTCTAATGAGATTCAATGAGCCTGACCAGGCTTGAGACCAATTATCAAGAAATTCTTTTCTCAGACAATCCTGGTCAAAACTGTCGGGACAATTTGTGTTTTCCCCCCTCCCCCCATTACAATGTGGATTTTTCACGGTTTCCAAAATCAAGATCCGTTCATCGA
>OX421449.1:25542126-25544626 GCA_949126865.1 Montipora capitata | reverse complement strand
TATTGGAAATGACGGTGTACAGAGATGTAATGTCCATGGTGAAAATAAGTTTGTCTTGGCCGGAGAAATTGAAATCGCGGAAAATTTTTAGTGCGTGTGTACTGTCTTTAATGTATGATGGCAAAGATTTGACGATAGGCGTCATAATCCTGTCTAAGTAGCTAGAAATGAGTTCGGTGGGGCAACTACAGGCAGAAACGATAGGGCGACCTGGGTTGATAGGTTTGTGAATTTTAGGCAAGAAGTAAATGCACGAAGTTCTAGGGGTGTTGATGACGAGATTAGTGGCAGTGTCTGGTAAAAAATCTCTGTACGGTGGCCAATTTACATTATCAACTCCGT
Source organism: Montipora capitata (assembly GCA_949126865.1). NCBI lineage: Eukaryota > Metazoa > Cnidaria > Anthozoa > Scleractinia > Acroporidae > Montipora > Montipora capitata. The sequence continues at coordinate 25,544,284 of OX421449.1, read as the reverse complement.
TGATAAAACCAAATTTTTGTATACTACTTCCCCACCAACGCAGCACCACAGTTTCTTTAGAAACTACCCCCTTCATTCATTTGTTGGTCAACCGCTGCGACCACTAACCTTGTGCTCTAGTATTTCTTAATCCACAGATTTCTAACAGGAGACCCAAAACGAAGATGCCAAGCTTGAAGAAACTCACCAAGGAGCTACGCCAGGTAATTGTAAGTTTTCTTTTTCCTTTTCCAACACACTTAGCAGCAACTTAGCTTTCCGTTTAGCCACTCTCATTTTCACCAAAACTAGGTTTTGTAGTGACATCAATTTCATCGGCCGTTGCCTCAATTCTAAAGTCATTTGTAAAGGTTTTTGCTCAAACTTTCATGCGTGTAGATTCTCTCACTCAAATCAATATCTTCACCAAATTCAATGCGCGCAAAATTCTTTTTCACGTAATATTATGAGGATCACAATTAGAGCCATGTGCTAAAATCGAAACGTACTTAATAAACAAATTCTTCAGTGTCGCTCCGAACTTTCCAAAATCTGTCCAGTAGTTTTATTACAATCGATTCGCGATAAAATCCGAGATCTTAATTCTGGACTGTTTGACCATTTACACCAAACCAAGACTCTAAAACTTCAAGGATTAATAGGTCCGCAAATTACCGACGACACTACATTGCATAGCCATAATACCGTAGTTACAATTCCAGAAAATCTTCCGCTTACTGACTCAGAGAAATCTGTTCTCAGCAAGGGCCTAAATTTTGTCTCTATTACCAAACGCACCAACGAATTTTCTGTTAAGCAAGATATTGAAAAATTCCTTCGCTGCGTTCAGTTAAAAGCCTTTTTTCATGACAAAGAGAATTATTGGGACACTTCTAACAAAGATATTTTTGAAACACTTCAAGATTGCAAATCTAAATGGACTTTTTCACCAAAAAATGCCGTCACGACATGCACAAACTTAAATTCCATCGTAACACTAAATTTTCCAACCTTTCCACGGAAGAGTGGGCGGCTCTTAAAAAGCTTATTAAACGCAATGAAATAGTTGTCAAATCGGCTGACAAAGGCGGCGCGGTAGTTGTTTGGCGGTCCGACCTTTACCAAAAAGAAGCGTTGCGGCAACTTTCTGACACCTCGTTTTATGCCAAAATCCAGAAAGATCTCACTTCCAAAAATCAAAATCTCATAGTTAATAAAGAATTACCGGACACTGCAAATAAAATATAATCATAAACACCCCTAGAACTTCGTGCATTTACTTCTTGCCTAAAATTCACAAACCTATCAACCCAGGTCGCCCTATCGTTTCTGCCTGTAGTTGCCCCACCGAACTCATTTCTAGCTACTTAGACAGGATTATGACGCCTATCGTCAAATCTTTGCCATCATACATTAAAGACAGTACACACGCACTAAAAATTTTCCGCGATTTCAATTTCTCCGGCCAAGACAAACTTATTTTCACCATGGACATTACATCTCTGTACACCGTCATTTCCAATAGCGAAGGTCTTCAAGCACTTAAACACTTCTTCGATCAACGCACTGTCAAAGAACCAAGCTCGGATTATCACGGTATTAACGAACGCTTTTCATTTAACTAATATATTCCTATTTTTCACGTTGCCATGTTACCACCAATAGCGTAGCTCCTACTCTACTATAAAAACTACACGTAACCCATAATTCCTCAATTCGCTCTGACGAAGGCTAACGCTCGAAACGTCAGCTTTTAGAATCTCTGTACGGTGGCCAATTTACATTATCAACTGCGTTGTTAAAACCAAATTTTTGTCCCCAACTACTACACTACTATATACCAGGGATATCAAGTCTCTATCTATTCAACGAATATTTCACCACAGTGGGGGGTAATGCGTCTTTTGATGCCAAGAAAAATGCCAATGAAAACAATATATCGTCGACTGAGTCTAACTTACCCCCATTTACCATTCATGAGTCAGATGAATTTTACTTTCAACCTTATAACGTGTTCCAAAATAAAATGCGTTTTTCCAAAATTGAATTTTTCGTGGTCAAACACCTTCGTAACACCAAGGAAAGTTCAAATTCAGACAAGCAATACAAGTATCTTACTGCAGACATACGTTTATTCGAGTAATATAATGCTAATAGGTCTAAAATTCATTTCCAAACG
>OX421449.1:25524626-25532126 GCA_949126865.1 Montipora capitata | reverse complement strand
GAATCACGCCTCGACACTGAGGTACGAGAGACACTTATTTTTATTACTTTTTTATCATCTTTGAAAAAGCGTGACAGTGAAGGAACTGAGAGTGATTCGTTAAGGGTTACTATAGGCCGTTTTCCGCAAACTTCACAAGTTTGTATTTGATAATCTCTTTCTCCCACTCACGCGAGGCACAATTTGGACGAACTGGTCGATAACGTCTTAAAACAATTAGCTCTGATCACGGAAAAAAACCAAAAGATCACTGTGAAAACACTTGGTATTTGTCTTAATGACGACTGCACGTTGTCAGCAGATAATCACATTATATGTCACTTTGTCGATTTCATTCACGTCCTGTTGAATCACGCGATTCTGAAATATTTTAGCATAACACAACTAAACGTTCACTACTTCAGAAAATTTAATGATAGATGAAAGATCAGACAAATATCCCCTTCAGTAAATGGATAATTGGTTAAAAAATAAACAACTAAACAAATAAATGAACAACTGAAGATTGAAACGAACTGTTATATTCTCCAATCCATATAGCAATTTCCCCCAAAATGATCGCGTGGCCAAATAGATGCAAATTACGAAAAGAGGCCAAAATTCTTGATAAAACGCTTAATCCTGGGTGCGGAGGCTCTCGCTTACTGCGAAGCCAGAATAATCTCGAATTTCAGCCCTATCGCATTTTTTTTTTTTTTTGTTGATTGGTGTTACCCGAATCGTTGTTAAATGAAAAAGTAAAATAATACGGTTATGATTATCGTTTGAGACGATTGCATGTGTTCTATCTCTAATGTCTACTTTAATTTGTTCCCGTAATGTCTACCCAAAGGCTTGCACTTCAATACATCGTTACCTTGCCTACAAAGCTAGCATTTAATGCACAGAGTTTATTTATTTCATCTTGATCAAGTGATAGGCGAGGACTGGATAAAGAGGATTATAACGATCTCGAGCCTAATCTATTCTCGGTTCAGCGCAATATTTTGGAGAACGATTACGATTCCCATCTTGTAGTGAATTGCAGTGTGATTAGATAAGTGGTGGTGTGTGAGAGGTTCCGTGAGATCACTGCAAAGTTGTGAGCCAGGATCAAAAACAAAGGTGTAATTATAGTTACAGTCGGTATATAGTTAGTTATACCGACCATAGTTAGTGGCTTAAAATGTTACAGTATATATCCTGTGTTATTAACATAATATGTTAATATGATATGTAGTGCCAGGATCAGGCTTTTAGAAATCAACTCAGTCTGTTTTCAGGAGTGATATCGCGATTATTTTGATTATTTTGGAAAATGCTCTAGTTAATAAAATATGGCATATTCCGCTTTCTAATTTTTTCAACCAATTTTATTCTTTCGGACTGCAAGTCCCGTGCCAGCCAATTTCACTCAAATTAAACATAAATTACGTTGCTTGGTAGATCTTAAATTCTGAATTTATTTAATTTTTGACGAGACTATTCGTAAGGGTGCGCCCCTGATGCCGTGGCATAACCTCTATCTATCAAGGGCTATACTGGCACTTGAGGAAATAGAAAAAACAAAATGTAACTTCTTACCTTTATAACTTGATGGAGCCATAAATACAATGTTGATACCTCTACAAGTCGTCCCTATTCTTCGCCGTTTGATTTGGCAAGTAGTTGATTGTTTCTGTACACATTAACCACATCTCCGGATATTTTGATGAACCAAGAACTCGTCATAATGGGAAGAACAGTGGACAAAAAGATACTTTTTTTGAGAAGAACTTGCTTGTACAATTTCCCAAGTACGTCGCGACCCACTTCTAAGATCTACAAATTTGAACTACCTTGGCTAATGCATGAGTCATTCAATTTAGTTCTGTCCCGCTTACGACAAAGGGCCATTTCAGCTTGCGGTTCCCAACTTCCGTTGGTCTCTTATCTTAATGAACAGACCGGAAAACAAAACTGACATCGCATGATGTCAAAAAAGGTGAATCTCACGAACGTTAACAGTCGTGTGCAGAAGTATTTCGATGAAAGGTGCGACCTTCACAGACAGTCTGGCAATTGCGTGAATGACAAGAATTGGTCCTAACTTTTCTCCCCATATAAAAGGACGAAGTCGTTTTTTTTAGGGTAGGTGTACCAACATGGAAGATGGTAATATTGACAAGAAACCTTTTGGCGCGTTTAAAAGATCGTAGAGGAGGCGAATCTCAAAGTACACTAATCAGACCGCGACGTCGAGCATTAGCCGTGAACTCGATCGGTTCAGAACAAGGTAAGTTTGGCTTGCATCACGTTTTTGAATAACTTTAGATTTAATTGAAACCTGCTTCAAGTTAATGCCCCCACTTTGTTGAAATTAATGGTATTTAGTCGTAGAAGAGTTCAAGCTAACGAGTAGAGAAAGTTCGATAATTTTGTTACGTGGCCCTGTTGTTCCTTGTTAATGACAACTGACTGGGTTGCCCTGATAATTCATTTAACTATAGAGTGATGTTTTCTTCTTGTTCAATTGTCCATCTAAGTAAGTACATACCCGTTTGCTTTTCAGAAAAATCTAGGAGCAGCATGGACGAATAATACCGAAAAAGGTACTGAAATGTTTGACCCTTCCACTGAGAGCACAGTCATTGTTGAAATGGGGCTAAAATTGCAGGAGGAGCCGCAGGATGGTGGTAAGGAGATTTATAGTCGACATTATTATTGGCGGTATTCCAGTGCCTTGAAATAGCTTTCGTCCAGTGGGGCCTTTTTTCAGACGTTGAGGTTGTTGAGTGAGTTGGGAAGGAACGAACTCTGAAGCAGTTTGTAATTAAGTATCAACGTTTGTAATTAAGTCTCAACGGTTTTTCCCGCGTGCTCATAGATTTTATCAAACGCAAGACCCATGATATGGGCATTAACAATTAGCCTGTCACTGTACAGCCGCTCACTCTCCTGTCCCGTGACAGGCTATTTTAACCCTGCATGTGAGATAATTTGCTTTATCATTGTCGGGTAGGCATACTCTGCATATATTATAACTGAAATCGTGTTTCGTTATTTATTTATTTTTTACTATTATTTTTTAACTATGCGTGGGAAAATATGAAATCCAGGTGTTTGATTTGACTGTCAAAAGCCTTCCCGGCCCTCTCACCTCAATCGGACGTGTTCGGCTTTTCCCCAATTTCGTGAAGCATTATAAGCGGGCGTGGATCTGATAGATACAGAGAAAATATCCGACGGATATAATAGAATTAACCTCTGTTTCCATTACATCGATCTGTAATCCTGATCTGTAACGTTGATAGTTGACTTTGTAGCTCAGGACTATCGTACACTCCGACACCATGGCTATATCTCTCTTCATTTCTTTTCCCAAAATCTAATTAACACCAAGGAGCTCGACGGTGCTTATATAATAGCGCTTACATAAGGTTAACTTTTAGAATTGTTTAACGCTAATCATAAAAGGTTTAGCAGACATTCATTTGATCGGTCATTCACACGGATCGACAGGAGTTGCCGCATGTTTGATCAGGCGAGGACTGACTTGCCTGCAGAAAACAAAATCATTACAGAACGTACCCACGAAACTTGTCGTGAGGAAGCTTGTCTTCCTAGAAATTGTCGCTGCCAGACTGTCAACGTGTCGCTTTGATTCTCTCAACTCATTATCGAGAGTGATGGGCACAATGTCGACAGGCGAGAGTAACAATATGTCAAAATTATAAAATGAAAATTAGAATTTTGCCTTATCTCAGGTTATTACAACCCAGACTTTTTTTTTTCGCTCGCGTGTGCAAAAGATTAATTTACACCATGGAGTTCTTCCTTATATTTTATTCAGTCAGGTTTTGAATTTTCGACGTTAAACTCCGAGTCCGTCTTTCACCAGTTATGCATATCATCTTCGCCATTCGCCGTTTGAATTGTTACATAAAAGACCCCTTTCTCTACCATTAATAATAGTATACTGTAGTGACCAGTCTGCATATATATTAAAAATCACTGCGCGAAAAATTTAATATTTACCTTCATGCACTCCGAGTCTCAGTGACAATTAAACGAAAATACAGTTAAGAGCGAAGATTTTCCCTCCAAATTATCCTTTTTCCGATAATGGCTGAGGGGACATTAAAGGAAGAACACAAACATTTTAGCCATGTAGAGTTCTTTTCAGTCCGTCATTGCATCAAACTCGACTGCTTGACTCGCGCTTGCCAGCTAGCTGGCATCGCATTCGTTGGATTTTTAGAGTAGACTAACTGTAACCTGCTGTAACTAAGTAGTCTATGTAAGTAGATGCTAGTTTTGCAAGGACTTAGTACAAGTTTAACTGATTTTCAGCTCTTAAAAGCCTGATACAGTGACACCTCTATTAAGCGGACACCTTCGGGTTCTTCCCAAGTGTCCGCTTAATAGAGGGTGTCCGCTAAATAGAGGTTTGTAAAAGTTGCGCATTGTTTGTTAGCAAAAACATTCAACGGCTGTTTTGTATTGTGATAAAGTTCCATTTTGTTAGGGAAGCTATCCAGAGTTCAAGTTCAATACCTTTCATAATCATTCATTACCAATTTTAATTTGGTTTTCAAATGCATTGATTTGTCTTTATTCAGTAATCGACTACATTATTTTAAGGACGTAATCCAATACCACTACATTGTCAATTCAGTCCGGTGTCCGCTTAATAGAGGTTTTTAACAATAGAAATTAGCCAAATACAATTTATTTTAGTGTCCTCGTCCCCTTAATAGAGGAGTCCGCTGAATAAGGGTTCGTTATAAAGGGAAATATAAGGCGTAAATTTCGGGACCAGGCTTTAGAGGGTGCCCTCTTAATTGGGGGTCCTCTTAAGAGAGGTTTCACTGTATTTGATTGTTGTTTCCGGCCATCAGATGTTCGAGTTTCGCGACATTCCTAAATACCAACTGATCCAGGCAATGAGGGCATAGCAAATGGGAAAATATATAAATAAGGAAACAACTTTTAAAGTTAAACATTTCCTTTCTAATATGTCTTTTCCTGCTCGGTTACAAGTCGTCGTTATGTCTATGTCTATGGCCACCTTGTGTAACAACACAGAAACAACATAACTTTTTTTTTCCACGTCGATTAAGCAGAATTTAATTATTTGATTAGCATTTACTCTGTAATCGGATTTTAGTCTTTACAATGGGTTAATAACATGGTGTCTTTTTCTCAGTCCACAGTCTGTATCTTATACCCAGTCCGCAGTCCGGGTCCACGGTTCGCAGTCCGCGATCCAGTTTTTATAATTACTAACCGTTTGGCGAGCGAAATCTGGGAAACTGCTGGAAACTGCGATTGAATTTTATCGTGGAATCTCTTTTTATTTTGCTGTTGCTTCCTTGTTGCTCGAAGAGAAAGAGAAAATCCTTTCGATCATGTTGAAAGTTTCTTGGAAAGGCTTTGCGTGAATAAGTTTGGGGCGGTGTGTTTGTCGAACTGGGACAACGTCATTGGCCATTATCGGACTTATCGAGGAAGGTATGAAGAAGGACTTCAAGATCCATTACAGGAAAGGAAATTACCGAGGAAAATGGGGTCCTCTCAACCTTTCAAGATCTCGGGAGCCGTGGACGGAGATAGAAGGAGAGTATCATCCTCCATGCATTTGAACTGTCCGGAAGCCATGAAATTGCAACCCACAACAAGAAGACACCTAGTTGATAAGTATGCGTCTTTGAAAGTCAAGAAGAAGATGGACTCTAAAAATTGTGAATATTTTTTCGTATGTTTTTCTTTAAGTACTCAGATTTTCCCATCTCATTCCTAGTGTTCTTGTTTAGCATTTAATCGTAGAGTATTAACATTTCTGGCAGCGTTTTTAGTTTTATGTAAGACGTCACAGAATGTAACACCAGCAATGAAGAGAACATTACCTTAGCATGCTAACAAATTATCTTTGGACGAGACAAAAAAAATAATGTTAGTCACCAAACATTTTGAACAGGGGTAACCCTACTAAAACTAAGGTAGTTCTCTTATATTGCCATTACAATGGTATGTATTGGTAAATATTATTTTTGGTTGCCAGATCTCTAAAGCATTGTGAAAAATTATTGCATCTATCAGTAGTTTCAGAAATGAAAGGAGGTCAGTTACACTAAATTAAATTTAGTCTTGAGGCAAGTCACAGAAGTTTTGTGTCTGTCATTCGTTTCAGAACCAGAGGAGGTCAATAGCGCCAAATTCATTCTTGAATCAAGGTGCAGAAATTTTGCATGTGTCATTTGTTGCAGAACTAAAGGAGGTCAATAGCACCAAATTAATTCTTAAGGCAAAGTGCAGAATTTCTTCGCCCATGATAAGTTTTTCAGAACCAAAGGAGGTCAATTACACTAAATTCATTCTTCCGGCAAGGCACAGAATTTTTGCACCCATAATTAGTTTCAGAACAAAAGGACTCGGTCAATAGGACCAAATTCATTCTTGGAGCAAGGCGCAGAATTTTTGCGCCCATGATTAGTTTCAGAACACAAGGAGGTGAATTACACTAAATTCATTCTTGGAGCAAGGTGCAGAATTTTTGCACCCATGATTAGTTTCAGAACAAAAGGAGGTGAATTACACTAAATTCATTCTTGGGGCAAGGTGCAGAATTTTTGCACCCATGATTAGTTTCAGAACAAAAGGAGGTGAATTACACTAAATTCATTCTTGGGGCAAGGTGCAGAATTTTTGCACCCATGATTAGTTTCAGAACAAAAGGAGGTGAATTACACTAAATTCATTCTTGGGGCAAGGCGCAGAATTTTTGCGCCCATGATTAGTTTCAGAACAAAAGGAGGTGAATTACACTAAATTCATTCTTGGGGCAAGGCGCAGAATTTTTGCGCCCATGATTAGTTTCAGAACAAAAGGAGGTGAATTACACTAAATTCATTCTTGGGGCAAGGCGCAGAATTTTTTGCGCCCATGATTAGTTTTGAAACCAAACAAGGTCAATTACACCAAATTCATTCTTGGGCAACATGCAGAATTTTTGCGCCCGTCATTAGTTTCATAACCAAAGGAGGTCAATACTACACAATTTATTATTGGGATAAGGTGCTGAGTTTTCGCCCCCAAACTTTTTGCATAGCCACCACGTTCATGTAACACTCCACCCTTACATGTGTCAGTGAAATAAACTTGCTTTTAACCAACAGAGCATGCTTGTTGATGAGTTTACAAAGTTTGACACTGCATAAATTTAAAATCCGAGGCAGTCTTAAGGCATTCGTCGAAAAAAACCTATTTTGGAAAAACGCATTTTATTTTGGAACACGTTACTTTGACGTCACACGAATTATGTAAACTTGTTCAGTCTTTTCCATCGAACAAGGCACCAGGATGGGACAAAGTCCCAATGTCAGTCATCAAAGATGCCTTACCTACAATTTTACCTGTGATAACTGAACCAGTTAATTCTTCACTGCTGACGTCTGTGTTTCCAGAAAAGTGGAAGAAATCTGAAGTTATTCCTTTATTAAAGGAAGGTGACCATCAAATAGCTAACAATAATCGTCCAAT
>OX421449.1:25487126-25519626 GCA_949126865.1 Montipora capitata | reverse complement strand
CCTGAGTTTCGCTATTACAAGATCTACTATTTGTGGAAACTAGAATATTTAACGATTATTCGCCGAAGGCGAAGTGATTATCGGTGAATATTCACCGAGAAGAAGTCGAGGTGAGTATTTATCGATAATCACTGAGCCTGAATAATTGTTTTAGTATAAATATTATATATAATATTTCAAAAAAGAGAGAGAGAGAGAAAAAAATTAACGCTTCAACGAGAAATCATTTTCACTTACAGTGGCAAAACGACTACTGGCAGCCATTTTGTCCGTCGAGGTGATTATCGGCTGATAATCCGAGATAGCGAGTCAATATGAGAGCGCGCCATTTTGTATGATCACCTATGTATTTATATTAATACACATTGTAAGATAAAAGGCCATTTCCGGGTTGCTGTTTGCCTCTGGTTCAAAACCATGGTGCTAAACCATTAAGATGTTAATGAGTTTGATTTGCATGAAAATACACCACTCATTTGAATAGTTGTGCACCAGGACACGCTTTGAAACCAAGGCAAACAGCAATTCGGAAATCGGCTAGTCTGGAAAGTCAGGAATTGTACGACAGATAAACTAAAAGTAATTCTGATCCACATAACAACTGCTACAAAAGGAAATACCGGAAACTAAACGGCCGTTCACACAGGCAATTTTTGCTGCGATTTGGGGTGTGAATTCTGCTGCGTTTTCAAGGCGACGCAATATCACTTGTCGACTGAAAGGCGGACAAATGAGAGGTGAGTTCACTTTGTTTATGTAATATTTTGATCAAGTACCAGTGTTATTATTATCACTGGCACCAGGACAGCCGATCGACCTCGATCTGTTAGAACAATAGCCGATAGCTGACGTTCTTTCTTTTAATTTTCAGCCAGCAAACGTTTTTTATTGTATTTTGTTTAAGGATCATCCTGGCTGCGCCTCAATCTTTAATTGGTACTGTTATCGTTGAACACCGTCGTTACTGCCGAAGCTGGAGTTTAGTTCTCACAATAAATTTTAAGTAGTTTTCCGTTAACTTCGTGACTGCCTGATGCATGATCACTCTCAATAACGCCCAATTTCACTTTATTTCACGTGGTACATGTTTCGCGGTCAGGTTTCATTTTGTGAGATCAGCTTTAAAAACGGCTTTCGGTTCACATAACTGTACCTGTAAGTAATTTGAAATTAGTCTTAGTCTTACAGTAATCCCGAAATTTTATGGCTCCAAAAAATACACTTAACTTGCTAGTCGAGCAAGCAAACTGAGTCACGGGCTATTGAACACCACTTTTTCCTGTCAGAAACATAGGGATTTAATCAACATTGACACCAAAATTAGACTCTACAACCCCTATCGTCTACTTCCAGTGTTACACAATCTTAATGGCTAATACCCTTACAAACTAAATTTAGATCATTGGGTACGAGCCATCTGAAATGATCGTTCGAGTAATCCAAAACGCGTTCCAAACTAAAATGTGGCGTTCCAATTTGGGGAAATTCAGAGCAGTATTGATATTTGTAACTGAAAAAGTTAGTGTTTCCAAAGGGTTTTGGCTAATTGGAAGGAGAAAAGTAAGACTTCCGTTGAGACCACGAGGACCAATACATCCAATTTTCCAATTCCGTCAAATTGTAAAATTTCATGATCCCCCTTCACGACACGGACAAAAGCGGTTATCTGTTCATGGTTGTAAAACTATTTAGAATTTCTGATCCCCCTTCACGACACAGAACAAAAACCGCTATATGTTCATAGTTATAAAAGGTTTCAGAATTTCTGATCCCCCATCACGACACAGTACAAAAACAGTAATCTGTTCGTAGTTGTAAAATGATTCAGAATTTCTGATCCCCCATCACGACACGGAACAAAAACCGCTATCTGTTCATGGTTGTAAAAGGTTTCAGAATTTCTGATCCCCCATCACGACACAGTACAAAAACAGTTATCTGTCGTGGTTGTAAAATGATTCAGAATTTCTGATCCCCCATCACGACACGAAACAAAAACCGCCATCTGTTCATGGTTGTAAAAGGTTTCAGAATTTCTGATCCCCCATCACGACACAGTACAAAAACAGTTATCTGTTCGGGGTTGTAAAATGATTCAGAATTTCTGATCCCCCATCACGACACGAAACAAAAACCGCCATCTGTTCATGGTTGTAAAAGGTTTCAGAATTTCTGATCCCCCATCACGACACGGAACAAAAACCGCTATCTGTTCATGGTTGTAAAAGGTTTCAGAATTTCTGATCCCCCATCACGACACAGTACAAAAACAGTTATCTGTTCGTGGTTGTAAAATGATTCAGAATTTCTGTTCCCCCATCACGACACGAAACAAAAACCGCCATCTGTTCATGGTTGTAAAAGGTTTCAGAATTTCTGATCCCCCATCACGACACAGTACAAAAACAGTTATCTGTTCGTGGTTGTAAAATGATTCAGAATTTCTGATCCCCCATCACGACACGAAACAAAAACCGCCATCTGTTCATGGTTGTAAAATGATTCAGAATTTCTGATCCCCCATCACGACACGGAACAAAAACCGCTATCTGTTCATGGTTGTAAAAGGTTTCAGAATTTCTGATCCCCCATCACGACACGAAACAAAAACCGCCATCTGTTCATGGTTGTAAAAGGTTTCAGAATTTCTGATCCCCCATCACGACACAGTACAAAAACAGTTATCTGTTCGTGGTTGTAAAATGATTCAGAATTTCTGATCCCCCATCACGACACGAAACAAAAACCGCCATCTGTCCATGGTTGTAAAAGGTTTCAGAATTTCTGATCCCCCATCACGACACAGTACAAAAACAGTTATCTGTTTGTGGTTGTAAAATGATTCAGAATTTCTGATCCCCCATCACGACACGAAACAAAAACCGCTATCTGTTCATGGTTGTAAAAGGTTTCAGAATTTCTGATCCCCCATCACGACACAGTACAAAAACAGTTATCTGTTTGTGGTTGTAAAATGATTCAGAATTTCTGATCCCCCATCACGACACGAAACAAAAACCGCTATCTGTTCATGGTTGTAAAAGGTTTCAGAATTTCTGATCCCCCATCACGACACAGTACAAAAACAGTTATCTGTTGGTGGTTTTAAAACGATTCAGAATTTCTGATCCCCCATCACAACACAGAACAAAAACCGCTATTTGTTCGTGGTTGTCAAAGGACTCAGAATTTCTGATCCCTTCAAGCATGTAACAGCATACAGTCTGTTTATGGTTGTAAAGGGGATTCAGTATTTCACGCGTTCCAAAGTAAAATGTTTTTTTTTTTTGTCAAAATGACTAATTCCGATGAATTAGTAAATATTCCTCCGAGCCTAGAAGATGTTTATCGAGAATCCTTTATATCCAACAACAACCCGACCGGTTAAGTGAAGAATGCCTTTATTTGGCAGTCATAATTTTACACTCCTTATTCAAAGTACCACTAGTAGTTCTGAAATCTATGAAAATCTGCAAGCACACAAAAATGTAACTAAAGAGGCGAAAACGGACTGATAGGACCGCAGAAATTCTGCACCTTTTTACTGGGTTGCCAATAGGCAAACCCAGTCAAGATCTGTGTTTGATTTCGTGTTTTTTAATTTTTTTTTTCCGTGTCGGGAAAAGTCTTGCCTATCAGTCCCCTGCCAAGTGGTGTCTTTGTGTATAGAGTCTTTTGTGCGTATTTTGTTAGCTTTGAGGGGACTGGGGTAATGTGTAGATTCCCCTGGTGAACACAGGAGAACATTTAATTATTAAACCTGCAATGGCGTTGAAAGTCATTGTAACGCGAATGGCGTTTTAGTGGAAAAAATATACCTTTATGAGATGAAGAATGGAACGTCAATTGGAGTAATGAAACAGGCGGGGAAAATAAATATCTGGATCTTAAAAGCGACGAGGAATGGTCTTCGACAACAGTTGCAGTCGGATATGAGAAAGTGTGCGTTGTTTCTAATCTTATTTTATAAACTGTGCTGGTACGTAGAACACTGACATAAGTGGGAAATTCAGTACGGGTGTAAAAGGAATCGAACATCTTGAATGTATCACAGTGTTTACCGAAGTGGCATCTCATTTGTCTGGCAATTTGCATTTAATTTGTAGTCAAGCTGTATAGTTTTCAGGTAAACAAATAATTGAAAATGTGACAGTGAAGAATTATTGGAAAGAAAGCTTGTTGTCTATTTTGTGCTTCTTGTTTGCACGCACGCAATTGGAATAGAAAGGGTTTTGTTTGTCTCCAATAGCAAATATGTTGTTAGTTTCAATAAATTTCACGCTGGAAAGGTTTTTGTGAGATGTTTCAACCGTTGTGATTCATTATGCTGTGTAATATTCGAGCTTAACTAATTTGCATTCGTGAGTTGAAATTTAATGCGCATTAAGATGACAGGCATTTGTAGCCGTGATCTTTCTGGCAAATGATTACAGCTAGCGATTGTTTTTAAGGTAAGAAAAAGATTTTAGTATAGTCACTGTAGCGTAAAATGCAATGAAGTTATTGTTAACTTTAGAAAGCAACAATATTTCTTTAACTTTCTTAAAGAGAGAGATTTCGCACAAATTTTATTTTAAGCTATTCACTTGAAATATTATTTCTCGCCATTGGCTTCGTTTGTGTGATCATTTACTGGTCTCGACATTTAGGAGGTAGTTGTTTGGTTCTATACGCGTAGGAATAAAACGACCAAGAATACGCGAATTTTAGTGGGTGTGCGATAGCAACACGAGACAGGAGTCGAGACCAATTCTAAGATTCTAACGATAGACAGAGATCAACCAAGCCCTCCTGAAATAAACGAAGACAAACAAAAACGCAACTTGTATTTTCTGTGAATTTATACCACTAAGAGGATCGAAGTTGTCATGTTTTGATTGGGCAGCTTCACAGACGTCCTTCTGAGGAAACAGGTTGTTAAAATAGCTAATTGTGATTGGAGAATTTCGATCCTAAGTATAATAAGTATAACAAGACAGACACATGATTGAGTGATCATACATGTACCAAATATCATTCTTTAGCGCGATGAAGTTGTGTGTGAAGCCCATGACAGTATGTCGTTTGTGACCATATTGCTTTTTGTTGTATTAAGGTTCTTCCTCGGAACGCTCAAACTACTCACTTATGCACACGCCGTTTGCGGTAGACTCACAGTAAAAGATGCGGTTGAGCGATTGTTTTGGCCCGGGTTGGTCCTCAAACTGAAAGAAAGCTATATTGAGAACAAATGTGTACTAAATGAGCAAATATGTGAAAATCATGATATGAACTACACTGATATGAACTGCATTGAAACCAAATGCCAAACGAGAGAAGCATAGAACTGTGAAAGTTGCTTAGAGTGGAAAGTTCCTGATGTCAAAGTTAGTGCTAGCGGTATCGAGTCGCAGAGATGTACGCCTAGCCGAATGCATTTAGTTAAATTTCTGAAAAAGGTGAATTTTCTGTCTATTTGTATTATCATGGCTTTTTGTTTTCTGCTATTACTGAATTCATTTGTATTTGGAGCTGTAACGCTATTTCATGTGCAATTATTTGTATCGTGTGCAATGATCGTTACTAGTGTTGTTGTTAGCATTTTTTACCATGGTTGGTGTAGCGTTTTGTGCTTGAATGAAGCTATTCTGAATGCTTTCAATGACTGTGGCCAATTTGAGAAAGACGCATCGGTATCTGTTGTTGTGAATGTCGAGAATAAAGAGTCAATAAATGATTGGCAACTTTCATCTTGTTACTGGGTTGCCGTATGGCAATCCCAGTCAGAAATTTGGTAGATTTTTCCGTTTTATTTTTATTTTCCGTGTCAGTAAAAGTCTTGCCTGTCACTCCCCTGGTAAGTGGTGTCTTTGGGCATAGAGCCTTCTGCGCACATTTTCTTAGGATCGAGAGGGTAGTGGAAATGCGTAGATTTCTCTGGTGGACACAGTAGAATCATCAACTTAGCCTGCAATGGCGTCGAAAGTCATGTAACGCGAATGGCGTTTTAGTGGATCCTTAAACAAAATATACCGTAATGGAGCTCAATAATGGAAAGTCAGTTGGATAAACTAGGCAGGCGGCGAAAAACAAACTCCTGGAATCTTAAAAGCGACGAGTAATGGACTTCGACAACAATCTATCGCCCGTCGAGCCGAAATCAAAGTGAGCTGTTTTTCAAATATTTTACCAAGTGTGCTGTTATGTAGAACACTGAAACCAAATGGAAAATTGTCTGGTAACTTATGGGTTCAACGAAGACACAGAACGAATCGAACACCTTAGGTGGATCTGTGATCAACTCTGCACAGTCTTCAGTAAAAACATAAGAATTATTTGAAAGAAACCTTGTCGTCTATTTTGTGCTTCATTATTCAAGGCAAAGGTTCTTCATGGAAACGGTTTGATCCTGAAATTTTGTTTGTTGTAACATTAGTTATATTGCACATATTGACACGATTGAGTTTCTTGTCTTCAAGCACGCAATGAAATAGGAAGAGGTTTTCGCCTCTAAGAGCAAATATGTTGTTTGTTTCAATACATTTTTCGCTGGAAAAGGATTCTGTGGTATTTTCAGCCTTTGTGAATTATAATATCATGTTGTGTATTGAATTTTCGAGCTTAGGGTTGAAATGTGATATGGGAGATTTTTTTTAGTATTGCTCTGTAAGCAGGAAGGGTTCACAGGCCTGTTGGAAGCGTGCTTGAGTTTCAACAAAATGAGGCCCAAAATCAGTGAAAAATTGTGACGCCGATGAATAAAAAAAGTAGCTGCTATTTCCAAAATGATTGAATTACCTGGTGATAAATAACGTCGTACGCGTCTTGGAGAGTAAATTTTCACTTTGCATAAACAAATGGTTAACCTTTTAAGAGTTGGGCGATTGTGATCTTTGTTTTGACTTCGTTCATTTATTGTCAAACTTTAGAACACTTGACAGAAAAAGAAACTTACAAAAACCCGGTATCTTGCCATCATTTGACACATATGCTTCACTGTTTGGCGAGTAAACATGTCGCGGTAACTTAATCACGGCGCCCGCTGAATTCCGGCCATGTCACTTTCGATTTTGCGATTTATTTGAACGTAGCAAAAATCTCCCAAAATGTTTGTCGCTGATCGTAACTTTTATATTCTATATTCACGGTTCAAAATTAATGTTGTTTTCATGTCGTAAATATTTTATTCTCGATCGACCGTCCCGGAAACTTCCTTCTGCTCTGCCTAAAAACTGTGTATCAATAGTTATTTACTTTTGCATCAATATTTGTTTTTGCATAAAGCAAGCTAACAAAATCTGTACCTTGCTCAGTTCGCATTTGTTAGCGTTAATAGTATTTTCGGTCCAATGCTTCTGTTTTATGAGGGGTATATTGTTTTGGTCTCCCATCAAGGCACTAACCCCGCCGGACAGGGGTCAACTTAAGCTGTCAGATGCTCAGAGGGCACGCTTAAACTAGTGGTGAAAGAAGCTGTGAGAGAGCTTGAAAATTGTCAACACGTCAGCCCAGAAGCATATGTTTCTCTTTTCCCACTTATTTTCTTCAATCTTTCTGGGTTCAGTACTTTGCTAGTAACCACATGTCTTCTCAGGCTATTTACCCAAGACTTCTAACATGGCACTACAATGATAGACAATACCAAAACAAGATCGTGCACTGTTAGAGCTACATATTATGCAAGGACAACTTGAATCTCCTGGAAGACAACACACAGCTCAGTTGACATTTTATCTGGAATAAATCGCTGTGTTACTTCACTACCACACGTAAGCAATGCGTGTCTATTTTTCCTCAAGAGGACAGGAATTTCTGCTTTCTACAAATGATTAATTAATAGGCCGGTAGCCGGGTTGTTAACCTCAGAAAAGGATCTGTTTCGTCGTACGAACGTGTGAGGACCTGTGAGCCAAAGGGCCTTCGCTGGTAAGACTTCTGGGTGACCCATTAAATGGTCTTAACGACCCCCCAACTTGAAAAATCTTTTCTGGAACGGTGCACGTACCACAGGCAACCCAGTGTACCCTCACGGAGGGTCTAGTCTGTTGTTAAAAAGTCCAAGTATGATATTTACTCAATTCCAGCTGGTATGAAGAAATTCTGCACCCGATGAGATCCTAAAAAAATCACAAAAACGTCACTGCGAGAGCAGTGATACTTAATCTGGACGCAGAAATTCTGCATTTTCAATACTCAGTGGTTAGACTGCCCTTAGCTACTGTAGCATGCAGAAATTCTACGGGAGGTGAAATCCGTGAAAATCTATCAAAACCTAACTGTACATTCATTAGACACAAATTCTGCATTCATCGTGTTCAATGGTTAGAACACTGAATTAACGTTCTAAGCTGATTTTTTAAAAAAATGGAAAGACCTAAGAATCTGTAAAAATCGGAAAAACTGGACTGTTCATTTCGCAGTTTTTGATAAAATGCCAAATTCTGCACAGAATGTGCTAAGATTTACTGAATTCATCTAAGTTGGGTTCCGCACACGGGAAAGTGAGAATGTTTACAATCAAACGTAAACTCTGTAAGAAGCATTGACTCCCATGATCAGTGCTTCGGGATAATCTAGTTTTCTATTTACTTAAATTTTATCCATTTAAAACATTATTTAAAATGAAAAGGTGTAAAACACTTGGAGATTTCCGGTTGTCGAGAAAGGAGCAGAAAAACAGCATTAGGATCTTTCTTTGCAGGACGTTTTTCCATTATTTCTGGTGTCTGTAACGGTTCCCCGAACTAATATGGTGGCTTGAACTAACTGAATTAAAATCGTTCAATCACCGTCAGAAGACCAATCTTGACTCTGTGGAAACAAAATATGTAAATAAGCAGAAATGGGTTGGTGACAGAGAGAGCTCTTTTCCTTACGGGTCAGTTCACAAGTCGAAGGCGGATGATGAGCTTGGTTCCTCTATGACCCTTCCGTCGTTTTATGGTAGCGGCATTTTTTGAAGAACGAGGCATACAACAATACAGGCCATTCATATGCAAATAAGTGGCCAGGACTCTCTTCTTCTTTTTTTTCCTTGTGGCTACTATATGGCTGGTAAGCGGTAAAGGTGTTGAAAACACCAAATGACCGTCAGTCCGATATATATTAAATTGTCAAATCGAAGAATTCCAGTCAATCCAAACCATCGTATGTCGATTAGGAAAGGTCAAGCGATCCTGAAGTGATTTATAGGCCTCAAGTCCAGGGATTGGTTTATGCTGGCTGAGAGTTCGAACCGTGATTTGTGTCGCTTAGAAATTTTTTTCAGGTCGACTGCCGGTCAAGGTGCTAAAATCACTAAATATATTTTTAAGTGTCACAAAACATGTTTTCGTGCTCTGAGCCCAGCATAAACCAAGCCCTGGACTTGAGATCTATAAATCATTTTAGGATCGCTTGATCTTTCCTAATCGATATACGATGGTTACCAGCCATATAGCCACAACGTTTTGTTTTTTGCTTCGCTTTCTTGAGATCGTTAACGGCAAAAAATGAGCTTCGTCACTGGTCACGTTCATTCTGCGGACTCTAGGCATGTTCTTCTCCAATAGAAATTACAAGAGGCTCACCGTTACACTAAGTGGAGCAACTATAAAATACAGTACAGGGCCATTTTTAAAGCCGTAATTCTGCAATGGCTCGGTGACTCGTCAATCAAATTGGTTGTTTAAAGAACGAGTAAGGTATATGTTTGTGTGGCTCGACGGTTCGGCTGCTCGTCAGTCAAATTGGATGTTTAAAGAACAAGTAAGGCAAATCTTTAAGTGGCTCGACAGCTCGGCGGCTCGTCAGGCGAATTGGATGCTTCAAGCACTAGTATAAGACATAATCAGTAAACTCAGTGCTATATTTTTCACACGATCTTGTAAAAAGTATAGTTAACCGAACCGTAAAATGAGAGCTAATTTCTTAAAAGAGTTCTTAGGCCTAATCACTGAAACAGCGCTTAGGATTAATCAGTAAACGAGTGCTATATTCTTCAGAGGATCTTTTAAAAAATGTGGTTAACCGAACCGTATAAAATGAAAGCTAAAATTTTCAAGGAGTGCCTAATCACTTTATTCTTTACAAGATCTCTTAAAAAGTATAGTCAACCGAACCGTAAAATGAAAGCTGAAAATTTCAAAGGGTGCTTAGGCGTAATCACTGAAACGAGCGCCGCAGGCTTAATCAGTAAACGAGTGCAATATTCTTCACACGATGTCGTAAAAAGTGTAGTTAACCGAACCATAGAATAACAGCTAAGGGCGCTTAGGTCGTAAGTGACTAGCTATCGAGCTTGACTGGCGAGCCGCCGAGCCACTGTATCTGACATGTCACCGTAAGTGGCCCTGTATTCTATAGTTTAGCCTTCGGTTGATTTTGGAAAACACTCACCATTTCAACTTGTACTGAATTTCGTAATGCCAAAGGTTGCAGATTGATAACAAAGAGAGAGCCTCCAATACGGCTGCCATTAGTAATAGAAAGAAAGTCGATGTTTTTACCCATTGATTAGCCAGCCAAAATGTACAGCAAGACGGGTAACACTCCTCTCTTGAAACGTGAATCACGTAGCTTAGGCCCGGTTCAAACGTCGAACTTTACATGTGCCGAATCTAATAATTAGATTCGGCACATGTAAAGTTCGGCGTTTGAATCAATTAGGTTCGACAGATTTGTATTTGGGTCGACCTGCCGTTCTATTCGACCGGGCTTGTCGAATAGAACGGCAAAAGATCGACTTTGTTTCAAACGTCGAACTTTGACATGTGCCGAATCTAATGCATACATTACAAATACATTAAATAAATTAATTTTTACCCAGAGTTCTGCTCGTTTCCTATCTTGGTCATGCGCACACAACTTGTTTTGATCACGTGGAACAAAATGGCGGGAAGATCCGAACACATGTGTTCCTCTTGCTTCGAGAGTACCAAATATACTTGCCTGAAGTGCATGAACCACTTCTGTATGCGGTGTTCCGTGTTTGAAAATGATGAGAATGTAGCTGGATGGAAAGCAGGGAGTTCGGTAGCGTACTGCGAGTCATGTTTTGAAGAGAAAATGACCAAAGAAATGGTAATAGAGATGAAATGGTAGAGATAATCTTTTCTGCCTAGTCTGTACAGACAAATGCAAGTCTCAGTGCTGGCGTTATCGGTTCTTCCGTTACAGTTTGCCGAATAAGGAAAGGTGCAATACGGTTTAGGATGAAATTAAAGGTATCCCGGGAAACTCTGAAGGTTTTCTTGAACCTTGCATCTGAATAGGTATTGCAAACGTTTCTCACCAGCCAGTATTTCTTTTCAGCCGACGACAAGAACGAACTGGACGAGGGACTGTGATGTTCCTTTGGGAAATCAGCAATACTAGAAGGAAAGCCAAATTCAAAAATCGCTTTCTCCTGGCAGCGAGGTTGTTTAACGCTAACTGCATCTGGAGTCGCCTTCTTCTTCCCTCCTTGTTCGCACATGCAAGAAAAACAAGCTCTTCGTTTCCAGAATTTGTCTTTCCCGCATTTTTCCGCCATTTTGGAAAGCAATAACCGCTGACTACAAACGTGTCGTGGTCACTTTTGCAATTAAGTTCGACCCAATTAAGTTCGACGTTTGAATCAACTGTCGAACTTAATTATTTGGGTCGACCCAAATTGGTATTAGATTCGGCACATGTAAAGTTCGACGTTTGAACCGGGCCTAAAGTACCATTGGATAATTTTTCCAGAAGTTTAAACAGCAAGCCTTGCGATTGGTTGATATCAATTTAAACCTTTCAAATAGTTTCCGGTAAACATTCGTTACTGCCTGGTGAGCATTCCGAGTCACTGGATTTTTTTCATTACATATCTCAGTGACTGAATTTCGATGCGTTTGATGCTGGCTCCGAGTTACTTTGTAAATGGGCCTCTGGATCATTCAAAAGAGCTCGGTTGCAATGCGCAAAGGAGTATACTTCCATGACCTGCTCATTATGGAACGATATTGACGAATATGTAGTAACAGGAAACAGTATATTTGTGGTGTGTCGCTCAACGACAAAGTCACAAACGTTTAGCTCAGGTGAGACCTACCAGTCTTGTATTCTTTCATTTTTAGTAACTAATTCCTTAATCCTAAAGGATTGATTTGTTTTAACGATTGATTGTTTTCATTTTAAATACATATGTAACTCAGGTGCTTGCAAGACTTCTATCAGTCTTGATTTTCCTTTAGATAAGCAGAAATTGATCAGATTGATTTACCCGTACTTTTTTTTTTTTTTAACGAAAGAAATCATCAGGAGAGATTGCAGAATATACCCGTCCACAAAGAAGCGTTACGTTTGCGACGCGAGCCGCAGTGCCGAAGAAACGAAACCTGGGCCGTTTCGCGAGGTTCTCGTCGGACAAAGTGAATTTAGTAGAATCGCTTGTGCCGTGGTGCCTTAGTCGACTTAGGTTGAATTGAGTTGAGTAGAATGGCTGGTGCCGCAGCACCGCGGTGCTTGCCTCATGGATTAAAAAACAAGGTATATCCAACACCACGAATGCGGCACTGCAGCAGCAGTGTTTTTGGGGTCCATTTCTTGTGGTCGAGTATCCTGCAATCTAGGCAATTATTTGTTCCGTAATATCAATAGAGAAAAAACGCTCCACTCTTCACAATATTTTTTCAAATCGAAAAAAACAGTATGAATATCTGGATGATGATTGATATTTGTTTTAACTGGGACTGATTTGTATATGGTTTCCTGCCTTGCCTTTTTAAAAACCGGAAAAGGAGTGATTTTTCACATATTTAGTTAAACAACAGGAAAGCTTCCGAAACTCGGAGAAGGTTCAAGAAAAAATTAAAGAAAATTTAAAATGATCCTGTCAAATGACTTTATTTGGCATCAAATGACTCTTTGCAAAGCAATTAAAAACTTCTTCTGTGGTTTACACGGAACGATTCGTCTGCCCGATTTATCGGCCCGACCGCGTCGGAGCACAAATCTTGCTTGTATTTTGACAGCCGATGAACGATTGATTCATCGAAATAAAAATCGATCCGATTAAAAAAATCGCTTGCATTGCAACAGATTTTTTAAAGTCGGGCCGACACCAAGAGAAAGCGCCATGTCAATCAAAGGGTACGCGAGCGGACAGTGCGCACAATTGGCGGATACTAGACAGACAACGGGAAGATCTTTTGAGGAAAGAAGTTTAACACAATTTACACGGTACGACTTATCGGCCCGACAAAACCGGCCGACAAATTGTACCGTGTAAACCGGCCTTAAGATAAGTATTTAATACTTACGGCTAGAGCTGATGATGTGTTATCAACAGAATATAGTATACTGTATCATTCGTCTCCCTTCCGTACTTTCAATAATTATTGAAGAGGACTTTGTTATTCAAAAAACAAGTCCCAACTAAAACTTGTGTGACACATTTTGTAGAATTCCTAGATTTTTTTTTTTAATTGTAATAGTCTGAATGTATCGTATACGCAAACAAACTAACCGTTTAAGTGTATAATCTATTTATATTATGATATCCGCATGGAACAGTTTTTAACGTCTCGGTTTGTTTGCGTGGAATAAAATCCTTTCCTGTGTTTTGTGGGGGATCAGAAATTCTGAATCCTCTCCTGTGTTCATGGGGGGATCAGAAATTCTGAATCCTCTACTGTGCTTTGTGGGGGATCAGAAATTCTGAATCATCTCCTGTGTTCATGGGGGGATCAGAAATTCTGAATCCTTTCCTGTGTTCATTGGGGGATCAGAAATTCTGAATCCTCTCCTGTGTTTTGTGAGGGATCAGAAATTCTGAATTCTCTCCTGTCTTCATGTGGGGATCAGAAATTCTGAATCCTCTCCTGTGTTTTGTGGGGGATCAGAAATTCTGAATCCTCTCCTGATGTGTTCATGGGGGATCAGAATTTCTGAATCCTCTCACGCGTTTTCTTTGGGGAAAACCTCGAGACACGAAATTCAGAAGATCATTTGGCTTCTCATGCGTGGCTCAGACATTAGAATGGACTTCAGGTAAAGAATGAGAAGTTGCTTGGAGGAATTTTGTGATTCCTTGCAAACAGGGAAACTTTCCCTGTGAATTTTAACACAATTTTAAGATTCAGAGTAAACTACAAAGAACCCTCCCTGGAATTAAGTGGCGATTAAGAATTTCCGTGGAAGCTCCACATTTCATTTTCTGCCAACTTTACACTAACTTCCGACGAAACTTCAAAGCCTGTATCATAAAAAAGCTGTTTTCCGAGATAGGTTTTCATTTTACAAGGAAAAAACAGCCATTTTTGAGGTGATTCTCAGTATTTGTTCCGAATTTTCCTAGATTGGAATACCACATTTTAGTTTGGAACGCGTTCCAACCAACCAACCTATTAAATATACTTCCACCGTATTTAGGTTCAGCACCCATTTTGAATAGTGCTGATCAACAGTGTTCAAGTTTGTTTGTTTGGATGACTCGTATGATCATTTGAGATGGATTCAACACTCCAACTTTGTTCGATCCAACATTGTTCCACCGTTTGGCCACCCATGTTGGAGAGCGTTCGTCCAACAATTTTTGCTAGGTCAAGTGATGGATAGAACTTTATTTTGTTCAAACATTACGCCCAACAATTCTGCTCGACTGCTCAACACTGTTGCAATGTTTTGCCTCTCTTCCAACAAAGTTGTGTGCTGCTAGGCAATCAGGAATCGCTGTCTTATTTTCAAACCTCGGCTTTCAACATAATTTTCAACAAAGGTGAGGGAAGACGACCAGAAAGCCGTCGTGGTTGTTGACAAACAGCCTTTCAGCTTCACCACCCATTTTGTTTTCCTCTCTGGAGATGTCTGGTTCAATAGCGTTTTAAAGTTATGCAAATTGATCCGGACTCATTCTAATCACCTCCTAAACGTGGATGTATCTTGCAGTAAATATACTCTACACGTTCTCTTAATAATTCTTTTGTTTTTCCTCCTTTGAATCGGTCATTTCTGTCCTCCAACAGCTCCAGTAGCGTAAACGCTAAGAGCGGTTTTCGTTTCAGTTTTAGCGCCAACTTGAACTTGAATCAGTATCGTCGACGTCAAGCAATGTTGGATGGTGTTTTGCCACTACTTTAACATTTACATCCAACAATATTGCATTTTGGATCCAACTTTGTTTGATAGTTTGGCCAGGGATTAATTATTGCCCAGTTGTTTGGCATCACTGTGGCTAGTGCAGTTCAGCTAAAGTATGAAAACCTCAATAAACGCGACTTCCGCTTTCCAATAACGTGTGTAATAATGTTTGTAATAACGACAAAACCACATGGTGATTTATTGCACCACATAAGTCAACCTAGGGACTCTTGTTCGTCGGCCATCGAAGCTTAAAGTCAATTTCACATTGCTTTACCGCGCCACGTTGCGAAGTTCGTTGCAAAATTGGATACTAGGTTACGAAGTAGCCAATTACGCGGCGAATTTGACAACCAAATTGACAACTTTGAAATGAACTTCTTAACTTCTACCAGATCGAACTTGGCAACTTCACCTAATTTGCCGTGCAAGGTTCGTGACATCGTAAACAAGTGGTTTGAGGATTCAACACCATTCAAAAATAGCGTCGTAGTTAAAATTCACCAAGAAAGACAAATGAAAATATTGTCGACGGGTTTGTTTACCCGCCAACGTGCCGTCCAGACTCTTCGATAAGTCATGTACCGACAAGGGATTTGGGCTGCGTTTATACTCTAAATTTTGACCCTCCAATCCAATTTTATTGGCTGACAACTTGGAGTACCATTCCTATTAAAAAAGTGAGCAGAAGCGCTATCCAGTTCTCCACATGAATAAACATCAATTTCAGGCATCACTGTAACTTTCCAGAAAAGATCTTCTCCTGTCTTTTCTTTTTTTCAGTTTTCGACATCAGCGATACCGTGATTTTATGTTCGAAAATTCGTTTCTAGAATTCATATTTTCTCCGGCAGAATAATGGCCTGCTTTTCCAGACGCGGTCTTGGATGATCGATGGAAGCAAGAAGCGGAGGTCGTTTCGTTAGTTTCAAAGAAGAGATAGAAGTATTATTGAAGAAACAGCAATTCAGACAGATGGTAGTTGAAACAAAGGCACGTCGAACAGTGTGGGTTTAACCACCTCGAAAGTCGTAAACAGCGAGCACTTCTCAGGGCTGCGTAATATGTGGGACCTAAAAAAGCAAAACATAACAGCAGACTATCTTTTGTGACCAAGAAAGCTTATATACCATCTTGAGTAGTCAAAACAGCAGATAATTTCATAAATGGATTTATTGGACGTATTTTTGAGGTAAGCTGTCGTCTTACTGCATGTTCTGAACTAATAATTTTAATATAAAGCAACAAAGCCCAACTCGTAAGCGAAGCCTTCTCGATTTTCCGTTCGCAATCATTTTAAAGAACTTGCAGAGCTCTTTAAATGTGCAATTTAAATATCTCAACTCATCCACTTATAAGTCTAGGCTTTAAGATTTTGTATCCTCGCGATATAATAGATTTTATATTCCATTTGTGAATGCCCGCGGCTGAAAATGGTCGGCCATGTTGGATCTTTTACGGTTCCCCAGATCTCGCGCGGCATTTCAAAGTTGGCCGAATTTGACTCCAAAATTTCCAAGCGTGTTAGCCTTAAGTTCCACCTGTCTTTTATTCCCTTCAATTTTCGATTACCCTTAATTTCTTTTATTTCTGCCACTTCGTACTTGGTCTCAATCGTTTGTAAAAAAAAACAATCATCCACAGTTAACGTTCTTTAATGCTCGAGTTTGCAATTATTCTCGCTAACTCCCTGTACGTACAAACCGTTCGTCAATATTTACATTTCTCTTTCTTGGTAAATTCTAGTTACTGCGCTATTTTGAATGGTGTTGAACCCTCAAGCCACTTGTTTTCGATGTCACGAACCTCGGACGACAAAGAGTTGCGAAGTTCTACGGGGTGGTAGAATTGTCAAATTCGCCGCGTAATTGGTTACTTAGCTTCGTAACCTAGTATCCGATTTCCCAACGAACTTCACAGCGTGGCGCGGTAAAGTAATGTGAAAAAGACTGTAATTAGAAATATAACACACATTACGGTAATGAACGTTGTGACAAAATGCATTTTAAATTATTATATTATTATTATTATTATTATTATTATTATTATTATTATTATTGTTGTTGTTGTTGTTGTTGTTGTTGTTGTTGTTGTTGGTGATTCTCTCCAGTTGTTCCACTGGGTAATATAGCTTAGAGACACAACACTTTCCGTAATATGTGAGCAGTTCAAAGGATGGTG
The DNA here is from genome assembly GCA_949126865.1 of Montipora capitata. Taxonomy (NCBI): domain Eukaryota; kingdom Metazoa; phylum Cnidaria; class Anthozoa; order Scleractinia; family Acroporidae; genus Montipora; species Montipora capitata. The sequence continues at coordinate 25,502,385 of OX421449.1, read as the reverse complement.
GATAATTGTACACTTCTTTGATCTTCTGTTTCAACATGCATGAGACTTACAAAGTGCCCCTTTCCTCAAGATGATATTTTCTGTTTAACCTTTCCCTCTCTCTTTGTTTCAGTCTCATGTTTCCTCTTCGGACTTCCTCAATCTTGCTCAGGTCTTTTCGCCAAGTTTCGATATTCCCCTCAATACTTCTCTTCCAGAATGGCTCTTCAGTTCTTCTCCCTTTGCTCCCTTTTATCATTCCCATTCTTTCTGTAGTAACATATGCAGCTGCATACATTAAAGAATTCAGTTCAGTTGAAGTCTTGAATTTTTCAGGCTTCTCTACGCAGCTTCTAAAAATCCGTTCATAACTTACTAAAGAATTATTTTTAGACCGCTCTTTTTGTAATTCGCTGTTTGCAGGACAACAGAAAATGCAAGAAAGTGTGATAATTTATAATGCACTCCTTCACTCTGTCATCCAGGGTGTTGAGTTCCTTTATTTTTAATTTTAGTACGTTCCTTTTTCATTACCATTGTGAAATGGATTTATCTGTTTAACGCTAGAGATGTTTAATCAAAACTGAAAAATGTGATCATCATTGAAAGCATTTCATGTACGAGATGATAGATTTGACCAAAAAGCAGTCAGGAGCAACTTTTAAATATTTGTTCCACGCACGATTCAAGACTTGGTCGTTGTGTTCGCCAGACATTATTAAGAGCTTCTGCCTGAGAGACCGGGGCAGACTTGGAAATGAAGGTCGGCCGATTTCGCTTAAAATTGGTACACAAAGTACTTATGTCGACTTATGTAATATGCCAAAGTTTCAGCTTCAACGACTTCTTTTTAGCCGAGTTCTGGATATCAGCCCCTCAGGGGTCCCCAGAGGCTGATTTTCAGTGCAATTTTGGCCATTTTTAAATCTCTCTTTTAGCAACAGGAAATTAATTTCAGGCAAAAACAAAACCATCTTTGTCAAGCCCTATCCTCAGGCTTTTATGGGTGAGAACATTAGCTCATGGAAATTTTTCGCTAGCCTGTGGCTGTTATCACAACTTGGTCATATTTGAAGCATATGGGAAGCAACCGGAAATGACCTGTTTTTCAGACCAAATATTTTCCATGCCCATGTTTTATATCTTGAGGTCTTAGTATCCCTGCAACGTTCAGCCTTTAGTTTAGTAATATCAAGAAAAAAATACTAAGGTTGAGGCTTTTTACTAAGAAAAAAACTTACGAGAAGATGGCTAACCAGGCCACTTCCGGTTAAAGTTTCAACAAAGCGTGTCTGCAAAAATCAGCCATTTAATTTCGATTATCTTTTTTCTTTCCAAGTTATGGTTAAAAGAGACCCTGAAGTTAATTGTCACCGAAATGACTTGCCGTTAATAAGAAATTTTTATGTGATTGTTTTAGGACCGATCAGATAGTGGTCCGACAGCGGTTATAAATTTCTTGGAAGAAGTCTTGAAAATTACGGACAATAGAGCCGCTGCGAAACTCTTTATTTACCTAACAACACATCTCTTGCCGGTAAATCACAATGCAAAATTGCATCTTTTTCCTCCAAACTGCAATGTTAAGTTTATCTCCTTTGTTCAACTCGTTCAACGTATCACGTCTGTGGCCCGTAGTAATGAAGCGCTAATTAAATCAGGATATAAGCAAGCTTTGTAGTTCCATTCAGTACTACTGTAACCCACCTGTTTGGGCTTAAATATTTTCTGAAGAAAAAAGAACTTATCGGTCTCTTTAAATGCAACCACATCTGTCGTGACAATACTTGAGAATCGTTTTGAACCTTTAAGAAATTTCGAATATAATTAAAGCTAATCGTCTAACACAAATTGCAGTCACTCTTCCAGTCTATTTGCAAAGTGTCTGGATCAATTCACTTACAAAAAACGCTTACCTGGCTTCACTTTTACAGACGTGCCCCTTTCTTACAATCCCTTAAAAGTGAGGTAACATTAGAAACTTTAGCCCCAGCGATAAATTGATCGCAAGTGCGTCGTTGCGAGTTAGATATACACAGGTCGATTAATACCGCAGGTGACGAGGTCATTGTAGTTTGCTGGCTATGACTGACTTGGAATTCATTTTTTTTCTCGTGCAGATTCGTCTCCTTGATATTGCAGAGAATGATTATGATAGAACTTGTATGAGAACCTCAATGGCATAATTTGTTTACTGAATATTTATTCATACCCAGTTCCCCAGTGTAAATGGCTCACGTATGTTGTAAATGATTGATAAGGACGTCCAACACGGTCCGTTTTCGCCGCCAATCCGCTAAATTGCTAGAAGATTACTCACGGGTACTCTTTCCCTTTCTCTATCAGTATTTTCCTTTTGTTGCTTTCTCAAACAGCACAGATCCATGGTGGCATCCATACTTCATATATATCCAAAGATAGGACAGGGGTGGAGTGGGTTATCCTTCCGGCAAAGACTACTGTTTTGGCAACTTGGGAAATAAAATATTTCAGCTTTCTTGGAGCCCTTAAGAACTTGGGGGTTTCTTATGCACCCGTACCTGTAGATCACATGAAAAAGTAAGTCTTTATGGACTCACACTGAATTGCTGACCTTTAACTCTGGTTTCGGTAATAAGAAGCAACCTAGGCGGTAATCGCCCTGGAGGGCCATTATGCATGCTGTAGGTGATAAGGTAAGTCGTCACAAGGCCTAGTGCCCGCTCGTACCTGCTGGAGCTTAAATTGGTTATTGCTCTTCTTTCCTGGACAGGATAATAATCACTGGTGCCCATTTATACATCTGGGTGGAGAGAGGCACTATTAAAGAAAATTGCCTTCCCGAGACGACATGTCAACGCCCTAGTAACCAGGACCGCGCGATCCAGAGTCCAGCCCGCTAACGCGCTATGCCAGTTCCTTTTTGTGAAGAATCCGAATGTAATGTGGACTTTAATCTGTCCTAAATCAACAAAATGCATCGGGGAAGAAATAAATGGCCAGCACTTTTAAAAGAATAATAGATCGCAGATAGTGTCTTTTCTCACAAATAAACAAAGCAGCCGGCAAGGTGTCCACTTTCTTTTGAAAGTGCTGGCCATTTATTTCCTCCCCGATGCACTTTGTTGATTTAGGACAGATTAAAGTCCACATTACATTCGGATTCTACACAAAAAGGAACTGGCATAGCGCGTTAGCGGGCTAGATTCTGGATCAGGCGGTCCTGGTTACTAGGGCGTTGACATGTCGTCTTGGGAAGGCAATTTTCTTTAACGGTGCCTCTCTCCACCCAGATGTATAAATGGGCACCAGTGATTATTATCCTGTCCAGGAAAGAAGAGCAGTAACCAATTTAAGCTCCAGCAGGTACGAGCGGGCACTAGGCCTTGTGACGACTTACCTTATCACCTACAGCATGCATAATGGCCCTCCAGGGCGATTACCGCCTAGGTTGCTTCTTATTACCGAAACCAGAGTTAAAGGTCAGCAATTCAGTGTGAGTCCATAAAGACTTACTTTTTCATGTGATCTACAGGTACGGGTGCATAAAAAACCCCCAAGTTCTTAAGGGCTCCAAGAAAGCTGAAATATTTTATTTCCCAAGTTGCCAAAACAGTAGTCTTTGCCGGAAGGATAACCCACTCCACCCCTGTCCTATCTTTGTATATATATATATGCAGTATGGATGCCACAATGGATCTGTGCTGTTTGAGAAAGCAACAAAAGGAAAATACTGATAGAGAAAGGGAAAGAGTGCCCGTGAGTAATCTTCTAGCAATTTAGCGGATTGGCGGCGGAAACGGAAAGTATTGGACGTCCTTATCAATCATTTACAACATATGTGAGCCATTTACACTGGGGCACTGGGTATGAATAAATATTCAGTAAACAAATCATGCCATTGAGGTTCTCATACAAGTTCAAAACGATTCTCAAGTAGTGTCACGACAGATGTTGTGGTTGCATTTAAAGAGACCGATAAGTTCTTTTTTCTTCAGAAAATATTAAAGCCCAAACAGGTGGGTTATAGTACTACAAAGCTTGCTTATATCCTGATTTCATTAGCGCTTCATTACTACGGGCCACAGACGTGATACGTTGAACGAGTTGAACAAAGGAGATAAACTTAACATTGCAGTTTGGAGGAAAAAGATGCAATTTTGCATTGTGATTTACCGGTAAGAGCTGTGTTGTTAGGTAAATAAAGAGTTTCGCAGCGGCTCTATTGTCCGTAATTTTCAAGACTTCTTCCAAGAAATTTATAACCGCTGTCGGACCACTATCTGATCGGTCCTAAAACAATCACATAAAATTTTCTTATTAACGGCAAGTCTTTTCGGTGACAATTAACTTCAGAGTCTCTTTTAACCATAACTTGGAAGGAAAAAAGATAATCGAAATTAAATGGCTGATTTTTGCAGACACGCTTTGTTGAAACTTTAACCGGAAGTGGCCTGGTTAGCCATCTTCTCGTAAGTTTTTTTCTTAGTAAAAAGCCTCAACCTTAGTATTTTTTTCTTGATATTACTAAACTAAGGGCTGAACGTTGCAGGGATACTAAGACCTCAAGGTATAAAACATGGGCATGGAAAATATTTGGTCTGAAATACAGGCCATTTCCGGTTGCTTCCCATATGCTTCAAATATGACCAAGTTGTGATAACAGCCACAGGCTAGCGAAAAATTTCCATGAGCTAATGTTCTCACCCATTAAGGCCTGAGGATAGGGCTTGACAAAGATGCTTTTGCTTTTGCCTGAAATTAATTTCCTGTTGCTAAAAGAGAGATTTAAATGTGGTCAAAATTGCACTGAAAATCAGCTTCTGGGGACCCCTGAGGGGCTGATATCCAGAACTCGGCTAAAAAAAAGTCGTTGAAGCTGAAACGTTGGCATATTACATAAGTCGACATAAGTACTTTGTGTACCAATTTTAAGCGAAATCGGCCGACCTTCATCTCCAAGTCTGCCCCGGTCTCTCAGGCAGAAGCTCTTAAAGTTAAATGGTCATGAACCATGAACCTGAAGGTGCGTTTTTTGTGTAGAATCCAAATGATTCCAACTACGGATTTTGCGTTCTTTTGGCGGAAACCAAAAACGGATCATGAATCCAAAGTATTCACAATCGAGGAGGATACTTCGGATCAATTCTAAATCCGGACTTTTGAGATTCACCACTTCAGCGTTTTTTTAATTTGGGAAAGGATTTGAAAAAAAGCTGTTTTCCATGCAAAAGTGATACACAACAGTTACCATACATGAGCAGAAATTATACTATTGTTAGCACCTTTCCTAAGCGAAAAGCACGGGGTGCTGCGGTCCGTGGAAAACAAACACCACAGACCCAGGCACCCTATGCTTTCCCCCGGCCCTGCGGCACCCCGTGTTTTCCATAGAAACCTGCACCCCGTGTTTTCCACGGACCCCGTTACCCCGTGTTTTCCATAGATCCCGGCATCGCATACCCCGTGTTTTCCACAGACTCCGGCACCCCGCGCCCCGGCTTTTCCACCAAACCGGAATAATCCGGTTCTTTCAGATTTTTCTACATGCACGGTTCGCCCTTGTGTCTGCATTGGGATGGTTTCTATCTTCTCAACTCGTCCCTGATTCATGCTATGGTAGACGGTCATTCCCGACCTATTCTCAAGTTTTATAATTCATGGTTGAACGTATTTTCCTTCAATCGAGAAAAATCTGTGGTAAGGACACCGGTGGCTCATTTGATTGAGCACCGGGCTGCCATGCGGGAGGTCGTGAGTTCGACTCAGGCCGGACCAACACTCAGCGTCTTTATATAACTGAGGAGAAAGTGCTGCCTTTTTAATTTCATGCGCAAATGGTTAGACTTTCAAGTCTTCTCGGATAAGGACTAGAAATCGTAGGCCCCGTCTCACACATATCTTCCGTGTTCAGTAGTTCCCTGTGGAACGTTAAAGAACCCACACACTCGAGAAGAGGGGGGATGAAGTTCCTGTTGTAGTGGCTGTCCTGTGTGTGTATATGGGTGGATGGGTATAGCAGGTCCACATCAGCTGAACACATCCAAAACTTCAACCTGCTCAAACAAATAAATAGCAAGCAAACAAACTTAAAAAAACATTTTGAATTGTCGGGAAACGGTAAAGTATCGTCAGAGTCCTTTGTAATCGTGTTACTGAAACACAGAGAGTGCTTTTTCTCATCGTTATTTTGAGGGCTGGCGGCAATGTACATCTTTTTATTTTATGCCGTTCCTTTTTCCTTTAAAAGGAACTGGGCATCCATCTGAGATACCCTAGTTTTAGAAATACCCTAGTTTTAGTTAATATAGACAAATTAAAAAATAGGGTTGTTAAATTTGGATATCTGAAATATACAACACCTATCAATGATCGTATTGAAAGTTCGGATAACACAATTTGGAACAATATCAAAAATAATCCCGGGCACCCTCTTGCACATTTACTACCTCCGCAACGAACAAGAATCTTAAGGTCTAGAAGCCATAATTTTATCTTACCTAAAATTAAGACTGAGCGTTTTAAAAATGTGTTTTTAAACAGATGCTTGTATCGTTAGAACTGTTATATATTTATCTATATATATTTATATATGTCTTTTTAGATACTTAGTGTTGGATGTACATCACAATTATAGATAATTTAATTTTTTTTAGATGTAATTGTAATTAAGAACGTTTGCATTCATAACCAAATAAAGTGCCAAATAATAATAATAATAATAATAATAATAATAATAATAATAATAATAATAATAATAATAATAATAATAATAATAATAATAATAGTCCGGCTTCTCAGCTGGATGCCCCAGCCGTTTTTTGGTTGCTAAAAGCGTGCGGCTCGTTATAGGACGTCTGTCTTCCGTAAGTTTAACATACTTGGTACATTTTATCTCCTTAATTAAGGCAGCGACTTCGAGGATTTATTCCAAAACATGCCAAAAATATGATATAATATATTGTTACGTTTAAGTTGATTGAAATTTGTGAAAAAAAATTTTCTCATTGGAACACTGGGGGCTTATAAAGAAGTCCTCATTCCCCATGCACAATCTGCTATTTCGCTGCGTTTTAACATGACCGATGTAACGCTGTTCTTACTTCTTCATATCACATGTTTATCGAAATCATTAAAGTTATTCGATGTATTATGTGATCTAATTAATATATGAGGTATTGCAATCACGTAACGTAGGATAACGTATAGATTTAGCCAAGCCTAAAAGCGGAGCTCCTGTTTGTAACCCCAGAAAGCAATATAGTGTATTTAGAAATAATTATGCATCTGCATAAAGTACAAAATTGATCCTCATTAGAGTATACAGCTTACAGTGATCAAAAACCTCTGAGCTGACAGCAGTAAACAAACAAGCCTTGCAAACAATAGGATTCAAACGATTCACATCAAAATCCCGCACTTTGACATCGCCGTCACCATCTGTTTGCAATGGTTTTTAAGCGCATCCTACATTGTGCTTGTTTTTAAAGCTTTTGCGTTGGTCGGCTTTCACGTTTTCTCTGCTGCTTCTCCTGTGTTTGATGAGATGGATGTGAGCGTCCTTTTTCTTTTGAACATGAAGTCGATCCAGTCCGAAAACATGTGTCAGAAATCCGAAGAATATTAGTCACAACGAAGTAGTGTGGCCGAGTGGCTAGGACTTAGGCGGGAGATCCCGTATTCAAGACCGCGTTCTGACTCACTCATTTTACAGTTCGAAATATTTTTTCCATGAGAGTTTTTAGTTAGCGCTTTCGATAGTGCTCTGACAAGAAAACAAATCATTTTCTTAAATACCAAATGAAATATTCCAGTAGTTACGATTTATCCAAGGGTTAGGATATCTGCGCCATAATCGTAAAGCGCTACATCCGTTTTACTAAACGGTAGACAAGAGCACCCAAGGAGAAAATTAGCGAAAATCCTTTGAGGGATTGTAATGTATAAAGACTCCCTAAAGAAATGTTTTTATCACCTAGAATAATTTGATCTGTTCAGATATCTTAGCTGAAAATTGGAGTGTCCGAAGATATAAGGGGACGATATCTTCATTTCAGAAATTGCAAGCTGAACGTTACCTTGTAAGAACTTCCCGGCAAACCATTCGCTCATCCGAAACTGCTGGTGCAAAAATATTCCTTCCGAAAACGCAAGAGACTACTTTTCCCTTGTTGCGAATCTTTCAGGTGATGTTTCAGTAAAGAAATCTATAGCTGTTTGGCAACGTTCATAGAACCAAAATTCTTAGAACAGTTTGACTCTCCCGAACACATATTTCACCGAAGATTATCGTTGGGTAACCCTTGGTAGAGACCTCTGAAGGTACATGGTAATTTTAAGAATGTATCTTGATTTGGTGCCAATTAATTGGGCGAATTTACGAAAATAATTTGAATTTCTAATTTTGAAAAAATGAAATATGTTACCAGTTATTTAATATGAAGACTCAATCCAATTCAAAAGGAATTACAGCCTAAATTTTCGGGGATCATTCGTTGCTGTTAGTTCTACAGTAGTTTTGCCACGTTGTTTGACCGAAAAAACCCTCACAAAACACGACATACCTTTCATGAAACAGATACCAACAACGATGGTAATGGTAATGGTAATGACTTTATTTTAAGAGGGTAGCACGTAACAGTTTAAATATAACTGATGACCCTGTGGCCCTCTATAAAGTAATCTAGTCAATACACAAGGTTAACACAAATGAAGGTAATAACAAGGTGATATATATATAAGTTAAAAACATATTAGAAAAGTACATATATACATCATAATCTTAATAATAAAAACATACAAAAATTTCATTATCCAAATTATAGAAAATTCATATTACTATTTTGTTTGCTAAGTAAATTGTTTATAACTTTCTTTTTCAAGGCTTTAGCACTCTTTAGTTCTTTTAAGTCTTTATCCAGGTTATTCCATTCTTTAACTGATCGTACGGTAAATGTTCGCCCACCTTCAGTTTCATTTTTATAACGTGGACAATTAAAATTTAAGTTACTAAAGCGGGTACTTCTATTGTGGGTATCAGAGTTTAACTTTAGCATTTGCTTCAGGTAGACCGGCGTCATTCCTAAGATTCTCTTAAGGAGTAAAGAACATCTAATTGCATAAGATTCATGGTAAAATGGTATCCAGTTTAATAAGTTAAACAGTGAAACAGAACGAGAGCGGGGTTCGGCGTCCAGGATGATTCTTGCTGCTCTTTTCTGTAACTTAAAGATGCTATTTATATTTCCTTTTGATGTTGATGTCCATATATTAGCACCATAAAGAATAACAGGCTTAATCACTGCTTTATAGTAAATTTCTCTTTGGTTTCTCCTCAGATATGGGCTAATATGTTTCAGCAGGCCAATTCGTTTTGAAATCTTTCTAGCAAGGATTTCACAGTGATTTGTGAAGTCAAGATCTTCATCAACCTCGATTCCCAGGATTTTATGTGAATGGACATTCTCAATTGGTGAATTGTTGAGCATTATAGACAGTTGATCTACACTGCTGTTTTGTGCTAGATGTTGCTTTTCCATGCGTTTTCTCAGTCTCTTGCCTTTAATAAGCATTGATTTCGTTTTCTTCTCGTTGATGATCATTTTGTTCATTAATGCCCACTGTTGGATACTTTCTAAGTCTTTTTGAATATTGTCATTCATTGGTGTGATGTTATCCCATCTTGAACTTGATATCAATGTTGCATCATCAGCGTAGATATTCATATTTGAATTTTGGACGGTTAGGATATGAAAGCTGTAACAGGTACTGATGGCTTAAATGTGAATCATCACTCAACCTTTAGCGAAACCAGGTGTTTTACAGTAGAAATTCTTTCGTATACCTCCGATTTCGCGAAACAAACGAAGAGAACACAAAAAGTGACAACGACCATGGCTTGTGGATGACGTTGAATGAACATGTGGCCACAAAAATATGCGGTTTTATTTTCTTTTTAAAAAACCTAGCCAATGATAACAAACGTTACAGTTGTGGATAAGAGTAAAAATAAACGGATTCCATTTTATAACGTGGTCTGCCCTGCAGGGGGCATCCCACGTAATGATTACTGCAGAGGTTTGAACTCAGCCAATCCCCATACATTCACTGTAATTTGAGCTGCGTTTTCCCCCTGACCAAGATCATATTTGGTCAAGTATTGTAGATTATGAAATATCCGGTAAAGTTTTAGCAACCCTCAATATTCCCTACCCGGGATTCCCCGCTGTACTTTAAGTTCAAGACAAAGTTTTTGGGGACACTTAAGCGCAGGAATTAAAGATAGTTTACAAAGTAAAGACTGCACTGTTGTTTGTGTGGAAGCATAGAACGATAACGTGCAAACGGCCGGGAGGAAACGTTCAGAGTTGTGTGATGCATGGTTGTCGTCATGTCCTTAGGCCAGTTTTCAGGCAGTGCTCAATGAGAAGTAATGAAGTAATAACTAAAATGTGTTTGGTATATATCAGATATATCATATATCATCTCATTCAAGTTACATTTATGAAGTTAAATGTTTTCGTACAAGGACATGTGGCTGAATACGTTTCTCACTGGGGTCGTCATGTACGTCCCATATTCACTAGAGATTCAAGTTGCAAATTCCAGTACATCTATTGTTCTACAGGAGGGCCTTATTTGCATAATTATTACCATTTTGGTATAAATAAGATTGTTTCATCCCCTTTATTCCTCTCTTTGGCTTTCAACAAACCTTGGGCGTTCGACCCTCCCACCTCCCTGCAGCGATGGCCTGCGTGTTGCCATGGTCCCTACTCCTTCAGCCTTGTGGCTCGCCTCTTCCCATAACTTACTTCTGCCCGGGGCGTTTGGGAGTGAGGGTTCCAGGTGATAATTTATTACTAGTGGTTGAATGTATATAATTGATATAATTATCATTATTTATTGTATTAATTCATTCATCAACCCCAGCTTCTCGCTGCTGCCTTTTCAAACCCTCCCAGTGCTTGCAAACAGTTGAACACTTTATCAGGATTTACACACCTCAATGTGACCTAAATAGTGCGTTTCTATTGCCTGTCACTCCTGAATTATTAATGAACTTTACATAACATTTTTAAATGTGAAGAACGATAGCACCCATATTTTGGGATCATGGAATGTGGACTTTGGACTGCGGAATTGAACTGGGTGCTTACCAAGATATTGCAACAAAAATTCACTGAAACACTGTGAACTTTAAAGGAAACCAGCTAAAAATCCTTCCAACAAATTAAAGTGTAGGCTACCCATAGCCTCCATGTTTGAAAATGGATTGCCAGTGTTTTTCCAGTTTCATGATTGTCGGGCTCACCAAGCAAGTGCATTGCACAACAGCAAAATATCTACAGAGAGTACTGACGATGATCGCAAGTGCTCTGTCGCGTTGAATAACACATTTTTTTGTGTTTCTAGATCTTGGCAACGGTTTCAATTGCAGTTTCATCTGCACTTGCAATTCCCCACAGCCCGTCCTTCATGAATTCCATTCAGCACTGGATATTCCATGTTCCATAATTGCGGGTTGACTTTTATATACTGGACTAAAATGGTCAAGAACAAAGGAACCATTATTATTCGGGTTAGGCCTTGCTAATTAGGTATTGTTATGTTAGCTTTGTTCTTTTGTTTCACGGACATTAATAATTTCGGATCCCGTATATGAAAGACCATCCATAATTGCACTCGTTCAACAATGCAATCGTACCCGTCTTTGCTTCTGCCATGTTTTCTTCACATTTGCTTGCACCGACAACATATTACGTAAAACAAAAGACAGAAAACATGGTACCTGTAAAAACACCCTGATATATTTTCAACGACCACTCAACTTCTATACAGCAATCGGGCTTTAAATTTAAGATTACCGGGCCAATAACATTTACAGTTATCTGAATAACGAAAGAAAAACAATGCTCAAGACGTAAACAGAAAACGAAGTCACGAAGCGAGACTGTGACGTCACAATAATACGACTTCATTAATTAAGTGAAGCTATGATCCTCACAGTTATGAACGCAATTTTTGCAATTGCGTAAAGAAGCCTGAAAAATTCAGGACTTTAACGGGGTTTGAACCCGTGACCTCGCGATACCGGTGCGACGCTCTAACCAACTGAGCTATGAAGCCACTGACGTTGGGAGCTAGTCATTTGTGGGTTCTAATGTTCCCGTGAGGAATGAATCAACGACGAAATGATATATGAAATGGATCATACATGAACTGCGGATATGGTTCAAACGCCGTTAAAGTCCTGAATTTTTCAGGCTTCTTTACGCAATTGCAAAAATTGCGTTCATAACTGCGAGGATCATAGCTTCACTTGATTTCATATCCGCAGTTCAAGTATGATCCATTTCATATATCATTTCATCGTTACTTCATTAATTCTTTTAAGAAATGGTTATGAACAGAATGGATACTCCAAAAAAAGGTGAGACACTTCGCGACACATATACATGTGTAACATTCGATGACGTTACGTGGCAACCCTGACAACCTCGGTGTTAACCCGCTTTGGCAGATAAACAGCACTTCTTTTAGGCAGAGAATAACTTCTGGGTTAGGCACTGATCTCTAGTGATTAGGTGTAAGCGCCGGCACGAAATGATTAGATTTCATAAATTGTTCTGGTGACACCATATTTAAATTTAGTGAAACAAAGATCGTTTGGTAATTTATATACACGAGACTAAGTGTTTCACCTTATTTTGGAGTATCCATTATGTTCACAGCCATAAAGAAATTGGGATTTTGATTGGAAGGAAAATGTATTTCTTTTAGGTGTCTAATTAGTTTGCTTGGTATTAATTCCCATTGGGATAATTAGGCCTTTATATACCACTCCTCGTGAATGTCACACCACTTGACGCGGACCAGTTTACTAGAGGCTGTTTTTTCCTTACTATTTTGTATTGTCGTTTTAAATAACGTATGACTTTTTTTCTTATATTCCTTGGCTTGTAACCTGTATCCAGTGTGTCCCCGGCTCAGTTTTTTGTAAATAAACTCGACCATTGCTGGCGGCTCCCTCCACTATTTGTTTGTTACTTGTCTCTTCTATACATATAATAGAAATGTTATCTATTCGGCTGAGCGAAGCGAAAGAGAATAGAATATATTATTGTATTGGGCGGAATCGCTCTGCGTTATTGGCCGAGAATATATTATTTTATATAGTAGAAGTTGCAAATGGCAAATGTAATGTTGCGAGCAGCAGATACTGGGAAAACAAAAAAGTAATGGTTGGTACGATTTTCAACTAACCTGCGATCAGGCTCTATTTTAGTTTCGCGTGGTACGTAATGTGGAGTTGGCGAAACGAAAAATAGAGCCTGACCAAATTCCCCTTCGAAATTCCTTCCGCCCACTTTTTTTGATTGATTGACATGTCCTTCATCGGCCAATCAAATTTACTTCCATTACACCAATACACGCGTGGACGGCAGATTCACGCTATTTTGTTTTGACCAGAGTTAATTACCGTGGGAGGAATGTTATAAACAAATTCGAAAGTCACCGTTGGCTTTAATTTCAGAAAAACACATTTACAGCATGGGGAATGTTTTCGACGACTATATTGCGGCAAAGGCCGGTGTAATTCTACCTCCGAACTTCACTGAATATGCAATCTTTTAAGCTTGACATCTTAATTTGTAATTGAGATAACCTAGCATTTTGTCGTTGGCCGGTTTGGCAATAGATTTTTAAAGAAAAAAAAAGAGAAATACAGTATTCCTTTAACGTGTTTGCCCATGAAGGTTTCTTTGGTGATTTTTTTGGGTAATATCTTCAGTTGCAGTGTATTTCTAGAATTGCACGCAGTAAAATCATGATAAGTTTGACTGTTAATTTTTTGATGGAGTACGAACAGTAAGATGGACTCGCAAAGTTTCTTTTATTGTTGTACAATTGATCTCTCTGGAAACATGCCATTTTAGTTTCTGGAGTGCGAGTTTTAAGTTAAATCAACTGGAAATATTATGAAGTGTGCAAACAAACCGTGTCATGTACAGTAAATAAACAAAGCCGTTTGTTACACAGATATTCAAAACATGCATTTATGTAACTTGCGATTTTATCAGCATCTCCTCCTGATGATATATATGTCCCTCGTCTCATCCAGGAAACCAATATGCATCAATTTTCAGTGCCATTTGAAAGAACCAGCTATTTAGCTTTCAAAACATCAGGGAAGTTTGTGCCAAAGTACTTTCAACCCATGGCCACAGAGTTCGACAACGGAATCGCTAATTTCACTCGTTTCAGAGATTCAAACCCGATTCTGGACAAGTTATGAGATGTTTCAGATGGCATATCTCCATTTATACAAACAAAATCAAGTTGCACCGTCCACGGCATTGTAAGAACAAAAGGGAGCAAATTTTTTCGTGCACTTATGGCGGATTAGTCTCGAGGACTTCGCGAGAGCTCCGCGCTATTACGATGGCATTTTCACTTCCGGCGTTTCAACAGCCAATCAGATCGTGAGTTTGGTCGGCCAAAATTTGGCCGACCGTCCGGAATTCTTGACAGACTTTTGGTCAGGCCCAATTTTAGCGAGCGACGACATAAGAGAACATATGGGCGAAGCTAAAAATGGGCCTGATCGCAGGTTAATTTTCAACAGGACCTAGGAGACCTAGTACTCTGATTCCAAACGCTGCAAACTCTTCATTCCAGCTTCTGGGCGCTGGCAAAAAAAATGAAGACAGCAACTAGACTTTGTTGCAGATGATGACGCATTCATTTTTATATCCAGATCATCGTTGTAGATGTGACGTGCATCTGATAAAGTTAGGTGTTATGGCGATCGGAAATGTCAAGTCACATGAACACGATCTATTGGAGAAATATATCTTCGATTCTACGTTATTGTAAATGCTGGTATTTATTTTATCATGATGTTAAGTATCTTAGCACGGCGTTCGTACACACCTTTGGCTTATTTTCATGGATCATATTTCACGGTGAATAATAACCGAGACGAAGTCGATGTTGTTATTCACCTCGACAAAACGGCTTGCGGCCATTTAAAAAAAAAAACGCTTAGGTGATTACCGTGTGTAATCCCCTCAAGAGCAACCACTCAACGCAGAGAGTTTTCAATAATCACCTATGTAATTATTGCTGTAGCAGTGAGTGAGACTGAAGCGAACGAACGGGGCAGCTCTCTAACCGGGAGAAGAACACATTTTTCTTCGAAGCGCAAGGGATTGTGGTCAAAGGTTCAAGGAATTATGGTTATGCGCGAATCTTCCATTTCACTTCTCGTATCCCCAAACTACAGATAGTTTACAAT
>OX421449.1:25474626-25477126 GCA_949126865.1 Montipora capitata | reverse complement strand
CACTCCAAATTTTGCATGAGCATTTTTTTCTTTTCTCTTGGGACCATTTTAAGTCCCAAGAGAAACTGGAAACAATGCTTATGCAAAATTTGGGTGACACTGAAAGAGCATTATGGTATTTTCCGAAATGGGCTATTTTTGACCGGCCCTGCTCCGCTGCTGCTTTTCACAACTAAATAATATATAATAATAATAATAATAATAATAATAATAATAATAATAATAATAATAATAATGGCTATCGCTATCCAATAGTGCTTTATAATAATTTTAAAAATATCTCACCTATAATAACTAATAAAAATAAAGATTAAGAATACAACCTTACTAACTAACTAACTAATTATAACTACCAAAAGAACTGATTAACCGACTAACAGTATTAAATAAAGTGTTTATTCCAACTAGGCGCAATTATATTAAAAGTTGAAAACTGAAAACGAGTGGTTCTGGCATAATTATTGACAGTCAAAGCTTCTTAGAGATTAGAGTAATAATATTAGAAATAGAATGGAATAATAGAAATTTAAGTAACTACTGATATCCAAAATTAAAGAAATTTAAAATGCTTTTGAAGAGAATGCACAGTTTTCAAATAATCACGTATGTAATTATGCTAAAACGGTTGTGCACCTCGAGCAGGCTCGGTGAATGTCGGTGAATAAAAACCGAGACAAAGTCGATAATTTTCTTCACCTCGACTTCGACGAATTATTAACAATTATTGCGCAAGGCGGAGCTAAATATTGTGATTTGTTAGTGGCGAGCAGATCAATTATTTGCCAAGACGAAGGCAGAGGCAACTAAGTGATCTGCGAGACACTGCCAAGTCACGATATTTTGCGATAACCGAGTTCCGAATTGTTTTATCATTCGATCTCTGAGTTTGTTTTTGACAATTCCCAACAAATAAATCACTTTCTGAAATCTCAGGAAAGCGAACTGCCATTTTCACACAAGAGCGTGGTTTCAATTTCGCATGAGCAGAATATTATTTGCAGCAAAAGACTTATTTATACGCAGTTATCTGCAGGTCACGTGGTGGGCTTTCAGCCATTAAGAAGGAAGGAAAAAGTACATCGAATGATAATTGTTAATTATCAGTCTTTGCTCTAGAGTGTACAATTCCATTCTTTCAATCGGTTGTCATGCCTCTGTCAGATTTTAAAATGGGGCTTGTAGCTCTCCTCTGGACACGCACAATCATATCAATGTTCCTCCTAATATGTGGCGACCAAACTAATTAGGTATACTCTATTTGGGATCTAACTAATGAAAACTAAAGAACTTTTATTGTGGGCACATCGAAAAAAGTCCCTACAAGCGCGCGAAATTAGCCTCAACGATCTTTTAGCTTTCGATACTATGCAATGTATGAGTTTCGGGGATAAGTTGAGTTGCTTTATAGTGCGGAATTCCAACCTCACAGTTAGTCTCCTTTCCAGCAACTTTATCTATCAAAGTAGTTCGATGGAAAAGGAAGGAAAAAAGAGAACTTGTTTAAATAGGAATAATCAAATTAAGGACAGTAATGGGAGTAAATTAATTTTATTACTTCACTGTAAGCAAGAAGTTTGCTTCCGTTTTAGTTAAATAAAAAGGCTACATATTGATTCGGTCCTTGGGTCGGTCTTTTGTTTCCTTGTATTTTCTCCGAGAGCCCTTGAATCTCCCTCCTCCCTCCCTTGCCACAGGCGCTGTTGCGCTTTCGAAGAGAAGTGTTTGGTTCGTTACGTGGATGACACTTTCACACTTTTCAAAAACAAGGTCACTGCACAACTTTTTCTACAGAGCTTGAACCAACGACATCAAATTCACCATGGAGGTTGAAGATAACTTTGAAATTCCTTTCGTGGATGCCTTAGTTAAAGTGACGCCGACTATTCCTTTTCCACGACTATCTTCAGAAAGAAAACCTTCACTGGGCTCTATATGAAAGGAGACTCTTTCACACACCGGAAATACAAGATTAGCCTAATCCGTTCTTTAACATATCGTTGTTGGAATTTGCATTTGCTCCAGGCCTGCCAAATTACGTTCTTACCTTAATAATATTGAAAGGCTTCTTTTACAAAATGGCTTTCCAAAAGGAATGCTCTCCTACAACATTAATGATGTGCTAAAGAGACAACTAGAAAATCGTTCAGGACCACTGATTACTTTCCCCAACAAATATATTAAATTTGTTTAACCTTTCTTGGGTTCTCATAGCAAGGATCATTACCGTGCCCTTACAAGTCCAAATGGTGATTACTCTTCATCGATTGCGCGGCATTCAACGAGAAAAGGGCACAAGTCAAAATGGAACCATTTCCAAATCCTGGAGAATGGTCGTTCTCACTTACAATGCAGAATTAAGGAAACTCTTTTAATTTAAGAACACAAACTTTGGCTTAATGAAAAAATCAGCAGTGAAAGCTGTCAATTTATTAGCCATCACCTTCCTTTTTTTAAACCAATCATATTGTTTCTTTTAACTAGTTTCCAGTTTCCATAAGCT
>OX421449.1:25467126-25469626 GCA_949126865.1 Montipora capitata | reverse complement strand
CAGGTGTGGCTTAAAAAAAGGGAGATTTTATGTAAACTAACGATGAGACCCAACATAGAATTTACTCATTACTGTATTTGCAGTTAGCTGTCCTCATTGGCATACATAAAATAAACAGCATGCAATTAATATGCTTGACCATTGTTTCGCAAACAACATAGACTTTCAGTGCCAATGAATACAGTCATTATACAGTAGATCCTCCTTAATCTATTTATAAATCTATTAATCTGAAAGATTACATTAATTCTTAAATTCCTCACCTTTTTGATAGGGATGTATGAAGTCCTTCCAACAGAGCCACTGCATGACATGAAGGAACAGATCTCCAATGTTGTCACAGAAATTGTTGCCCACCTCACTGATGATGAAAAAAAGAACAACATGGGAGAGGACTATTGAACTGGTGTCAGGAACAAAGAAACAACTACGTGGTTCAGACTACAGACAGATGGCCATAGTGCTTGTCAAATAATTACGAGGTTAGAAAAGATAATTTTGGTGTTTACAGCACCTTTAAGTCAGCAAACTCAGTATCCCCCAATAATTTTTTTATTCCTTGTTCATTTTCATGCTATGTTTGAAAGAATCATCAGGCCTTAACTGCAAACTAGGCACTGAATGATATGTGACTATTCAAATCAGGTTCCTAAAAAAAACAACTTGAGAAATAAAAATTGACATCACTTCGATATTTCATGTCATAATCTTTTTTGAAATTTGAAAGGTGATTTTTAAAACTTCATCAAATTCAAGATAATCCAGCACATTTCAACCAACTGATGTGAAAAGATTATACACAAAACACAATTTTTTAACTAAGTTACAATAATATTAAATCATAGTACTGTTATCAATAAATGCCACATTAGCAATAATATTATTATTATGATCTTTGTTGATAGCCAGATTAAGGTTTTCCATAACTAGTATGTACGTATACTACATGACTTGTACACACAGTCATACATGTACGACTACATTATAGCGGAGCATAGTTAAGAAAATATGGTAACCCATCGATTCGAGAGAATTTGGATTTACAGCTATGACGTCATGAACGTCCGTACATACGTACGTCCGTCCGTACGTCCACCCCTCCATGTATGCCAATGTGACCAGTATCATGCTAGTTTACAGCATGCATCTTTGATATTGGACATCCATCTTTTGATTAATTGACACCTGTCAAAACAAGGTATCCGCTGACCAGTATCACATGACCATATCTCGGGCTCAAGCTTAGAGTTCACCTAGGTCAGCTGTTTTTTTTTAAAGTTGATCGCCGACCGGGTACTGGTTTTCGATTGGATTGCAGGCTCAACCCAGGTTAACTCACCTGAACATAAGCGAGGCACTTTCTGTGGCTCGACGCGGCTACACGGCCATACTATATATCAACGAAAGTTCTTAAACAGTCAACGCTTTTTGTGTTCAGGTGGAAAACGGTTTGGAAGATGTTTTCTTTCTGCATTTTTCGCTGGTTTCAATCCAGTTTGACATATCATGATATCTGTGGTCCACACTGGTGGCTACGCAGTTATTCAACTCAAGCATCGGCGGGATGTAAACTTAAAGTGGTACTACGACCAAAAAAAAAATTGTTTTTCCTTTGGATTTCAAAACTATGTTAACTAAACACTAACTCACCCAAGTTTTAAGTTCTGATTTTAAAAAGACACCTGTTTATTTTAGCTGGAATTTTCTCATTTATTGGTCCGCCATTACTAACTTTAAAATCTTGAGAGAGCTGGGTCGAGGAGAAAATGACGTCAAACACTCACTAGTTTAAGAATGCAATGCGTGTGTACGTGGCGTAATTAATATGCAGCACGGGAGTTTCGGGCTTTCAGACTTTCCAACCCATGTTTTGCATATATAATAAATTGCGTTTACACGCTGAAATTTTAAGCTAGTGAGTAAATGACGTCATTTTCTCTAGATCCAACCCTCCGAGGTCCAATCGGCCAGTTTTGAACGTGAGTAATGACGGACCATGAAATCCAAAACTTACAGTCAAAATAGACAGCCTTTGGATAAAACTTAAAGCTCAAAATTTTGCCAGTTAGGTGTTAGGCGAACACGCTTTCAAAATCTGAAGAAAAAAAGGAAATTATTTTTTGATCATAGTACCACTTTAAAGCTGAGTGTTTATTTGTAATTTGCTTAGAGCTGCTTTTTTCTCTGTATTGCAATTTTTGGCATATCTTCAGAAGCTCTGCAAATTATCTCCGGTACGAAGTATAGGAGAAAATGACTTTCTACGCGTTATTTCTTGAGCATGTTGGTATTATCACCCCTTATTGGTGTTAGTTCGTCATCTATTGTCCTATGTAGCTATATATATTTGTTAATGTATGCTGTTTGTCACTCTCGCTGAAGTACGCTGTACCAGGCAGACAATTTTTTGTTAAGCACAAGAAGGCATAAGATGACCGTTCCAGAACAAGATGCTCCCGATTTGCGAGAAGGTTCTTCTAGCACTGGTTCTGATAGTTTG
>OX421449.1:25454626-25459626 GCA_949126865.1 Montipora capitata | reverse complement strand
TTTTCCAGTATCTCTGTAACAACAGCCAGTAGAAGGCCAGGGGAGATTATTATCCCTGGGATTATAAGAATGCAGGCTGAGGTGAAATCTGAAGAGAACAAGAGTAGAGATACTGTGAAAGAACAAGAATCCAGTCTAACAAAGCTTGCACGCTGTTTGCCTCCAGCACAGAATACCATCATCCCACACAGAGTGATTCTTAAGTATCCATGTGAATATCCAGCTCACCTTGAACGAATTTCTGATTTCCTTCTTTGTGGTGAAGGTGTTTGATGGAGACGCATCTTCTCTGGTGTTGAATTTTTGGATGGTGCTCAGGAAAGAGAAGCAAACAATAGCCCACCTCTTCTCACACACTTTAGTCAGCATTTGAGGAAATATATTAATGCTGGAAGGAGTGCTTGACACAGGAAATTGCAATCCCTCATCATGCAATTAGAATTTATGATTAGAAGAAGAAGAAAACGAAGAAGATGGAGAGATAATTGTTGATGTACAGCAAATTGGAGAGAAACTCCTTGACTCTGTTGAGGATTGCGGTAAACAGTGTCCCTCACAAGGCAACAGTAATAATTATTATTTATGGCATCCAATAAATGAAAACGTTTCTCATAAAGAGACAACAGTCCTGCACCCAGCTCCAGTTGCGTCCACTGTTGAGACTTACCAGTTAAAGTCAACGTTGGCAAAGACTGTGTCACATGTGTTGGGTGAAACAAATGAAGTGATGAGATTTGACAAACTGCACACAAATCTTAGAAACCTAGGAACCACCCAAGCAAAAGAAAACTACGAAGTTGCACTAGAAGCCGTAGAGACTTGTGTGCTTGCCAAGCATTCTACCCTCAAACAACAATTCAAAGAGTGGGAGCGGTGTTTCTTTGCAAAGCATAACTGCAAGGAGCCAATATAGGAGGACATACACAATGACAAAACAGCACATGACCTCTACAAGACTTTCAGGCTGTGCAAGGAACTATCGAAGCACTGGAAAATTACAGCACTTTTGTAAAATTAAGCAAAATAGCTCTTTTTGGACAAATGTACATGCATCATAATTATTAATTTAGCAAATTCTCTTAAGCACGAAGACATGCTATAAAAGGAATTACTCCACACCCTGCTGCTTCAACTTGAATTTGATTATAGACCAAGATGGGGGATGCGCAGTCAGAGCAAGAGGGAAGAATTGCATTGAACCCTCTTCCAATTGGCGACAAAAAAGATCTCAAAACATTGATAGACACCATGTCTTCTAAGAAAAATTCTGACTGACAATTTTATTCATACAAACTGAAGGCTCTGCTCCTTTTATAGCCCATCTTCGTTACAATTAGTTCGTAAAATAGTTCGCTTTAATTTTCATAGATATATCAGTTTCCATCAAGATCACTGCTAAAATGCAAGATAAAATGTAACTTAAAGCAAGTACACAGGGTCCGAAATTGCGCCTTCCTTGAGTACTGGCGACCAGAATCTCACAGTTGGTGGCCAGTGGGCGACCTACTATTAAGTTCAGAGCCGTTTGCCAACAAGTGTCTTACTTTTTATCCTGCCGATGTTTTTGAAATAAAAATGAAAGGAATTTTCCCCTTAACTACCTGCATAGGTCTCCTATAACGTCGCAAGCCGCCACGTTTTTTTTTTTTTTTGCGGTTTCTCATAAAATACGTATTGCGGGCGAAAAAACTGCGACTCAGTAGAGAGATTTGAGGGACTGGTGCGAGGAATGTAGCACATTAATAACATGGCGGCTCGTGTGCGACAGAACGTGACTGGTGTTTACGTGGCTGAAATTTTCAACAAATGGGCAGATGGACATTCCAGGTCGGGTGCATTTTCTCTCCAAAATGTCCGCTTTCGAAAGCGAAAAATAATGCTTGAGACATACACAACACGGCGCGGTCGTTGCTTTCTAGTCTCCATAAAGACGTTCAAAACGTGCATTCTCACGAGAAAAATTTTGGCGACCACAATTTGCCATCTAGCGACTGAAAATGTTTATCCAGTCGCCAGTTGTCGCCCATATAAAAAAGTTAATTTCGGACCCTGGTACAACTTAGAACAGTTTAAAAATAAAGACATAAAGGAACCACGATGAATTGGATTAAAATATTTTAGATAAATATACATATTAGCACGAGTATACAGGTCCCTGTCAATAATTCAATATACATGTAGTTCAATATATAGAAACAACTTTTCAAGAATCACATAGCTAAGACATTCACCACAGGAGTGCAGAGTATAATTGTATTAAATGCCAACGAGAAATTAAATTCGTGTACAGCTGAAAAATAATAAATTTTAAGAAATTCAAAATAAAGGTGCTTTCCTACATTATTTTGTACTGTCAAAGGGAGGTAAAAGGCCAAAATTCTCGATACTGGGATATCAAAAGCTATTCCATCAACCGACAGCAAGTATTATTGATTCCCAATTATCACTGACAAATTTGAAAACTAGACAGACGACAGCGCGATAGCCAGGGGATACACATATCACTGAGATCGCCAGTTCAGTGATATGTGTATCCTCAACATATCTCGGGGGTACGCATATCACGGTAATCGTAGTCAGTGATATGTGTATCCCCTGGTAAAGCAAACGCTGTTGTCTGTCCAGCAAAGTACTAGCCAAGCTTATATATGGCTAGTAAGTATATTATTGATTCTAAATTAATAGACGACAGATATCACTGCGATCGCTGTTCTGTGATATGTGTATCCCCTGATATGGTCTGATATATCATATAACTGAACGGTGATTGTAGTGATATGTATATCGCTGCCTGTCTAGCCTAGTGCAATTTCGAATCAATAAATATTTCAAAATAGCACTCATAGGCGCAGTGCCAAGCAAACGTTTTGTGATACGTTGGGACACATATCACTGAACGGTGATCGTAGTAATATTGGTTTTCCCTGACCTGTAAGCGCTGTCGTCTGGCTAAGACACTTTCCAAAGACAATTTCGAATAAATAATATTTCAATTCAGCACACATAGGTGCATATTGTTCTCTATCGCTCTCCTTTATCGGCAACTGACCAGATCCTGAAGGATCGAGACCGCGGTCTTGCCTGAAAAAAAAAAAAAAAAAAAAAAAAAAACGGCCATGAGCCTTCCAACTGAAGACGGACCTCTAGCAGTCCTAACAACCTCCAAAGAGGAAGATGCCCAAATGGAGATTGAAGCATTGCTTTCAGACGATGGTGACTCATGACACAAACGTTTTCAAAGGCGAACGATTCGCAAACAAATCTATTTTGGATATATAAACGCATTTCAAGCCTGCTGAAATATTTCTGTACTCGCATTTCTCAAATTGCCATCCTTTAGGGGTAAAAAAAAGGGCTTTATCAAGGGCGCAGTACTTAGACTTCTCCGTACAAACTCCTCTGAAAAGAAATTCAAAACTAAAATCTCGCATTTTAGAGCAAGCCTTATTGAAAGAGGATATCCAGAAAGCCTGACTACGGCTACACTCTCAGACATCCAATTTGAGAACAGGAAACAAGCCCTCCTACAGAAATGCAAAGAAGATAAGCGAATCACACAATACCGACCTACGTTGCCTAACCTTAAACAAATATTCATGCAAAAATGGCATTTAATCCAGCAACAACCGCTACTAAGCAAAATATTTCAAGAGCCTTCGATCATTTCGTACAAAAGGGGCAGATCCTTTAAAGACATACTCGTTCGTGCCAAACTCTAAGCTGGCTAAAACACGTGGATATGAGTTGTGTAGGCCTGTCACACCCATTGTTATCACTGATCTTCTTCCGTTAATATTTTTGATCGGTTGAAACTTTAAAATATAAACCCACAAAATCTGTCCCTCGTGGCCTCCATGTTTTCCTTCAAGCCTTTGGAGGCCCGGGTACAAAGCTTCAGTGCTTTTTGTATCCCTACTGGGGGTACACCATTCTCGTCACCAGAGCCTCGGGTCGACCCAAGGCTCTGGGAAACTCTGCGTAGGAGAACATGCGCCGTAGGGTTCTTACAGCCAAAAATTGGCTATTTGAGCCTTACGGCACCTGGTCACTCCTCGTGCTAACATGAATGCACCAATTAGAGACGCTTTTGATTGTTCTTCACGAAAACCAATGAGAAGACACTTTGTTTCAGGGTTCCCCAGAGCTCTTCTCTCCCTCGGTCAAGAGAAGAGCTCTGGGGTCGAGATTGGGGGTACACATATCACTAGTGATGTGTGTGTGCGGGGATACACATATCACGGGGGTACACATATCACTGCGACACCGGGTATCACCCGTCAAAATGATACACAAATTACCGGGCATCACCCGTTGTAGTACGTACTATAGTACGCTGCTTATAGTGCTTAGTACTGTATAGTCCGCACTACAGTATGTACACAGTACGTACTATTTCGGCTTGATAGCACGATTTCCTCATTATTCGCTTTTTAATATATCAACTGCATGCAATTCCTCCGTAATCCATCGTCGAATGGTGCAAGGGGGATTTTTGTTTGCTTCAATTCTAAAGCTGAGCTAATGGACGGTAACTGTTTAGTTTTGCTCTAATATTTTCTTTTGTGCTGAGACATTCGATCTCGGCCTTTTAACTCAACTCTGTCTACTGCCTTGTAAATTATTATAGTACGAAGTTAATTTTGTTGCAGGCGTAATAAACCGTAAAACGATTTAATTAAAAAAAGAGGTTCAAGTGAGGTATCATCATGATGAGAACACTTCTTCAAGCAAGAGAGATTCGCTTCATCCAAGCAACGATCGATGAATTCGATGAAGATGAACACGAGGGTCGTAGAGATGCTCACGTAGTTACAAGTGAACATTCTGATGATGGTGGTGATGAACCAAGAGCACCTGCAACTCGTCACTATCAGAGGCTGCAAGGAGTGGAAGTTAATATACCAACGTTCGAGCTAGAACGAGGGAGTGCTTCGTTCAAGCAAAGGGTGTCATTTTTGTGAAACCGATCAACTTAAAGTTTATAACATATTTTCGTGTCG
>OX421449.1:25424626-25432126 GCA_949126865.1 Montipora capitata | reverse complement strand
TTCAATATTTCTATCTGCACTGTTATCAGGTAAAAAAAAAAATTGGAAATATGACAGCCAAGAATTATTTGAAAGAAAGCTTGTCGTCTATTTTTTGCTTCATCATTCAAGGAAAAGGTTCTTCATGGAAAGGGTTTGAGCCTGAAATTTATTTTGTTGCAATTACGTATGGTAATTTGAGACGATTGAGTTTCTTGTATTCACGCACGTAATGAAATTAAATAGGAAGGGATTTTTGCCTCTAATAGCAAACATGTTGTTGTTTCAAAAAATATTTCGCTGGAAAAGGTGCCTTTATGAATTCATCATGTTTTGTAATATGCGAGCTTAACTGGATAGTTTTTATGGCAACAGTAAAGCATTTTATTGTCAAAATGAGGTTGACGTCTTTCTGTTGTGTTAACTTAATTAAATATAGTCTGCCTCGTGAGGTTGTATTATCGTCTACCGTAAACTTGATTTCCACTCTCAAAATTACCTCCAGAACCTACTCTTTGTGTAGAATAAGCTTTTAGAATGAAGTTCTTGTCTTCTGTGGTGATACTTGACGATTCGGGAACATTTTGTGAAAAAATATTTATAACGGGTCACACGCGCAACTTGATCGCCCGAACTTGCCCGATCATGCATAACATCCACTTGGCCTTTTGACATCCCATTGGAAAAAAACTCATAAAATATTCGCGGAGCGGTCGATTTCTCTGAAATTTGAAAGGGTGATTGCTAACGAATAGAAAAAGATTTTCACAATAACTATAAATTTCTGTGTTAAGCATGAGAATTCGACAAAGAGGTAAATGCAACTTTTGTGTTTTGCCTGATTGTTGTGCAAATTTTGAAAGAGAATATTAAATTATGAAAAAGAATCTACGGATAGATTGTTAGAAAATCTTTATTTTTAGCGGTTATTTGAACATAAAAGATGCAATATAATATTTTTGTTAATATTTGAAAGAAGGAAAATTTCGCGGCAATCAGGACGCGGGGAAAATGAGTTAACAAATTTGCATACGTGTGGTGAAATGTGATACGCGAGCAGACAGGAATTTTATTCTCTGACAAATGATTGAAAGGTAGCCAAGGTTTTAACCTCAGAAAAATATCTGTTTTGTCATTATAGTGTAAGTTGAAGTTTATTTGGAAAGACAACAATATTTCTTTAACTTCCTGGTTAATCCAATTTATTGCTACGACTTACTAGGGCGAAGATTGTTTACATGAAACTGACGCTCTTTGCGAATAGGCCATTTTACAGTTGTTTGCTCTGCGACCTAGCCTATGAATGGCTGCGAGGCTGCCGATGACCTTGCATTGTTACAGCCCCGACTTCTTTTATCATGCAAATTGTGTTGTTGTAATTCTAATAAGTCCGTATTAACATTACAAAAGCACGGAGGTTTGTATCAAAACAGGGTCACCGGCAGCCTCGCTTCCATTCGTAGGCCAGGTAACTTAGCTACAACTGTAAAATAATATTTTTGTTAATATTTGAAAGAAGGAAAATTTCGTGGCAATCAGGACGCGGGGAAAATGAGTTAACAAATTTGCATACGTGCGTTGAAATGTGATACGCGAGCAGACAGGAATTTTATTTCTCTGACAAATGATTGGCAGGTTGCCAAGGTTTTAACCTCAGAAAAATATCTGTTTTGTCATTATAGTGTAAGGTGAAGTTTATTTGGGAAGCCAACAATATTTCTTTAGCTTCCTGGTTAATCCAATTTAATGCTATCATATTTATTAACTATTTCTTCTGCTTTTGTGCTTGTCAGCATTGTGATCGCAAGTCTGTTTTTGTATCTCATAGATGTTCAAATTTTTAATTGCATGGCCGCTCAACCTCGCGATTGTGTAATTAGTTCACCCTGAAGTCAAAATAGATAGGTTTCTCAGGAACCCGACAAAGAAGGCTTCCTGACCCAACAGACGAAATGTAAATATTCAGTGAAATATTACAACAAAATTAAAAAAACCAAAGACGGAAGTTTCTTGGCTAAAAAGCACGTTGTTTTACGCTGAAAACGACGAACGATTAACATTCTTTGCCGTAGTTCGTTCAGTTGACACAAGGTGATCACGTGCACCTTTATGGTTGCCTAAAGTAAAAGTAACGTAAAGTCGCTGCTTACGAGCCAGAAGGCCCATCAGGCCGGCACTTATCTCCGGTTTCATTACAATGAAGCGACTAGGAGTATTATTACTCCCCCGTGGATGGGATGCTAGTCCATTTCAGGGTTACCCCCAGCATTTTGCCGGTACCTATTCATACACCTGGGTGGAGGGAGGCACCTTGAGAGTAAAGTGTCTTTCCCAAGAACACAACACAATGTCCCCAGCCAGGATCCGAACCCGGACCACTCGATCCAGAGTCGAGCACACTAACCATGAGGCCACCGCGCCTCCCACATTATGAGCAAAACAGCTGCTAAAAGAAGTTACTCAGTTTCTCTTTCTGAAGTGTTTAATTTTTAATTAACCCATGCAATTTCGAGCAAAATCGCTTGGCGCGTTAGATAGAGTACAATCTATAAGTCTCGCTCTGAGAAGGGAAATGGTTGAAGGAGACAGCTTTTGAGTGGACCTACGTGGTGTCAGCCTTGCGATGAAGTTTTATCGCCACATTCATTGGTATCGAATTGTATTTTTTATTCAGTTGCTGTACTCTGTCTTGGGTAAGTCCGATTTCATCTTTAGTTAGTCCTTGCAGCAGTTTGTGAGACTATGATAAGTAATTCGCCAACTGAATTTGTGAATTTCTTTTCCATATCTTTTGAAAACGTAACGAGAAAAAAGGTAGGTCCAAATGATTTCAAAGATAATGTTGGGTAGAAACACCTTTTAACATCCAAATATTTTATTGCATCAAGACCGTGATGTCGGACGTAATTCATGCGAATTGGAAAAAGTTTTCTGAAGAGCTTATTTTTTAAAATAAGAATTATTACATTAATTTTTTTTCCGACTTTCCGTTGGCCTAAAATAATTTATGAAATACGTTAGTACAACTTCAACAGCCTGTGAGCTTTTGTTCCTTTAATCCAACAGGGTCGAAGAAAAACCGAGTGTGCTAACATGATGAGCGTAAGCCGACTCAGTAATTCTCGGCTGGATGTCTCCTGACGGTCTAGATACCCGTCAACAAAGGCTAGAAACATAACACAAAAGGTGTTTCGTGTTCAGAAAAGTGTTAAAGCATTCAGGATCGATCAGATTGTACTGTGAACTTACGTTGAGCAGAAAAAAAGTAGTTAATTTTTTATTGAATAACCATATTTAGGGCCGAGATGAATTTTTTGGGGAACACAAATCTATTTCAGTTCGCTTGCGCGCATCGACAGTGGCGGTTAGTGCTGGGACACGGAACCATTTTTCTGTCTATAGGATTTATGGATTAACTCTCTTACCCGGGAAAAAATGGTACAGGTCGCCGTCGTCTCTCGCCGACCAGCACTACTTCGACGCTCCTCGCCGCTGGTGAGCGAGAAGACCTCTGGCATCCAGGGTAAAATGTTAGCCAATTTGTCGAAGGAAAGTTTTTTCAGCTCTTTCGAAGAGAGATTTGTCGTCTTCAAGTCGGTAATTTTTGCGGGAAAATGGTGATCACGTTCCGAAATTCGGCGGGTTTAATCTGCAGATCGCAGGTCACAGGTTGTAGTCATTGTTTCACCAATACAGAAAGCATCCTAAACATTGTTAAAAGCTAACCTTAGGCCTAAAAACTTTTGTTTAGGCCTAATTAGGCCTAAGGTTAGCTTTTAAGAATGTTCAGGATACTTTCTGTATTGGTGAAACAATGACCTGCAACCTGTGACCTGCGACCTGAGACCTGCAGATTAGACTCGCCGTCCGAAATTCTGGTAAAAACGTGGACGAAGCTTACGGAATAACTTTGGTTGGCCCCTGTGGGAGGATTAATTGAGCACTCGTCGTCTGAATGTCTTGGATTTCTGTATTCAGATGTTTTCAAACGAGTTATAGAGGCAGTAAACAATGTTGACGTCGGGGAATTCGGTGCTGGAAGCCTTCCCGGTATACAGGCTCACGCTCAAACGTTGAGGCAAAATAATTGCTGTTACGTTCAATTTCATGATATCAGGATATCATGATTGCAGGAAATTGATAAGTCTGTGATTAATAATGAACGTGCCTCCCTGTGGCATGCTGGAAATCAATACAGCCCGGAATGAAATTTTACAATTGCGCATTCTAAATTTCCCAGCTCCTCAGTTATCGAGTTCCATAAGTATAAAACTTAAAAATGGTTTGCTTTAAAATCAGAAAAGAACTAATTCACCGTTGCTGTTGAGAAAAGTGTATGCCAGGCAAAACAAGTTGCATCTTGGTAGCCTGACAGTTAAGAAATAATTTGCCTGTGTTTAAATTAACAAATACACCAATACATCACTAACGTTTCATGTTTAACTGTAGAATTAGGGAAGCAGATGTTCGAAGGTGTAATAGCCGTTGAGTTTTATTCCTCAGTTATCGAGTTCCATAAGTATTAAACATAAAAATGGTTTGCTTTAAAATCAGAAAAGAACTAATTCACCGTTGCTGTCGAGAAAAGTGTATGCCAAGCAAAACAAGTTGCATCTTGGTAGCCTGACAGTTAAGAAATAATTTGCCTGTGTTTAAATTAACAAATACACCAATACATCACTAACGTTTCATGTTTAACCAGAGAATTAGGGAAGCAGATGTTCGAAGGTAAAATAGCTGTTGAGTTTTATTGCTCAGTTATCGAGTTCCATAAGTATAAAACTTAAAAATGGATTGCTTTAAAATCAGAAGAGAACCAATTCACCGTTGCTGTTGAGAAAAGTGTATGCCAGGCAAAACAAGTTGCATCTTGGTAGCCTGACATTTAAGAAATAATTTGCCCGTGTTTAAATTAACAAATACACTAATACATCACTAACGTTTTATGTTTAACCAGAGAATTAGGGAAGCAGATGTTCGAAGGTGAAATAGCTGTTGAGTTTTATTCCTCAGTTATCGAGTTCCATAAGTATAAAACTTAAAAATGGTTTGCTTTAAAATCAGAAAAGAACCAATTCACCGTTGCTGTTGAGAAAAGTGTATGCCAGGCAAAACAAGTTGCATCTTGGTAGCCTGACAGTTAAGAAATAATTTGCCTGTGTTTAAATTAACAAATACACCAATACATCACTAACGTTTCATGTTTAACCAGAGAATTAGGGAAGCAGATGTTCGAAGGTGAAATAGCTGTTGAGTATTATTCCTCAGTTATCGAGTTCCATAGACCGATTGCATAAATGGCCGCCAAAAACGTATTTTTTTGTTTATGTGCTAATTAGACTCACTAGCCTCGTTTGCATGGACATAATACAATAGAAATGTCCTTCGAGAGCCAGGCTAGTGAGGCTAATTAGCACATAAACAAAAGAATACATTTTTGGCCGCCATTTATGCAATCGGTCTATAAGTATAAAACTTAAAAATGGTTTGCTTTAAAATCAGAAAAGAACCAATTCACCGTTGCTGTTGAGAAAAGTGTATGCCAGGCAAAACAAGTTATATCTCGGTTGCCTGAAAGTTAAGACATAATTTGCCTGTGTCTAAATTAACAAATACACCAATACATCACTAACGTTTCATGTTTAACCAGAGAATTAGGGAAGCAGATGTTCGAAGGTAAAATAGCTGTTGAGTTTTATTCCTCAGTTATCGAGTTCCATAAGTATAAAACTTAAAAATGGTTTGCTTTAAAATCAGAAAAAAAACAATTCACCGTTGCTGTTGAGAAAAGTGTATGCCAGGCTAAACAAGTTGCATCTCGGTAGAATGACAGTTAAGAATGAATTTGCCTGTGTTTAAATTAACAAGTACACCAATACATCACTAACGTTTCATGTTTAACTGGAGAATTAGGGAAGCAGATGTTCGAAGGTGTTGTTGAGTTTTATTCCTCAGTTATCGAGTTCCATAAGTATAAAACTTAAAAATGGATTGCTTTAAAATTAGAAAAGAACCAATTCACCGTTGCTGTTAAGAAAACTGTATGCCAGGCAAAACAAGTTGCATCTTGGTAGCCTGACAGTTAAGAAATAATTTGCCTGTGTTTAAATAAACAAATACACCAATACATCACTAACGTTTCATGTTTAACCGGAGAGTTAGGGAAGCAGATGTTCGAAGGTGTAATAGCCGTTGAGTTTTATTCCTCAGTTATAGAGTTCTATAAGTATAATTATTATATGGCTCTGTCTCACAAGGACTGGGAACTACCAAGTTCACCTAGAATAATTTGATCTGTTTAGATATCTTAGCTGACAATTGGAGTGTCCCAAAATTATAGGGAATGATGTCTTCATTTCAGAAATTGCAAGCTGAACGTTACTTTGTAAGAACTTCCCGGCAAACCATTTGCTCATCCGAAACTGCTGATGACCGTTGTAAGGGTCAAAGTTGCAAAAATATCCCTTCCGAAAACGCAAGAGACTACTTTTCCCTTGTTGCGAATCTTTTAGGTGATTTTTTAATAAATAAATCTATAGCTGTTTGGCAGCGTTCGTAGAACCAAAATTCTTAGAACAGTTTGACCCTCCCGAACACATATTTCACCGAAGATTATCGTTGGGTATCCCTTGGTAGAGACCCATGAAGGTACGCGGTAACCTTAAGAATGTATCTTGATTTGGTGCCAATTAATTGGGCGAATTTACGAAAATAATTTGAATTTCTAATTTTGAAAAAATGAAATATGTTACCAGTTATTTAATATGAAGAATCTATCCAATTCAAAAGGAATTACAGCCTAAATTTTCGGGGATCATTTGTTGCTATTAGTTCTACAGTAGTTTTGACCGATAAAAACCCTCACAAAACACGACATACCTTTCATGAAACAGATAACAACGACGACATGAAAGATGTAACAGGTACTCATGGCTTAAATATAAATCATCACTCAACCTTTAGCGAAACCAGGTTTTCGACAGTAGAAATTCTTTCGTATACCTCCGATTTCGGGAAACAAACGAAGAGAACACAAAAAGTGACAACAACATGGCTTGTGGATGACGTAGAATGAACATGTGGCCACAAAAATATGCCATTTTATTTTCTTTTAAAAAAACCTAGCCAATAATAATAAACGTTACAATTGTAGATAAGAGTAAAAACAAACGGACTCCATTTTATAACGTGGTCTGCCCTGCAGGGGGCATCCCACGTAATGATTACTGCAGAATTTCCAACAAGAGGTTTGAACTCGGCCAAAATCTCATGGATTCACTGTAATTTAAGCTGCGTTTGCGCCCTGACCAAGATCATATTTGGTCAAGTATTGTAGATGATGAAATATCCGATGAAGTTTTAGCAAGCCTCAATATTCCCCACCCGGGATTCTCCGCTGTACTTTAAGTTCAAGACAAAGTTGTTGGGGGCACTTAAGCGTAGGAATTACAGATAGTTTGCAAATTAAAGACTGTACTGTTGTTTGTGTGGAAGCATAGAGCGATAACGTGAAAAGGGCGG
>OX421449.1:25407126-25419626 GCA_949126865.1 Montipora capitata | reverse complement strand
TTGTATCGTGGTGTCACGCGAGGTGACATTTGGGAAATTCAAAATGCTGTATTTTAGAAAAGAAAGACGTCACGGAACTGGAAACTTGAAAAAAGATTTATTTCTACGTCATCTTCCACTTCCTTTAGAAAGAAATTCAAAGATCTTGTTATTTTGATTTTAGAATTTAATGACCTCACTGTGAAAATCATTTACTGTTTTCTTTCTTCTCGGAGGTCCAGTTGGGGGACCATTTGTGGGTCCACGTTTTGTACCGTCCCTGCTCAAGACTTATTAAAATCTCCCCTCAATTCCACGCGGGAACCGTCGTAAAATTACTACAAGCATAACTGAACAACTCCCTTCCCCTCAGCAACGTTTCTACCGTTTAGGTAAACTAGTACTCATGGTAGTTATGGTGTTAAAGATATAATTATTAGCTCTGAAAAGGCAACATACCACGTCATTAATTCCTTTATTATTGATTCTTACTATGTCCGTTATCGTTTCTTCTCTCAACTAATTTTGTTTTGGCATATTCCTTCCTTTGCAGAACTCAAGAAAAGTATTCCAAAAGGCTGCAAGAGGAGAAACATGAGAAGATTTTTATCTTTTCTGTGCATGTTCTTCGTCGGAACTTACATTGTTTGCACACAGGTGTGCCAGTACGTCAAGAATAACAGAAAGGTACTGTTTTTCCCTAATAAATTATAATACGAAAAAGGTTCTTGGGTGCGTGGTCCGCCGAAGGAGATTCCATTTAAGTCACAAAAACAGTGTTCTCCAACCGTTTCTTCAAGGTGTCTTTTCGCTTGACTGCAAAATTCGGAACGCCCTTGATTATTATCTAAAATGTCGTCTCGTCAAAGTAAGCAAACTACGGCTCGACAAAACTTGCTCCAAATACCGACCTTGAAATCTATCTACGAATTCCACATCGTGTGCAAAAACGAGTTTCTAAATTCAATTCGCATACTTCAGACAATCAATTGCTTACAAATTATAGTTCTTAAAGCCTCCTTATGACCAGATAAGAGAGCGTTCTGCGGATTCGATGGGCTTCTAATCGGACTGCTGAAGGCTGTCTAATTGTTAAATCAAGAGGTAGTTAATTCTGCGTTGGCAGTAGGGTTTAGCTCCCGAATAATATATATTTAAGCTGCAAGCCTACGTACTAGCAGGAAACAAGCAAAACCAAAGAGCATAAACCATATTATATAACTACGAGGTCAAATTTTGACTCTTTCGCCTCTTTCAAGAAAAAAGCACGGCCCTACGTCTTTCAAATTTGCCTGAAAAGAGAGAGCCAAAAAAACAAACCAACTCAATCCTCACAGGACACAGAACCCGGGAAACTGTTGAAACATCAGTACAGCTGCCTGTATTAATATGTACAGTTTTTACATGTTTTTTTCTCTCCTCCACAGGAACCCACAACGTGGTCGGAATGCGAGCAGATCATTAGCAGAAATTCTTGGTGTTTCTTTTCCAACTTCGAAGATTGGTTTTGCGCCGATAACAAACCAACAGAGACAGAAGTGTATTCTCGTTATGAAGAAAAAGAGTGTAATGATGTAAAAGAGGATTTTTTTCCTCATCCCTCTCCCACGCAAAAAGAAAAAGACTTCCCCATTGCTTATGCAATAGTTGTATACACAAGCGCAAATCTTGTAGAGAAGGTTTTACAAGCCATCTATATGCCTCAGAATATTTACTGCATACACGTGGATATCAAATCATCTGAAGCATTTCGCAAAGCAATACGAGCCATGACTGCTTGCCTTGACAACGTTTTTCTGACTGATAAAACTGTCGACGTGATATGGTCTCATGTTAGCATTCTTCACGCGCAAATTAACTGTCTAGGGGATTTAATGAAGAGCTCAGTAAAATGGAAATATTTTATGCATGTTACTGGGCAAGAGTTACCCCTTTACAATAATGCCGAAATTGTGCGAGCGCTAGCCAATCTGAATGGTTCCAACAACATCGAGAGTTATGCTGTTCCAATCAATAATTGGCATCAATATATGTATTCCCATAGAGCTGACAAGGTGGAAGGAGGCCAGTTTCATGCGAGATACTCATGGCGAAGGACGATCGTTATGAAGCGTCCTCCACCATGGAGAATTCGTATCAAGAAAGGGTCCACTTTTGTGGCACTCACACGAGAAGCAGCGAGTTATATTCTTTATGATAAAGTAGCGATTGACTTTTTGTCCTGGCTCAATGACACTTCCTCGCCTGACAAGGCATTCTACTCATCCCTTCACCAACATCCGGGATTCCCAGGTGGTATCTATGGTAGCCAGCCGGAGTGGATAATGCGCGCTGTGAGTTGGGAATATACAGGTGATGTTTGTTGTGGCCAATGGATCCGGGAAGTGTGCTGGCTGACGACACGAGACCTAAACTGGGTACTGGGTGCCAAGTTTCGCAAGAAAATCTTCGTCAACAAGATACCATTTCACCACAGGGATGATATTGTTAAATGTTTGGCTTTAGCACGCTCGATAAGAAGGTATGGCCAGGTACTATTTTAAATTAATGAGCTAGTTCGTCTTAAGCAAATTTTGGGTTACCTTCGGTAACACTGAAACGAACACTTTTTCTTTGTCCAATCACAAAAGACGAACACATTTAAGTGAACCAATAAGAAAAAGAAAAAAGCAAAAAGCTGCAGCTGTGGTGAAGCGCGCAAAAAGAAGGCCAGGAATTAATCACAATTGCTATTAAGTTTGATTCCTGTTACAATTGACTAAATTCATTTTTATGGTTTGTTTACTTTGTTTACTCTTAAGTTTACTCTAGCACATCGTTTTCTCCAGCACCACCGACCGATGCCATATGTTATAAACCTTCTGGCTTTTGATTCTCAATATAATTACCCTCTTTTTAGAAAAGATTTTTACTAGATTACTTCATAATTTATTTAATACTGTTAGTCGGTTGATTAGTTAGTTATTTAGTTAGTTAGTTAGTAATTATTAGGCTTTATTTTGATTAATTATTATCGTAGATATTTTAAGAATTATTGTAAAGCGCTATTGGATAGCGATAGATTATTATTATTATTATTATTATTATTATTATTATTATTATTATTATTATTATTATTATTATTATTATTATTATTATTTATTACTTAGTTGTGCAAAGTAGCCGTGGAGCCGTGCCGGGAAAAAAAATTAGGGTTAGGGTTAGTGTTAGAAAGTGAAAAAACTTTACAATGATGGAAAATATTATGGCATGGGTTCTCATTGGCTGGAAATGCCTGACTTTGCGGAAAAAAGTTGATCTAAAAATATCTCTGAAAACGGCGTGACTAACGGTATTACTCCTGCTTATGTTGTTCCTATAAGCAATGATATCAATTTTCAATTAAAACCAATGTTACTTCTTCAGCCAATCACCACATTCCAAAGCAATCAACTTAGCCAATCATAACGAGGAAAAATCCACACAGGGGATATTAATTGAAGCGCGGTACCCTTAAATCAGTAACTCTTCACAACACTTGCATTTTTTATGTTTGTTTTTACTAAATTTGGCAATGGGAGTTGGATTTTTTTTTTTAACCGCCTTTTTTTCAATTCGTCCGCGACCGATTAGCTGAGTTGAATTAGCATCAGACTACCGTACGGGAGGTCGAGACTTCATCTCCGTCCAGACCAACATTCAGGGTCCTTAGAGCGAGTTTCAATCGAGTGTCGTAAAACCAAAACCAAAGTAATTACTTTGGCCAATCAAAAAGGACGGAGACAATCCAGTAAACCAATCAAAACGCGAAGTCATTACACGTAGCTAACACAAAGCGCGGGAAAATGTGCACGCTGATTGGTTGAAAAAATATCGCGAGAACTTTG
This sequence comes from Montipora capitata, assembly GCA_949126865.1. NCBI lineage: Eukaryota > Metazoa > Cnidaria > Anthozoa > Scleractinia > Acroporidae > Montipora > Montipora capitata. The sequence goes on along the minus strand of OX421449.1, from coordinate 25,415,781 downwards.
AACCAATCACTGAGTGAAGTAATCATAAACCAAAGCAATTCGCTAATTACGTTCGAAACTCAATTGGAAACGGCTCTAAGTAACTGAGGAGAAAGTGCTGCTTTTGTAATAATTCCAACAGCAAATGGATAGACTTTCAAGTCCTTTCGGATAAGATTATAAACCGAAGGCCAAGTCTCACAACACTTGTTCATATCTCGGAAATTTCGGAAAGAGCAGGGCACGGAGTTTGGGGTGTTGTGCTCTGCTCTGAATTCTGAGGGCTACAAGTTTATTAGTGGTGTAACACTAGTAAGCAGATACCCACACTAAATAAAGTGTTTATTCCAACTAGGCACAATTCTATTAAAAGTTGAAAACTGAAAACTAGTGGTTCTAGCATAATTCTTTCTCAATTTTGGACAGTCAAAGCTTCTTAGAGACCAGATTAATAATATAAGAAATAGAGTAGACTAATTATAGAAAATTTAAGTAAATCACTGATATTCAAATCAAGATAACCATTTAAAGCCTTATACAAAAAGGTAACATCAGCAATTAGTATAATTGCATATGCGATTATTGAAAATTCTCTGCGCTGATTGGTTGCATTTGAGGTGAATATTACGCTGTGGTGACCTAAGCATTTTTTGTGGCAAAATGGCCTCAAGTCGTTTTGTCGAGGTGACAGACGAAGAAATTAAAGCTTTTTTACTGAAAATGCACATTTTTCAAATAATCACCTATGAAATTATACTAAAACAATTATGCACCTGGAGCAGGCTCCGCCAATATCGGTGTATAAATTAAAATCTTCGACTTCGTCTCGATTTTTATTCACCGATACTCACCTCGCCTTCGGCGAATAATTAACAATTATTGGGCGAGGCTGAATAAAATATTGTGATTTGTCAGTGGCGAGCAGATCACTTATTTGGAGAGCAGAAGGCAAATAATTGATCTGCCAAATCACGATATTTTGCGATAACCGAGTTCAATAATTGTCGTATCATTCGATGACTGAGTTTGTTTTTTACAATTTCCAACGAATAAATCACTTTCTGAAAGCTCAGGAAAGCGAACTGCCATTTTCACACAAGAGCGTGGTTTCAATTGCGCATGAGCAGGATATTACTTGCAGCAAAACACTTATTTGCACGCAGCTATTTGGTCACGTGGTGGGCTCTCAGCCAATGAAAATTGGCTCTCAGCCAATGAAAAGGCTTGAGGAAAAAGTACATCGAATGATAATTGTTAATTATCAGTCTTCAGAGTGTACAATTCCAGTTCTTTCAATCGAATGTCGTGTCTGTCAGATTTCAAAATAAGGCTTATAGCTCTCCCCTCGGCACGCGCAATCATATCAATGTTTCTTCTAATATGTGGCGACCAAACTAAATGAGCTATACTCCATTTGGGATCTGACGATGTGATCTCACGATGTGGTCACTTGACAGCTGACCGCCTAGGGAACAACACACCGAAACAGCGAGATCGAAATACACCAATCACAGCTACTGAAAACCAACCAATCACAACGGAGCATCCTGCTTAAAAGGTGTCGCGTAACCAGCCGACCTCATCGCCTGATGAAGACAAGCAGTATGCAGTCGAAACGTCGCGACCTACATAACAAGAGACCACATCGTGAGACAAACGAGAATACTTTATTATTATAGCTTTCGATACTATACAATCTATGAGTTTCGGGGATAAGTTGAGTTGCTTCATAGTTCGAAATTCCAAGCAGGCAGTTTAGTATCGTTTCCAACAACTTTATCTATCAAAGTAGTTCGATGAAAAAGGAAGGAAAAAAGAGAACTTTTTCTTTTTAAGATAATAGGAATATTCAACTTTAGGACAGTAATGGTAGTCAATTAATTTTATTACTTCACTGTAAGCAAGAAGTTTGCTTCTATTTTAGCTAAATAAAAAGGCTTCAGATTTGACTCCCTCCTTGGGCCGGTTTTTGGTATGCTTGCTTTTCCCCGGGAGCCCTTGAATCCCCTTCCTCTCTCCCTTGCCAAAGGCGCTGTTATGCTCTGGAGTTTTGGCGCAACTTGTCTCGCCATATCATCACGAGACAAGTCGAGCGACCTCTCTTGCAATGTGAACTTTTGTTGCAAAAAAAGGAAGGTAAGTTTTTTTTTTTTTTCCTTTTCCTTTTTATTTTTTTTTGTTGGTAGAGATGTCAGCTCTGTACGAGTCGAATACGTCTGCGTTCGCAGGCTACAGAAGTAACCGTTGAGGAAAAAAACCATATTTAAATAGTAAAAACTTATGGTTGGCAGTTTCACAAATGGCTTTTCGGGCCCGAAAAGTTTTCAGGACTTTCGAGAAACGGGTCCCTGGAAACTATTCAAAAGCAACAATATAATTGGTAACAAAAAGGTGATACCTAATAAGGTGAAAGCTTCTCACTGCTGATTTTCCCATTAATCAAAGGTTTGTGTTCTTGAATTAAAAGAGTTTCCTTAATTCGGCAGTGTAAGTCAGGACGACCATTCGCCAGGATTTGGAAATGGTCCCATTTTGTGTTGTGCCCGGTTCTTTTTGAGTGCTCCGCAATCGATTAAGAGTAACCCACTGTCATTGATCACAGTATTTTTCAAAGGATTCTGCCATGTGGGCCTTCTCCTGGTGTTCTTTAGAGTCTCCCTAAAGTCCACAAACCTGGCTGCCCGTTTCGTCGCATTGTATCTTCTGTCAACTCTTATAATTTCAATTTAGCTGCTTTCCTTGTTTCTGTTCATTTTGCTGATTGGGCAAGGTCTCACAGGCATAAAAAAAATTATTTTGTACACTCTCTTCACGAATGTGCCACTCGATGAAACCATACAGATTTGTATTTCCAGGTGATATTCTCTTCCTATTCCACCAAGCATTCCACCGACCGTCTTAAAAACATTGCTTGAATTTGCTACAAAGAAAAACCACTTTGTCTTCAATGGTTGTTATTTTGATCAAAGTGATGGTGTGGCTATGGGATCGTCTCTTTGTCATGTCCTTGCTAATATTTTCATGTGCAATTTCGAAGAGAAGTGGATACAACAATCTAAAAATTGTCCGTCAGTTTGGTTCCGTTACGTGGATGACACTTTCACACTTTTAAAAAAACGAGGTCACTGCGGAACATTTTGTACATATCTTGAACCAACGAAATGCTAACATCACATTCACCATGGAGGCTGAAAATAACTTTGAAATTCCTTTCTTGGATGCCTTAGTTAACGTGCCGCCGTCCATTCCTTTTCCACGACTATCTTCAGAAAGAAAACCTTCACTGGGCTCTATATGATATGACACTCTTTCACACACCGGAAACATGCACAAGATTAGATTAACCCTTTCTTTAGCATATCGTTGCTGGAATTTGCATTTGCTGCAGCCCTGCCAAATTACGATCTTGCCTTAATGATATTGAAAGGCTTCTTTTACAAAATGGCTTTCCGAAAGGAATTCTCTGCTAGAACATTAATGATGTGTTAAAGAGGCAACTAGAAAATAATTCAGGACCACTAATTACCGTTCCCAAAAAAGATAATAAATTTGTTTTACTTTTCTTGGGTTCTGATAGCAAGGATCATTAATTACTGTGCCCTCACAAGCCAAAACGGTGATTACTCTTCATAGATTGCGAAGCACTCAACGAAGATAGGTCACAACACAAAATGGGACCATTTCCAAATCCTGGAGAATGGTCGTTCTCACTTACACTGTAGGATTAAGGAAACTTTTTTAATTCAAGAACACAAACCTTCGCTTAATGAAAAATATAGTAGTGAAAGCTGTCACTTTATTAGGTATCACCTTCCTTTTTTTTTTAACTAATCATATTGTTTCTTTTAACTAGTTTCCAGTTTCCATAAGCTTTTTACTAATGAAATATGGATCCTAAACGCGTTTACTTCTGATCATGGAAGTTGACACAATAATTCGAAACGGTTTGTGCTTAAATTATTAGATTACTCATGTTTGTCACCGCTGTTTGCGTGTTATTTCTTTTAAAGTTTAGATGGCCAAAGAACAAAAATTTCCACAAAGTACAGTAATGTACACGAGGAAGACTTGTGAATCACCCAAACGTACCTTGACAGTACTAGTCAATAGTAACTAACAGCTTGATCCACTTCTCGTATTACCACTTAAATCCATTGAGATGCTTTCACGACGAATCCCTGTCGGGCGGGATTGGTATCTGGATGGGTCCCGTTCGTAGACGAGTTCCTGCAACCTCGCTCCCAGGGTCTTTCATCTCCCCATCCGAGAGAAAGCGAGGGAAGAAAGACCCTGGTCCTCCCACCTTGGGAGGGGCCCCGCTTTTCCGAATATTGTCGCCGCTAGACTAAGTATTTGTCACAGCCAAAACGAAGTTTGAAGCGATGGCTGAAGCTTGGATAGGTCAATCGCCATGTTTCTCAGTAATTTTCAATGTTCGATTTCGGAAAGCAGCTATTGGAATGTAATTCTGAAGACAAAACAAGTAAAGTGCTTGGAAGTAGTTTATTTTGGTAGAGACGTGGTTGCTATTTTTCTTACAAGGTACTGATAAACTATTATTTTTTCACCTATTGCCAGAGCCGATTTTCGGTAAATTTTTTCCCTTCTATATTTAGCTCAGGATGGGCAAATTTACGACTTGGCTGCCCTTTCCTCTGGTTGTTTTTATGTCATCTCCTACTTTTTGGGAGATATGTGACCAGCCTGAACCAGGGTCTTTCTTCCCTCGCTCTCTTTGGGGTGGGGAGATGAAAAATCCCGGGAACGAGGTTGGTCAGTCCATTGTTTGTGACGTTAAGTACCAATCCTACGCATGTGTACGAGAAAGGTTAGTTATTGATGACCATGGATGGAAACATACTGTGCATGTAGCGCCTTTATCTAGCCAGGCTAATGCATCGTCACTGAATTGTCAAAAAGAGTCCCACCTTACTTGTGGTGGATCCAAAGAGGCAGTCCACGCACCTAAACATTTCTCTCCTTCTACGACAAAGTAAATGTCCTATAACAAACGACTTTATTTTTTAATTTAGCTTGAATTACAATTCTTATTCCCACAATAGCTGTTCAGTAAATTATAGAAATGATTTGTATCCAGTTGACTATCTTCTTTCAAAAAACACGTCACGTATCTGGCGTGTTTCCACAGACGACTTTGCAAGGTTTCATCTTCACCGTATTGTAAACTGTGACCCCGTTGACATGGGCTTTGGCTTTTTGTTCCCTAGGCATCCTTTTCTCTCTTGAAATAAAGGAAGGAAATATAGCGTCAGGTGGACATCATATGAAACATTCAAAGAGAAATAGCATTTTTACTTCTCTCTTCGCCCTTTGCCATCCTGAGCTTTGCAAGACGACTTTGCAAGGTTTCATCTTCACCGTATTGTAAACTGTGACCCCGTTGACATGGGCTTTGGCTTTTTGTTCCCTAGGCATCCTTTTCTCTCTTGAAATAAAGGAAGGAAATATAGCGTCAGGTGGACATCATATGAAACATTCAAAGAGAAATAGCATTTTTACTTCTCTCTTCGCCCTTTGCCATCCTGAGCTTAGAGGATACATGTGCTCTAGACAAAAAAAATAACAAATAATAGTTGCGAAGTTCAGGTCTTGAGATGTCAGCCTTTTGAAAATAATAAGGGCTTTGCGCACACAAAATAAAACCAATAAGTTTGGCAGTTAATTTTTGAAAAATGAGAGCCGGGAAAAGCCGGATTAACCCTTTACTTTTCAAAATTTCAAGATACCGTCAGGAAGCATGATAAGTATTGACAATGAGAATTGTTACCTTTCAGAGGATCACTACCTTGACCTAACACCAAATTCCCATGACTAGCCAAGCGAGAAATCTACAGAACTAGTCACGGAGAACAAACTTTCAGATCTCAGTTGTGAGTGAAGTACATAAACTGATCTCTCGTAGGAATCTAAGGAAAGACGTGCCTTTTTTCTCTCATCTTCCCAATGCATGAGCTGCCACTTTTCTTGGTTCTCTACCCTCAATTGCTCCTTCTTTTGCTTTTATATTATGCCCTTCAAACAGAACCCTGGCAGCAAGCTGGTAGATTGCAGTACTAGTACCACCGCGAATACAATTTCACGTCAGTAAATATAATCTACGGTGGCCTACAGCTGTCACGGCAAAACCAAAAACCTCACGGCAAAAGAAAATACTTCATGGCAAAAGCAAATACCTCACGGCAAAAACTAAATACCTCACAGCAAAAGCAAAAGCTTCACGACAAAACCAATAACTTCACGGCAAAACCAAAAACCTCACTAGTCAGGGAGGAAATGTCATCATAATATATAAGGTCCCGTGGGAATTTTGTGCTGAGAGCAAACCACTAGTCTAGAAATGCTCATTGGGACCTAGTTGACATGATAAGTTTTGGTGGCAACAATATATAATTCGCTGCTCTTAACTGATTTTTCGGGTAAATTGTTATTTGATTGGTTGTCACGTGGTCTTTGTAGGCTGGAAACGAGCCTGAAATATAAAGCTCGTTATAATTTTCGTATACATCAACTGTTGATTACCAAACGAGATTACATTACATTATAACAATCGATGCACCTGATTGTTTTAAGGGACGTTCGCGCTAATTGTTTGTGCGCAACGTTACTGCGCAAGTAACGCGACTGTAATATGTTACGCATTACTTCGAGCATTAGTGAAGTTTTAAAACCATTGCAAAAACCGTGGACGATAAGTCTTGCATAGCGTTGGATCAGAGAAGATCATGATCAGTCAAAATTGATGAAAAAATATTTATGAAAGTCGAGTAGACTACTGCACGACTGATATTCGCGTTGTTTTATCAGTCGTGCACTAGTCTACTTGACTTTCATAAATATTTTTCAAGAATTTGGGTTTGTACGGTACTGCTAAAGGAAGGGCTAGTTAAAATAACATGGCGACAAAAAAAAGGCGGAGAAAAAATTCCAGGCCGGCAAAAGAATGGCACATTTATTTCCGATTCATGAAACGTTAAAGAGACGTGAGCGGGAGGATGGAAAAGCTCTGGAGTAGTGGCTGAAAGTTTGGAAAACTCGTGGACGAACCGTTGCGTAAATTTAATGGGGCTGTCTTTTTAAAATGTTTTTATCATGACCCTACAAACTTAAGTTCAAAATGAATGCATGTTTTGAAGTTCTTTTCCTTTACTTTCGTGAAAATAGAGCAGTATTTTCGTCCTCGTCCGCTTGAATAGTGTGGACCTGTGTGGAAACAACCAGCGATTAAATGTCACAAAAGCCACACTCCAGATTTTGAGCATGACGGCAATGGAGAGATATTATACAAAACACTAAGCAAATGAAGATGACGCCTGCTTAAAACTTCGTTGCTACGCTCGAGAAAGGTTTTTTTTTTTTTTTTTTTTTTTTTTTTTTGTGGGGGGGGGGGGGGGGGTGGTCGGATTAAAAACCTTTCATCCTTCAACGATCGAGCCTCTCTTGGTTCCAGTCCTTCCCCGACAAGTCACGCAAAAACGTGACAAACAAAATTTTCTAAGAACTTTGCAAAATCACATCCATTTTACTCGTTTAGATCATCGGTGACCCCTATTTTTTTAATCATGAATCACTTGCTTTACTTAATATCTACAAAATATGATGAAATGAAAAAATTCCCATTGTTAGAAGTTATCTTTTTTTAACATTTTCTTTCCTCGTGCCATCGAATTCCGGTAGTGGTTGCAACGCATAGAGCTTACGAAAACGCTCGTCTAGGATGAACTCTATTGTTTACGACATCCCTAGCGGCATGCAATTATCTAAAAATCCCACTCCTAAAAGCCTATGCACGGAAACGTTTACACTAACAGTTTATTTTTATGATTTTCGATGGATGAGGAGATGAGGCTACATCTAGCTATTATGACCAATTTCTCGAAATTAAGGCATTTTTCCACTGCCATTTCTCCGAAACAAAGTCGGTAACCCCCAATGTTTTTTACATTTTTAGAGTAAGTACTTTATGACCTAACTCTAGGCGAGAAATGAAGAAAATCTCACCGTGGGAAGATTTTGGCGCGAACGTCCTTAAGTGGTGGTTAACCAAAATAATTGTCACGTGACCCGATGAAAATGGAAATAAGGCTGTCAAAACGAGAAATAAACATGGGCTGCATTAATGTTGTGTAAATGAGAAAGAAATGTTTGATTCATAAAGCCGGGCTACCTTATTATTGTAGGAATCAAACAGAAGAAAGAGAATTTAACCTAACAGTATTATTGTACCAATAATTTATCTTTCCAATGTGAGAGCGAGGCTTTGATTTTTTTGCAGTGGAAGAGACGATAAGAGGGAAGGAGGGGAGGCAATGAGATGTGTTTTCCCCGTCAAACCTTGTTTTAGAAAACCCTTTTTTTTTTAAATGATAGCCGGACGCTATCAGATTACAGGTAAATGACAATTGCCAAGGTTATCTCTGAGGGAAATATCAAGACTTTTTATTATATCACATTAAAAGTGGCCTTAACTTGTTGGGCTTTGCCAGACTTCGAGAAGATTGGTTTACATCAGCTGTAGGCACGGATTAAGAGCTTTACAAATCCTTTCTCAGTAAGCAAAAGATTCAGCTTCTATTAAAACAATGAACTCTATAATCTGGTCACCAAAATGGTCATGTCTGAGAAAATCAAGAATGACTTGTGTCAACAGAGTCAAAC
>OX421449.1:25369626-25392126 GCA_949126865.1 Montipora capitata | reverse complement strand
ATTGCGTGCGTGCAAACAAGCTGCCAACACACTCCGTGTCAAAAACGCGACTTAAAAAATTTCCCACCAGTGTTCAGCATCAAACCCTTTACTGAAAAACCCTTTACTTGAATTATCAAGCCAAATATAGCAACAACCTTTCTTTCAAATAATTTTTGACTAACAATAATTAATGAAATTTGACTTCGGTGTTGTACAAAACACCACACTTAGTACAATATTAGACCTACGGCTCACTTTGATTACGGCTCGACGGGCGAAAGATTGTTGTCGAAGTCCATTACTCGTCGGGTTCCTGAGAAACGTATCTATTTTGACTTCAGGGTGAAGAATTTACACAATCGCGAGACATTTCATTGAAAATCTAAACATCTATGAGATACAAAAAAAAGAAAAAAATGCGAATTATCGCAAATCTCAATGCTGACAAGCACAAAAGTAGAAGAAATGGTCAAATAATAAAGGGGATATATTGTCACACAAATGAAGTAATTTCATCACACTCAAATTTCGCGAACACGTGACTGTTATGTAAACAATCTTCGCACTAGCAAATCGTAGCAATAAATTGGATTAACAACCAACGTAGTTAAAGAAATATTGTTGGCTTCCCAAATAAACTTCATTTCTTGGCTTTACACTACAATGACAAAATGCTTAACACAGGAACTTTTAGTTATTGTTTAAAATCTTTCTCAATTCGGAGAAATCGACCGGTCCGCGAATATTTTACGAGTTTTTTTCAATGGAATGTCGAAAGGCCAAGTGGATGTTATGCATAATCGGGCAATCAAGTTGCGCGTGTGATCCGTCATAAATATTTTTTCACAAAATGTTTCCGAACCGTCAGTATCACCACAGAAGACAAGAACATCATTCTAAAAGCTTATTCTACGCAAAAAATTAGGTTCTGGAGGTAATTTTGAGAGTGGAAATCAAGGTTACGCGGCAGACGGCAAATACAAACTCACGATTTAATTAAGTTAACACACCAGAAAGACGCTAGCCTCATTTTGACAAGAAAATTCTTTACTATCGCCATAAAAACTATCCAGTTAAGCTCGCATATCATAAAACATGATGAATTCATAAAGGCCACCTTTTCCAGCGAACAATTTTTTGAAACAAACAACATATTTGCTATTAGAGGCAAAAACCCCTTCTATTTCATTACGTGCGTGAAGAAAAGGAACTCAATCGTGTCAAATATGCGCAATATTGCAACAAACTAAATTTCAGGATCAAACCGTTTCCATGAAGAACCTTTTCCTTAAATAATGAAGCACAAAATAGACGACAAGTGCGAACTCAGCAAGGTACAGATTTTGTTAGCTTGCTTTATGCAAAACAAATATTGATAAAAAGGTAAATAACTATTGATACACAGTTTTTAGAAAGAGTAGAAGGAAGTTTCCGGGACGGTCGATCGAGAATAAAATATTTACGACATGAAAACAACATTAATTTTGAACCGTGAATATAGAATATAAAAAGTTACGATCAGCGACAAACATTTTGGGAGATTTTTGCTACGTTCAAATAAATCGCAAAATCGAAAGTGACATGGCAGGAATTCAGCGGGCGCCGTGATTAAGTTACCGCGGTATGTTTACTCACCAAACAGTGAAGCATCCGTGTCAAATGATGGCAAGATACCGGATTTTTGTAAGTTTCTTTTTCTGTCAAGTGTTATAAAGTTTGACAATAAAATGAGCGAAGTCAAAACAAAGATCACAATCGCCCAACACTTGAGGTTGACCATTTCTTTATGCAAAGTCAAAATTTACTCTCCAAGACGCGTACAACGTTATTTATCACCAGGTAATTCCATCATTTTGGAAATAGCAGCTACTTTATTATTCATCGGCGTCACAATTTTTTCACTGATTTTGGGGCTCATTTTGTTGAAATTCAAGCACGCTTCCAACAGACCTGTGAACCCTTCCTGCTTACAGAGCAATACCGTAAAAAAATTCTCCCATATCACATTTCAACCTTAGGCTCGAAAATTCAATACACAACATGATATTATAATTCACAAAGGCAGAAAATACCACAGAATCCTTTTCCAGCGATAAATGTATTGAAACAAACAACATATTTGCTCTTAGAGGCGAAAACCTCTTCCTATTTCATTGCGTGCGTGAAGAGAAGAAACTCAATCGTGTCAAATATGCGCAATATTGCAACAAACTAAATTTCAGGATCAAACTGTTTCCATGAAGAACCTCTTCCTTGAATAATGAAGCACAAAATAGACGACAAGCTTTCTTACAAATTACTGAAGACTGTGCAGATCCACGTAAGGTGTTCGATTCGTTCTCTGTCTTTGTTGAACCCATACGTTACCAGAGAATTTTCCATTTGGTTTCAGTGTTCTACATAACAGCACACTTGGAAAAATATTAGAAATGCAGCTCACTTTGATTTCGGCTCGACGGGCGACAGATTGTTGTCGAAGTCCATTTCTCGTCGCTTTTAAGATTCCACCGCCTGTCTTGTTCACTATCCAGTTGTCTTGCCATTATTGATCTTCATAAGGGTATATTTTGTTCAAAGATCCACTAAAACGCCATTCGCGTTACATGACTTTCGACGCCATTGCCGGTTAAGTTTATCATTCTACTGTGTCCACCAGAGAAATCTACGCATTTCCACTACCCTCTCTATCCTAAGAAAATACGAGCAGAAGGCTCTATGCACAAAGATACCACTTAGCAGGGGAGTGACAGGCAAGACTTTTACGGACACGGAGAAAAAAAAAAAGAAAAAGAATAACACCGAACAAATGCCACCCACTTTCCGACTGGGATTGCCATACGGCAAACCAGTAATAAAACAAACAAATCCCACCCACTTTCCGACTGGGATTGCCATACTGGCAACCCAGTAACTATCAATTGATTTAAACAAGAAACAGACATCGGCGGCGGATGATGTTCGTACAAAGAACACCTGATACAGAAAGAAACTAAGAAATTCGAGCATTCATAACATACCGCTGCTGGAAGTTCTGTACTGGCGATTTCGTCATGCGGTCAACAGGCAAGATTAGAGTAAATATGTCATTCATAACATTCCAGAAGGCTGAATCCAGCATTTTCACATTTTGGGCTTTGAATCAGCAAACGAAATAAAATGAGTCACACTGAAGCCCCAACATTGAACCCATCATTTGGCTGGTCCACTGCAGGTTATAAATTCGGATTTTCATCGAATTTTGTAGGACGATAGGCTGTTTCAAGTCTCTCGCTATCGGAAATCTTCTCCTTCGCCGATGTGTTTAATTTATTTGTTATTGATGCAGTTGTTTCTTTACAGAGGGATGTCAAATGTATTGTTCAATGGGGTGTAGCACATTGCTTTTTAACCAATGAAATCACCGCTTCGTAATTCTATTGTTCATTTGCTGAAAACTAAATTCTGCACAGATTATAACTCGGATACCTTTCAGGTATTCCGAGTAATAATTGTGCACCAGGACGCGCTTTGAAACCAAGGCAAACAGCAATTCAGAAATCGGCTATTCTAGAAACTCAGGAATTGCTCCGCTGGCACGCTTTGCACGCCTGAGTTTCGCTATTACAAGATCTACTATTTGTGGAAACTAGAATATTTAACAATTATTCGCCGAAGGCGAAGTGATTATCGGTGAATATTCACCGAGACGAAGTCGAGGTGAGTATTTATCGATAATCACTGAGCCTGAATAATTGTTTTAGTATAAATATTATATATAATATTTCAAAAAAGAGAGAGAGAAAAAAAAATTAACGTTTCTACGCGAAATCATCTTCACTTACAGTGGCAAAACGACTACTGGCAGCCATTTTGTCCGTCGAGGTGATTATCGGCTGATAATCCGAGATAGCGAGTCAATATGAGAGCGCGCCATTTTGTATGATCACCTATGTATTTATATTAATACACATTGTAAGATAATAGGCCATTTCCGGGTTGCTGTTTGCCTCTGGTTCAAAACCATGGTGCTAAACCATTAAGATGTTAATGAGTTTGATTTGCATGAAAATACACCACTCATTTGAATAGTTGTGCACCAGGACACGCTTTGAAACCAAAGCAAACAGCAATTCAGAAATCGGCTATTCTAGAAAGTCAGGAATTGTACGACAGATAATCTAAAAGTAATTCTGATCCACATAACAACTGCAACAAACGGAAATACCGGAAACTAAACGGCCGTTCACACAGGCAATTTTTGCTGCGATTTGGGGTGTGAATTCTGCTGCGATTTCAAGGCGACGCAATATCACTTGTCGACTGAAAGGCGGACAAATGAGAGGTGAGTGCACTTTGTTAATATAATTTTTTTTGATCACGTACCAGTGTTATTATTCTCACTGGCACGAGGACCTCGATCTGGTAGATCAATAGCCGAAAGCTCATGTTCTTTTTTTCAGCCAGCAAACGTTTTTTATTGCATTTTGTTTATGGATCATCCTGGCTGCTCTTCAATCTTTAATTGGTACTACTATAGTTGAACAGCACCCATTTTGAATAGTGCTGATCAACAGTGTTCAAGTTTGTTTGTTTGGATGACTCGTATGATCATTTGAGATGGCTTGTACCCAATGACCTAAATTTAATTTACAGGGGTATTAGCCATTTAGATTGTGTAACACGGGGATGTACACTTCACCTTAAAGCCCTGGCCAAACTATCGAACAAAGTTGGATTCAACACTCCAACTTTGTTCGATCCAACATTGTTCCACCTTTTGGCCGCCCATGTTGGAGAGCGTTCGTCCAACAATTTTGGTTAGATCAAGTGTTGGATAGAGTTTTATTTTGTTCAAACATTACGCCCAACAATTCTGCTCGACGCAACACTGTTGCAATGTTTTGCCTCTCTTCCAACAAAGTTGTGTGCTGCTAGCCAATCAGGAAGCGCTGTCTTACTTTCAAGCCTCGGCTTTCAACATCATTTTCAACAAAGATGAGGGAAGACGACCAGAAAACCGTCGACCCATTTTGTTTTCCTCTTTGGAGATGTCTGGTTCAATAGCGTTTTAAAATTATGCAAATTAATCCGGACTCATTCTCATCACCTCCTAAACGTGGATGTATCTTGCAGTAAATATACCCTACACGTTCTCTTAATAATTCTTTGGTTTTTCCTCGTTTGAATCGGTCATTTCTGTCCTCCAAAAGCTCCAGTAGCGTAAACGCTACGAGCGGTTTTCGTTTCAGTTTTAGCGCCAAATTGAACTTGAATCAGTATCGTCGACGGCAAGCAATGTTGGATGGTGTTTTGCCACTACATTAACATTTACATCCAACAATGTTGCATGTTGGATCCAACTTTGTTTGATAGTTTGGCCAGGGCTTAATTATTGCCCAGTTGTTTGGCATCACTGTGGCTAGTGCAGTTCAGCTAAAGTATGAAAACCTCAATAAACGCGACTTCCGCTTTGTAATAAGGTCTGTAATAATGTTTGTAATAACGACAAACCACATGGTGATTTATTGCACCACATAAGTCAACCTAGAGACTCTTGTTCGTCGGCCATCGAAGCTTACAGTCAATTTCACATTGCTTTACCGCGGCACGTTGCGAAGTTCGTTGCAAAATTGGATACTAGGTTACGAAGTAGCCAATTACGCGGCGAATTTGACAACCAAATTGAGAACTTTGAAATGAACTTCTCAACTTCTACCTGATCGAACTTCGCAACTTCACCTAATTTGCCGTGCAAGGTTCGTGACATCGTAAACAGGTGGTTTGAGGATTCAACACTATTCAAAAATAGCGTCGTAGTTAAAATTTACCAAGAAAGACATGAAAATATTGTCGACGGGTTTGTTTACCCGCCAACGTGCCGTCCAGACTCTTCGATAAGTCATGTACCGACAAGGGATTTGGGCTGCGTTTATACTCTAAATTTTGACCCTCCAATCCAATTTTATTGGCAGACAACTTGGTGTACCATTCCTATTAAAAAAGTGAGCAGAATCGCTATCCAGTTCTCCACATGAATAAACATCAATTTCAGGCATCACTGTAACTTTCCAGAAAAGATCTTCTCCTGTCTTTTCCCTTTTTCTTCAGTTTTCGACATCAGCGATACCGTGATTTTATGTTCGAAAATTTTTTTCTAGAATTCATATTTTCTCCGGCAGAATAATGGCCTGCTTTTCCAGACGCGGTCTTGGATGATCGATGGAAGCAAGAAGCGGAGGTCGTTTCGATAGTTTCAAAGAAGAGATAGAAGTATTATTGAAGAAACAGCAATTCAGACAGATGGTAGTTGAAACAAAGGCACGTCGAACAGTGTGGGTTTAACCACCTTGAAAGTCGTAAACAGCGAGCACTTCTCAGGGCTGCGTAATATGTGGAACCTAAAAAAGCAAAACATAACAGCAGACTATCTTGTGTGACCAAGAAAGCTTATATACCATCTTGAGTCCTCAAAACAGCAGATAATTTCATAAATGGATTTATTGGACGTATTTTTGAGGTAAGCTGTCGTCTTACTGCATGTTCTGAACTAATAATTTTAATATAAAGCAACAAAGCCCAACTCGTAAGCGAAGCCTTCTCGATTTTCCGTTCGCAATCATTTTAAAGAACTTGCAGAGCTCTTTAAATGTGCAATTTAAATATCTCACCTCATCCACTTATAAGTCTAGGCTTTAAGATTTTGTATCCTCGCGATATAATAGATTTTATATTCCATTTTTGAATGCCCGCGGCTGAAAATGATCGGCCATGTTGGATCTTTTACGGTTCCCCAGATCTCGCGCAGCATTTCAAAGTTGGCCGAATTTGACTCCAAAATTTCCAAGCGTGTTAGCCTTAAGTTCCACCTGTCTTTTATTCCCTTCAATTTTCGATTACCCTTAATTTCTTTTATTTCTGCCACTTCGTACTTGGTCTCAATCGTTTGTAAAAAACAATCATCCACAGTTAACGTTCTTTAATGCTCGAGTTTGCAATTATTCTCGCTAACTCCCTGTACGTACAAACCGTTCGTCAATATTTACATTTCTCTTTCTTGGTAAATTCTAGTTACTGCGCTATTTTTAATGGTGTTGAATCCTCAAGCCACTTGTTTTCGATGTCACGAACCTCGGACGACAAAGAGTTGCGAAGTTCTACGGGGTGGTAGAATTGTCAAATTCGCCGCGTAATTGGTTACTTAGCTTCGTAACCTAGTATCCGATTTCCCAACGAACTTCACAACGTGGCGCGGTAAAGTAATGTGAAAAAAACTGTAATTAGAAATATAACACATATTACGGTAATGAATATTGTGACAAAATGCATTTTAAATTATTATTATATTATTATTATTATTATTATTATTATTATTGTTGTTGTTGTTGTTGTTGTTGTTGATTCTCTCCAGTTGTTCCACTGCGTAATGTAGCTTAGAGACACAACACTTTCCGTAATATGTGAGCAGTTCCAAGGATGGTGGATAATTGTACACTTCCAAGGAAGTCAGGTACATTTAACTTGCCAGACCAGGTCTTTGAACCTGTTGATATGCTTCCAAGAGCACCAATCACGATAGGTATTATTGTGACTTTCGAGGCTCCATGAATCCTTCTGATTTCAAATGCTAGTTCCTTGTACTTTTCAATCGTCTCCTCTTCAGTTCTGGTGATGTTCTGGGCCGCTGGCACAGCTATGTCAATAAGTGTCCATTTCTGTGTGTCTTTTTGCACTAGAGTAATATCTGGCCGATTATGTTTCAGCACTTTGTCTGTGTAAATAGTCATGTTCCAGGTAATCCTCACTTCTCCATTTTCTGCGGTTTGCAAGGGTTGATGGTCATACCACTTGTCAGTACACTCTATCCCATACTTCTGCACATCTCCCAGTGTACCCGCATGGCCACCTTGTCGTGGCGCTTCCTATACTCTCTCTGGGCAAGTTTCTTGCATCCACTGACAATGTGTCGTACTGTTTCAGTGGCATCTCCACACAATCTACACAATGGTGTCTCTGAGGTCTTATCTATGATGTACTTGATCGAGTTTGTTCTTAAAGCCTTTTCCTGAGGAGCAAGAACCAAACCTGCCTCCTTTTTTAAGAATCCATTCCTGGGCCATCTACAAGACTCCTCTCCAGCCTTATCTGATATTGGTTGGACAAACGCACCATGTAGGGCTTTCTCCCTCCAGTTTTTAACTTTCTCGTCTTTTTACCTCCTATCATAGTCCTGCATACTTTCTTCTTCAACAATCAATTTCTCCTTCAACGCAGCTTGAAGCATCCACTCTGTGCTCTCTCTTAGATGGCCATGAAGGGATTTGCTCTTCCTTCTTACACACTCCTCGATGCCGATCAGTCCTCTTCCCCCTTCCTTTCTCGGCAGGTACAGCCTCGCAACATTACTCCTGGTGTGTAGACAGCCATTCATTGCCAAGATCTTCCTAGTTCTTCTATCCACTATTGCTACCTCCTCAATTGTCCAATCCCCAATCCCTGCACTGTAGTGTACTGCACCTACAGCCCAGATGTTGATGCCATCGATCAAATTTCCTCCATTGAATTTTGATCTACACAACTTCTTGACTCTTCTGATATACTCCGATGTTATCTTGTCTTTTGTCTGGTCCAACTCTAAGATGCCGAGGTATTTGTAGCCTTCCTCCTCTATTTCCCAATATGCTGTTCGTCGGGTAGTTCTATTTCGTTACTGCCAACTTGTCTTCCCCTTCTCATTTCCAGGAAAGCACACTTGTCTAGCCCAAACGACATCTTAATGTCTTGCGAGAAGTTTCTTACTACTTGAACAAGTGTAGACTCACTTGTTCAAGTAGTTTCAACTAGTTTCAAGTAGTTTGCTAGCTCCGTACAGCATCCACTCTGGTACATTCCCTTTACATACACAGTCTTGCAAGAGTTCTTGGAATCTAGCGTGCAACCCTGTCAGTTTCTTAAACCAGAACCCCTGAAAAAGATCGGGGCAGGCTGCCTTCCAGTTTGCCATCTTGCTCACTCCATTTCTAATAACCTCCACAGTGATGCTGATATCTTCTTGCATCTCTGTTGTAGCCACCTCTAGCCAAGAAGCTCTCTCATTGTGACCGACTTCCTCCGACCAGATCTTGCTCCAGATGGAAGTTGCTTCTGTGGGATCAGGTAACACCGTCTTACCTCGTTCCTTTCCATCTAGTGCACGGTTTTGTAGAACAGCTTCTGATTGGTTCTAAACAGGTGGTTCTATTTGAACTGTTGACATCTCTCGTGGTATCTTTTTATCTTAACTCCACCTGCCTTGATCTTCTGTTTCAACATGCATGAGACTTAAAAAGAGTCCCTTTCCTCAAGATGATATTTTCTGTTCAACCTTTCCCTCTCTCTTTGTTTCAGTCTCATGTTTCCTCTTCGGACTTCCTCAATCTTGCTCAGGTCTTTTCGCCAAGTTTCGATATTCCCCTCAATCCTTCTTTTCCAGAATGGCTCTTCAGTTCTTCTCCCTTTGCTCCCTTTTATCATTCCCATTCTTTCTGTAGTAACATATGCAGCTGCATACATTAAAGAATTCAGTTCAGTTGAAGTCTTGAATTTTTCAGGCTTCTCTACGCAGCTTCTAAAAATCCGTTCATAACTTACTAAAGAATTATTTTTAGACCGCTCTTTTTGTAATTCGCTGTTTGTAGGACAACAGAAAATGCAAGAAAGTGTGACAATTTATAATGCACTCCTTCACTCTGTCATCCAGGGTGTTGAGTTCCTTTATTTTTAATTTTAGTACGTTCCTTTTTCATTACCGTTGTGAAATAGTTTTATCTGTTTAACGCTAGAGATGTTTAATCAAAACTGAAAAATGTGATCATCATTGAAAGCATTTCATGTACGAGACGATAGATTTGACCAAAAAGCAAAAAGCACGTACAATAAAACACGTAAAAAATAAAAAATAAAAAAAACACTTTGGCGCAGTCAGGAGCAACTTTTAAATATTTGTTCCACGCACGATTCAAGACTTGGTCGTTGTGTTCACCAGACATTATTAAGAGCTTCTGCCTGAGAGACCGGGGCAGACTTGGAAATGAAGGTCGGCCGATTTCGCTTAAAATTGGTACACAAAGTACTTATGTCGACTTATGTAATATGCCAAAGTTTCAGCCTCAACGACTTTTTTTTAGCCGAGTTCTGGATAACAGCCCCTCAGGGGTCCCGAGAGACTCATTTTCAGTGCAATTTTGGCCACTTTTAAATCTCTCTTTTAGCAACCATCTTTGTCAAGCCCTATCCTCAGGCTTTTATGGGTGAGAACATTAGCTCATGGAAATTTTTCGCTAGCCTGTGGCTGTTATCACAACTTGATCATATTTGAAGCATATGGGAAGCAACCGGAAATGACCTGTTTTTCAGACCAAATATTTTCCATGCCCATGTTTTATATCTTGAGGTCTTAGTATCCCTGCAACGTTCAGCCCTTAGTTTAGTAATATCAAGAAAAAAATACTAAGGTTGAGGCTTTTTACTAAGAAAAAACTTACGAGAAGATGGCTAACCAGGCCACTTCCGGTTAAAGTTTCAACAAAGCGTGTCTGCAAAAATCAGCCATTTAATTTCGATTATCTTTTTTCCTTCCAAGTTATGGTTAAAAGAGACTCTGAAGTTAATTGTCACCGAAAAGACTTGCCGTTAATAAGAAATTTTTATGTGATTGTTTTAGGACCGATCAGATAGTGGTCCGACAGCGGTTATAAATTTCTTGAAAGAAGTCTTGAAAATTACGGACAATAGAGCCGCTGCGAAACTCTTCATTTACTTAACAACACATCTCTTGCCGGTAAATCACAATGCAAAATTGCATCTTTTTCGTCCAAACTGCAATGTTAAGTTTATCTCCTTTGTTCAACTCGTTCAACGTATCACGTCTATGGCCCGTAGTAATGAAGCGCTAATTAAATCAGGATATAAGCAAGCTTTGTAGTTCCATTCAGTAGTACTGTAACCCACCTGTTTGGGCTTTAATATTTTCTGAAGAAAAAAGAACTTATCGGTCTCTTTAAATGCAACCACATCTGTCGTGACAATACTTGAGAATCGTTTTGAACCTTTGAGAAATTTCGAATATAATTAAAGCTAATCGTCTAACACAAATTGCAGTCACTCTTCCAGTCTATTTGCAAAGTGTCTGGATAAATTTACTTACAAAAAACGCTTACCTGGCTTCACTTTTACAGACATGCCCCTTTCCTACAATCCCTTAAAAGTGAGGTAACATTAGAAACTTTAGCCCCAGCCATAAATTGGTCGCAAGTGCGTCGTTGCGAGTTAGATATACACAGGTCGATTAATACCGTAGGTGACGAGGTCATTGTACTTTGCTGGCTATGACTGACTTGGAATTCAGTTTTTTTCTCGTGCAGATTCGTCTCCTTGATATTGCAGAGAATGATTATGATAGAACTTGTATGAGAACCTCAATGCCATGATTTGTTTACTGAATATTTATTCATACCCAGTGCCCCAGTGTAAATGGCTCACGTATGTTGTAAATGATTGATAAGGACGTCCAACACGGTCCGTTTTCGCCGCCAATCCGCTAAATTGCTAGAAGATTACTCACGGGCACTCTTTCCCTTTCTCTATCAGTATTTTCCTTTTCTTGCTTTCTCAAACAGCACAGATTCATGGTGGCATCCATACTGCATATATATCCAAAGATAGGACAGGGGTGGAGTGGGTTATCCTTCCGGCAAAGACTACTGTTTTGGCAACTTGGGAAATAAAATATTTCACCTTTCTTGGAGCCCTTAAGAACTTGGGGGTTTCTTTATGCTATGCCAGTTCCTTTTTGTGAAGAATCCGAATGTAATGTGGACTTTAATCTGTCCTAAATCAACAAAATGTATCGGGGAAGAAATAAATGGCCAGCATTTTTAAAAGAATAATAGATCGCAGATAGTTTCTTTTCTCGCAAATAAACAAAGCAGCCGGCAAGGTGTCCACTTTCTTTTGAAAGTGCTGGCCATTTATTTCCTCCCCGATGCATTTTGTTGATTTAGGACAGATTAAAGTCCACACAAAAAGGAACTGGCATAGCGCGTTAGCGGGCTAGATTCTGGATCGGGCGGTCCTGGTTACTAGGGCGTTGACATGTCGTCTTGGGAAGGCAATTTTCTTTAACAGTGCCTCTCTCCACCCAGATGTATAAATGGGCACCAGTGATTATTATCCTGTCCAGGAAAGAAGAGCAGTAACCAATTTAAGCTCCAGCAGGTACGAGCGGGCACTAGGCCTTGTGACGACTTACCTTATCCAGGGCGATTACCGCCTAGGTTGCTTCTTATTACCGAAACCAGAGTTAAAGGTCAGCAATTCAGTGTGAGTCCATAAAGACTTACTTTTTCATGTGACCTACAGCTACGGGTGGTATAAAAAACCCCCAAGTTCTTAAGGGCTCCAAGAAAGCTGAAATATTTTATTTCCCAAGTTGCCAAAACAGTAGTCTTTGCCGGAAGGATAACCCACTCCACCGCTGTCCTATCTTTGGATATATATATGCAGTATGGATGCCACCATGGATCTGTGCTGTTTGAGAAAGCAACAAAAGGAAAATACTGATAGAGAAAGGGAAAGAGTGCCCGTGAGTAATCTTCTAGCAATTTATCGGATTGGCGGCGGAAACGGACCGTGTTGGACGTCCTTATCAATCATTTACAACATATGTGAGCCATTTACACTGGGGCACTGGGTATGAATAAATATTCTGTAAACAAATCATGCCATTGAGGTTCTCACACAAGTTCAAAACGATTCTCAAGTAGTGTCACGACAGATGTTGTGGTTGCATTTAAAGAGACCGATAAGTTCTTTTATCTTCAGAAAATATTAAAGCCCAAACTGATGGGTTATAGTACTACTGAATGGAACTACAAAGCTTGCTTATATCCTGATTTAATTAGCGCTTCATTACTACGGGCCACAGACGTGATACGCTGAACGAGTTGAACAAAGGAGATAAACTTAACATTGTAGTTTGGACGAAAAAGATGCAATTTTGCATTGTGATTTACCGGCAAGAGATATGTTGTTAGGTAAATAAAGAGTTTTCGCAGCGGCTCTATTGTCCGTAATTTTCAAGACTTCTTCCAAGAAATTTATAACAGCTGTCGGACCACTATCTGATCGGTCCTAAAACAATCACATAAAAATTTGTTATTACCGGCAAGTCTTTTCGGTGACAATTAACTTCAGAGTCTCTTTTAACCGAAACTTCGAAGGAAAAAAGATAATCGAAATTAAATGGCTGATTTTTGCAGACACGCTTTGTTGAAACTTTAACCGGAAGTGGCCTGGTTAGCCATCTTCTCGTAAGTTTTTTTCTTAGTAAAAAGCCTTAACCTTAGTATTTTTTTCTTGATATTACTAAACTAAGGGCTGAACGTTGCAGGGATACTAAGACCTCGCGATATAAAACATGGGCATGGAAAATATTTTGTTTGAAAAACAAGCCATTTCCGGTTGCTTCCCATATGCTTCAAATATGAACAAGTTGTGATAACAGCCACAGGCTAGCGAAAAATTTCCATGAGCTAATGTTCTCACCCATAAAAGCCTGAGGATAGGGCTTTACAAAGATGCAAAAATTTGAGTTTCTAAAGAAACTGTGGTGCTACGTCGGTGGGAGATTGAAACAGAAATTTATTTTATCAAACGAGTTGATAAAGGTCGAATGGCCACGAAGGGCTAACGCTCGAAACGTCAGCTTTCCAAATCTTTCACGGTGGCCATTCGACCTTTATCAACTCGTTTGATAAAATAAATTTCTCTTTACAAAGATGGTTTTGTTTTTGCCTGAAATTAATTTCCTGTTGCTAAAAGAGAGATTTAAAAGTGGCCAAAATTGCACTGAAAATGAGTCTCTCGGGACCCCTGAGGGGCTGATATCCAGAACTCGGCTAAAAAAAAGTCGTTGAAGCTGAAACTTTGGCATATTACATAAGTCGACATAAGTAATTTTAAGCGAAATCGGCCGACCTTCATTTCAAGGTTCTGCCCTGGTCTCTCAGGCAGAAGCTCTTAAAGTTTAATGGTCATGAACCATGAACCTGAAGGTGCGTTTTTTGGGTAGAATCCAAATGAATCCAACTACGGATTTTGTGTTCTTTTGGCGGAATCCAAAAACGGATCATGAACCCAAAATATTCACAATCGAGGAGGATTCTTCTGATCAATTCTAAATCCGGACTTTTGAGATTCATCACTTCAGCGATTTTTTAACTTGGGAAAGGATTTGAAAAAAAGCTGTTTTCCATGCAAAAGTGATACACAACATTTACCATACATGACAGTTTATCCCAAATGAAAATAGTTAGGTTTCCTGCAAATTTCACAGCAGAAATTATACTATTGTTAGCACCTTTCCTAAGCGAAAAAGACGGGGTGCTGCGGTCCGTGGAAAACAAACACCACAGACCCAGGCACCCTATGCTTTCCCACGGCCCTCCGGCACCCCGTGTTTTCCATAGAAACCTGCACCCCGTGTTTTCCACGGACCCCGTTGCCCCGTGTTTTCCATAGATCCCGGCACCGCGTACCCCGTGTTTTCCACCAAACCGGAATAATCCGGTTCTTTCAGATTTTTTTACATCCACGGTTCGCTCTTGTGTCTGCATTGGGATGGTTTCTATTTTCTCAACTCGTCCCTGATTCATGCTATGGTAGACGGTCATTCCCGACCTATTCTCAAGTTTTATAATTCTTGGTTGAACGTATTTTCCTTTAATCGAGAAAAATCCGTGGAAAGGACACCGGTGGCTCAATTGGTTGAGCACCGGGCTGCCATGCGGGAGGTCGTGAATTCGACTCCGGCCGGACCAACACTCAGCGTCTTTAAATAACTGAGGAGAAAGTGCTGCCTTTGTAATTTCATGTGCAAATGGTTAGACTTTCAAGTCTTCTCCGATAAGGACTAGAAATCGTAGGCCCCGTCTCACAAATATCTTCCGTGTTCATTAGTTCTCTGTGGAACGTTAAAGAACCCACACACTACTCGAGAAGAGGGGGGATGAAGTTCCTGTTGTAGTGGCTGTCCTGTGTGTGTATATGGGTGGATGGGTATAGCAGGTCCACATCAGCTGAACACATCCAAAACTTCAACCTGCTCAAAAAAATAAATAGCAAGCAAACAAACTTTAAAAAACATTTTGAATTGTCGGGAAACGGTAAAGTATCGTCAGAGTCCTTTGTAATCGTGTTACTGAAACACAGAGAGTGCTTTTTCTCATCGTTATTTTGAGGGCTGGCGGAAATGTACATCTTTTTATTTTATGCCGTTCCTTTTTCGTTTAAAAGGAACTGGGCATCCATCTGAGATACCCTAGTTTTAGAAATACCCTAGTTTTAGTTAATATAGACAAATTACAAAATAGGGTTGTTAAATTTGGATATCTGAAATATACAACACCTATCAATGATCTTATTGAAAGTTCGGATAACACAATTTGGAACAATGTCAAAAATAATCCCGGGCACCCTCTTGCACATTTACTTCCTCCGCAACGAACAAGAATCTTAAGGTCTAGAAGCCATAATTTTATCTTACCTAAAATTAAGACTGAGCGTTTTAAAAATGTGTTTTTAAACAGATGCTTGTATCGTTAGAACTGTTATATATTTATCTATATATATTTATATATGTCTTTTTACATACTTAGTGTTGGATGTACATCACAATTATAGATAATTTATTTTTTTTTAGATGTAATTGTAATTAAGAACGTTTGCATTCATAACCAAATAAAGTGCCAAATAATAATAATAATAATAATAATAATAATAATAATAATAATAATAATAGTCCGGCTTCTCAGCTGGATGCCCCAGCCGTTTTTTGGTTGCTAAAAGCGTGCGGCTCGTCATAGGACGTCTGTCTTCCGTAAGTTTAACATACTTGGTACATTTTATCTCCTTAATTAAGGCAGCGACTTCGAGGATTTAGTCCAAAACATGCCAAAAATATGATATAATATATTGTTACGTTTAAGTTGATTGAAATTTGTGAAAAAAAATTTTCTCATTGGAACACTGGGGGCTTATAAAGAAGTCCTCATTCCCCATGCACAATCTGCTATTTCGCTGCGTTTTAACATGACCGATGTAATGCTGTTCTTACTTCTTCATATCACATGTTTATCGAAATCATTAAAGTTATTCGATGTATTATGTGATCTAATTAATATATGAGGTATTGCAATCACGTAACGTAGGATAACGTATAGATTTAGCCAAGCCTAAAGGCGGAGCTCCTGTTTGTAACCCCAGAAAGCAATATAGTGTATTTGTAAATAATTATGCATCTGCATAAAGTACAAAACTGATCCTCATTAGAGTATACAGCTTACAGTGATCAAACACCTCTGAGCTGACAGCAGTAAACAAACAAGCCTTGCAAACAATAGGATGCAAACGATTCACATAAAAATCCCGCACTTTGACATCGCCGTCACCATCTGTTGGCAATGGCTTTTAAGCGCATCCTACATTGTGCTTGTTTTTAAAGCTTTTGCGTTGGTCGGCTTTCACGTTTTCTCTGCTGCTTCTCCTGTGTTTGATGAGATGGATGTGAGCGTCCTTTTTCTGTTGAACATGAAGTCGATCCAGTCCGAAAACATGTGTCAGAAATCCAAAGAATATTAGTCACAACGAAGTAGTGTGGCCGAGTGGCTAGGACTTAGGCGGGAGATCCCGTATTCAAGACCGCGTTCTGACTCACTCATTTTACAGTTCGAAATATTTTTTTCCATGAGAGTTTTTAGTTAGCGCTTTCGATAGTGCTCTGACAAGAAAACAAATCATTTTCTTAAATACCAAATGAAATATTCCAGTAGAGCACCGAAGGAGAAAATTAGCGAAAATCCTTTGAGAGATTGTAATGTATAAAGACTCCCTAAAGAAATGTTTTTATCACCTAGAATAATGTGATCTGTTCAGATATCTTAGCTGAAAATTGGAGTGTCCGAAGATATAAGGGGACGATATCTTCATTTCAGAAATTGCAAGCTGAACGTTACCTTGTAAGAACTTCCCGGCAAACCATTCGCTCATCCGAAACTGCTGGTGCAAAAATATCCCTTCCGAAAACGCAAGAGACTACTTTTCCCTTGTTGCGAATCTTTCAGGTGATGTTTTAGTAAAGAAATCTATAGCTGTTTGGCAACGTTCGTAGAACCAAAATTCTTAGAACAGTTTGACTCTCCCGAACACATATTTCACCGAAGATTATCGTTGGGTACCCCTTGGTAGAGACCTCTGAAGGTACACGGTAATTTTAAGAATGTATCTTGATTTGGTGCCAATTAATTGGGCGAATTTACGAAAATAATTTGAATTTCTAATTTTGAAAAAATGAAATATGTTACCAGTTATTTAATATGAAGACTTAATCCAATTCAAAAGGAATTACAGACTAAATTTTCGGGGATCATTCGTTGCTATTAGTTCTATGGTAGTTTTGCCACGTTGTTTGACCGAAAAAACCCTCACAAAACACGACATACCTTTGATGAAACAGGTAACAACGACGATATGAAAGCTGTAACAGGTACTGATGGCTTAAATATGAATCATCACTCAACCTTTAGCGAAACCAGGTGTTTGACAGTAGAAATTGTTTCGTATACCTCCGATTTCGGGAAACAAACGAAGAGAAAACAAAAAGTGACAACGACCATGGCTTGTGGATGACGTAGAATGAACATGTGGCCTTAAAAATATGCGATTTTATTTTCTTTTTAAAAAACCTAGCCAATGATAACAAACGTTACAATTGTGGATAAGAGTAAAAATAAACGGACTCCATTTTATAACGTGGTCTGCCCTGCAGGGGGCATCCCACGTAATGATTACTGCAGAATTTCCGACAAGAGGTTTGAACTCGGCCAAAACCCCATACATTCACTGTAATTTAAGCTGCGTTTTCCCCCTGACCAAGATCATATTTGGTCAAGTATTGTAGATGATGAAATATCCGGTGAAGGTTTAGCAACCCTCAATATTCCCCACCCGGGATTCCCCGCTGTACTTTAAGTTCAAGACAAAGTTGTTGGGGGCACTTAAGCGTAGGAATTACAGATAGTTTGCGAAGTAAAGACTGCACTGTTGTTTGTGTGGAAGCATAGAACGATAAGGTGCAAAGGGCCGGGAGGAAAAGATCAGAGTTGTGTGATGCATGGTTGTCGTCACGTCCTTAGGCCAGTTTTCAGGCAGTGCTCAATGAGAAGTAATGAAGTAATAACTAAAATGTGTTAGGTATATATCAGATATATCACATATCATCTCATCCAAGTTACATTTATGAAGTTAAATGTTTTCATACTGGGACATGTGGCTGAATACTTTTCTCACTGGGGGCCATCATGTACGCCCCTTATTCCCTAGAGATTCAAGTTGGAAATTCCAGTACATCTATTGTTCTACAGGAGGGCCTTATTTGCATAATTATTATCATTTTGGTATAAATAAGATTGTTTTATCCCCTTTATTCCTCTCTTTGGCTTTGAACAAACCTTGGGCGTTCGACCCTCCTACCTCCCTGCAGCGATGGCCCGCGTGTTGCCATGGTTCCTACTCCTTCAGCCTTGTGGCTCGCCTCTTCCCATAACTTACTTCTGCCCGGGGCGTTTGGGAGTGAGGGTTCCAGGTGATAATTTATTACTAGTGGTTGAATGTATATAATCGATATAATTATCATTATTTCATTACCTGCTGATAGCTTTAGTAAATAAAGAATAAATGCTATACCGAGTAATTGCATTGTGACTAAACTTGATAGACAAGAAATGCA
Source organism: Montipora capitata (assembly GCA_949126865.1). Taxonomy (NCBI): domain Eukaryota; kingdom Metazoa; phylum Cnidaria; class Anthozoa; order Scleractinia; family Acroporidae; genus Montipora; species Montipora capitata. The sequence continues at coordinate 25,373,345 of OX421449.1, read as the reverse complement.
AGGAAACGATGTTACGTGCTTGTAATATTTCGATATAAATCTATATCATCTTCGGACTAAGGCGGGATACAAGTAGCAGAATTTAAATACTACGAGATTGTGCAACAGTATAATCACGTGAAAGTGAAAAACAAAGAAACGAAACTGTCAGGAGAATAGGCGGAGTTCTCTACTGGCTTTTAAGCCATTGTTCAAAAATGATGTTAGACGCTTAATATGGTAAGCTTCTTTATATAGTAATAGATTCCAGTTATCATCGCGATCTATTATGTTAGTGTTATCACGCACGGTTTGGGCGAAGAATTCTTTGTTGATTACAGTAGTAGATGAAATGTTCTCATTTGTAAAAATATCCGGTAAGTTGTATAAATCTTGTATGTGTTTGATATTATCACAATCGCGAAGATGTTTATATACATGTATAGCGCTTTCTTTGTCCGTGAGTGCATGTTCTTGTGTTCGGACAAACAGAGTTCTGTTCGTTTTGCCGATGTACGAAGAATTACAACCAGGGCAGATGAATTCATAAACAACATTTGATTGGCTTAATTGTGGTGTTTTGTCTTAGTGCTTGTGAAGAAACACAATTTTGTTGTCTTCTCTTTTATTCGGATGTCAACATTCGGATCGACGAGACATCTCCGAAGTTTACGTTTAAGCTTCTTAACAAGTTGTGTTGTTAGGTCACCGACGAATGGGATAGTAAGCCAAATAGTGGGATGCTGGTTGTTGTGGGAGGTATTGTTGGCAAGATGATTTGAAGCCCTTTTCTGTGCATTTGTTGTAAATCGATCAATTAATAGGTTGGCAACACGTTTAGGAAAACCATTCCACGATAAAAACTTCCTTATCAACTTAAGCTCGGTTTTAATTTTGTTAGGAGTGCAGAGTCGATGTATGCGGTCAATCAGTGCTCTGACCCAAGAGACAGCTTTGTACCTTGGCGACACAAAATCTCTTGGGTCAGAGCACTGATTGACCGCATACATCGAACAATGGCTTAAAAGCCAGTAGAGAACTCCGCCTATTCTCCTGACAGTTTCGTTTCTTTGTTTTTCACTTTCACGTGATTATACTGTTGCACAATCTCGCAGTATTTAAATTCTGCTACTTGTATCCCGCCTTAGTCCGAAGATGATATAGATTTATATCGAAGTATTACAAGCACATAACATCGTTTCCTTGCATTTGTTGTCTATCAAGTTTAGTCACAATGCAATTACTCGGTATACCATTTATTCTTTATCATTATTTATTGTGTTAATTCATTCATCAACCCCAGCTTTTCGCTGCTACCTTTTCAAACCCTTCCAGTGCTTTCAGACAGTTGAACACTTTATCAGGATTTACACACCTCAATGTGATCTAAATAGTGCGTTTCTGTTTCCTGTCATGCATGAATTATTAATGAACTTTACATAACAGTTTTAAATGTGAAGAACGATCGCACCCATATTTTTGGATCATGGAATGTGGACTTTGGACTGCGGAATTGAACTGGGTGCTGACCAAGATATTGCAACAAAAATTCACCTAAACACTGTGAACTTTAAAGGAAACCAGCTAAACATCCTTCCAACAAATTAAAGTGTAGGCTACCCATAGCCTCCATGTTTGAAAATGGATTGCCAGTGTTTTTCCAGTTTCATGATTCTTGGGCTCACCAAGCAAGTGCATTGCACAACAGCAAAATATCTACAGAGAGTACTGACGATGATCGCTCTGTCGCGTTGAATAACACATTTTATGTGTTTCTAGATCTTGGCAACGGTTTCAATTGCAGTTTCATCTGCACTTGCAATTCCCCACAGCCCGTCCTTCATGAATTCCATTCAGCACTGGATATTCCACGTTCCATAATTGCGGGTTGACTCTTGTATACTGGACTAAAATGGTCAAGAACAAAGGAACCATTATTATTCGGGTTAGGCCTTGCTAATTAGGTATTGTTATGTTCGCTTTGTTCTTTTGTTTCACGGACATTAATAATTTCGGATCCCGTATATGAAAGACCATCCATAATTGCACTCGTTCAACAATGCAATCGTACCCGTCTTCGCTTCTGCCATGTTTTCTTCACATTTGCTTGCACCGACAACATATTACGTAAAACAAAAGACAGAAAACATGGTACCTGTAAAAACACCCTGATATATTTTCAACGAACACTCAACTTCTATACAGCAATCGGGCTTTAAATTTAAGATTACCGGGCCCATAACATTTGCAGTTATCTGAATAACCAAAGAAAAAGAATGCTCAAGACGTAAACAGAAAACGAAGTCACATAGAAGCGAGACTGTGACGTCACAATAATACCACTTCATTAATTAAGTGAAGCTAAGATCCTCACAGTTATGAACGCAATTTTTGAAATTGCGTAAAGAAGCCTGAAAAATTCAGGACTTTAACGGCCCGGGGTTTGAACCCGTGACCTCGCGATACCGGTGCGACGCTCTAACCAACTGAGCTATGAAGCCACTGACGTTGGGAGCTAGTCATTTGTGGGTTCTAATGTTCCCGTGAGGAATGAATCAACGACGAAATCATATATGAAATGGATCATACATGAACTGCGGATATGGTTCAAACCCCGTTGAAGTCCTGAATTTTTTAGGCTTCTTTACGCAATTGCAAAAATTGCGTTCATAACTGCGAGGATCATAGCTTCACTTGATTTGATATCCGCAGTTCATGTATGATCCATTTCATATATCATTTCATCGTTACTTCATTAATTCTTTTAAGAAATGGTTATGAATAGAATGGATACTCCAAAAAAAGGTGAGACACTTCACGACACATATACATGTGTAACATTCGATGACGTTACGTGGCAACCCTGACAACCTCAGTGTTAACCCGCTTTGGTAGATAAACAGCACTTCTTTTAGGCAGAGAATAACTTCTGGGTTAGGCACTGATCTCTAGTGATTAGGTGTAAGCGCCGGCACGAAATGATTACATTTCATAAATTGCTCTGGTGACATCACATTTAAAGTTAGTGAAAGAAAGATCGTTTGGTAATTTATATACACGAGACTAAGTGTTTCACCTTATTTTGGAGTATCCATTATGTTCACAGCCATAAAGAAATTGGAATTTTGACAAGGCAATACCGCATTCTATCGGCGGCTAATTGGAAGAAAAATATATTTCTTTTAGGTGTCTAATTAGTTTGCTTGGTATTAATTCCCATTGGGATAATTAGGCCTTTATATACCACTCCGCGTGAATGTCACACCACTTGACGATGACCAGTTTACTCGAGGCTGTTTTTTCCTTACTATTTTGTATTGTCGTTTTAAATAACGTATGACTTTTTTCTTATATTCCTTGGCTTGTAACCTGTATCCAGTGTGTCCCCGGCTCAGTTTTTTGTAAATAAACTCGACCATTGCTGGCGGCTCCCTCCACTATTTGTTTGTTACTTGTGTCTTCTATACATATATTAGAAATGTTATCTATTCGGCTGAGCGAAGCGAAAGAGAATAGAATATATTATTTTATTGGGCGGAATCGCTCTGCGGTATTGGCCGAGAATATATTATTTTATATAGTAGAAGTTGCAAATGGCAACTGAAATGTTGCGAGCAGCAGATACTGGGAAAACAAAGAAGTAATGGTTTTGGGTACGATTTTCAACAGGATCTAGGAGACCTAGTACTCTGATTCCAAACGCTGCAAACTCTTCATTCCAGCTTCTGGGCGTTGGCAAA
>OX421449.1:25349626-25362126 GCA_949126865.1 Montipora capitata | reverse complement strand
ACTTCCGGTGTTGTGAGATTTTGATATAATTTTTGAGGAGCATGATCACGACCTGCATTCTTATAATTGAGAGAAAAAGTCAAACTTAAGAGCAAGTCAACGCTTTTCTTTACCAATGCTTCCTTGCAAATAGTTCAAGGAAACCCCTGTTGAATTAAAACAAAATGCTTTGAAACTACTGACATTGCTATTTCTTCAGATCAGTGACTTGCAAAAATTTGAAGCTCGTTGTTCTCCGATTGGAGTAAAAATAGAAGATAATTTGGATTCTCGCGTTTTTCTATCACACATCCTTCATTTTTGCCTCTCTTGGCACAGCTTGCAGAGACGGCTGAGCCTGGGAGGCTGAAGGGGCTCCCCCCCCCCCCCCCCCCCGCTTCCCCCCAATTTTAAGCAAACAACAAAAATAAGAAGTAAAACATCTGTCATTTTACGGTTGATCCACGTTTATTTTTTTTAATATCTTGTCGAGAATGCTGAAAGTAGCATTTCCGAGCTTCAAGATTTTAAAATTTTCTGGCGACGAATTTTCCCAAAACCCTCAACAAGTTAGCGTCTCCGGCGCTTGCTTCTTAGCCACCCCCCTCCGCTCCCTCTTTAATACAAAATACTCTCAGCCGTCCCTGGCTTGCCTGTCTTTTTCTTGCTGTTTTAATTGGTTCGCTTGATTTCTAAGTCCTTTATGATTAAATGAGTGAATTACCTCGGGCTGCGAAATCAATATATAGCTTTGTAAACAAGAACCAGCCTAACTAAAGACAACCTTTTCAATTTGGTAATCCCTTTCTTTGTTAGAGTTTTACAAGAATTGACTTCGGTACAGACACGTTACAATGTCAATGGTAATACAGCGTGTACCCTAACCCTAACCCTAATAGCCCACTTCAGAATATACCATAATACTCTTTGGTTGTCACCCCAAATTTTGCATGAGCATTGTTTTTCTTTTCTCTTGGGACCATTTTAGGTCCCAAGAGAAACTGGAAACAATGCTTATGCAAAATTTGGGTGACACTGAAGAGCATTATGGTATTTTCCGAAATGGGCTATTTTTGACCGGCCCTGCTCCGCTGCTGCTTTTCACAACTAAATAATATAATAATAATAATAATAATAATAATAATAATAATAATAATAATAATAATAATAATAATAATAATAATAATGGCTATCGCTATCCAATAGTGCTTTATAATAATTCTAAAAATATCTCACCTATAATAATTAATAAAGATAAAGATTAAGAATACAACTTTACTAACTAACTAACTAACTAACTAACTAACTAACTAACTAACTAACTAAGTAACTAACTAATTATAACTACCAAAAGAACTGACCAACCGACTAACAGTATTAAATAAAGTGTTTATTCCAACTAGGCGCAATTATATTAAAAGTTGAAAACTGAAAACGAGTGGTTCTGGCATAATTTATTGACAGTCAAAGCTTCTTAGAGATTAGAGTAATAATATTAGAAATAGAATGGAATAATAGAAATTTAAGTAACTACTGATATCCAAAATTAAAGAAATTTAAAATGTGTTACGAGTTCGAATGTTTTGAGGAAAGGTAGTTTGCAAACTAAACTGAACGCAGGGTTGCCGGAACAACAACAACAAGATTTATTCCAAAGTGAACGTAGTTTCCACGAAGTAAAACTCTTAACAACACGTACTTGACAAACTTACGCGGCCTCCGCGAACTTGAATAAGCACTGCTTCTGTGACACTTGACTAAACACGGCTAACGCCAACTCTCTTCGCTTGTGAGAAACTAGTTAGAAAAACACTCCGCTTGGACTCGTCTACTTATATACTCTGACAATAAACTTCTAGAACTTTCTAAAATAGTAATGAATCTAATTATAGAAAGATTACAAAACACCGATTTAGAAACGCTTACGCATGAACCTAAAAATAAGCAAACTACGAACTCTCGCGAAGTTTGTAGACAGTAACGCTAGTCACGCAATGCTAGTTTTCGTAACATAACCCCCTCTTGAGAAGAAATTTCTTAAATTTCTACTAACAACGAAAAATTAGTTAGATAGTACCAACTGAGGAGGCAGTCCAGTGTCTCTTAAGTTATTCCTCTACTCTGCTTAGATAATCTGCTCCTGCATTCTCAGATCCCTTGATAGCCTCAACTCTGAAGTTGTAACTCTGAAGAAACATAGCCCAACGCATTAGGCGTCCATTAGCAAACTTCGCACTGTTCATGTACTTCAGTGGCTCGTGATCTGTTTGTAGCACAAAGGGAACTCCATACAGATAAAGATGAAACCTTTTGAATCCCCACACAATGGCTAAACACTCTTTTTCGATGGTTGAATAATTACGCTCTGCATTTGACAATTTCTTACTTGCGTAGCAAACGGGGAATAGCTTGCCATCATGTTTCTGCATTAATACAGCGCCAATACCACTGTCGGAAGCATCAGTCTGCAGAAAGTAGGTTTTCCTTGAATCTGGCAGTCGAAGGACTGGTTCCTTTGTTAGGAGGGCCTTGATACTCTGATAGGCTTTCTCCTGTGCCTCACCCCATTCAACTTTGTTAGGTTGGCCTTTACGCGTGAGGTCTGACAGCGGGGCTGCTAATGCTGCCAAGTTAGGGATAAAATCTCTGTAATATCCAGCCAAACCCATGAACGATCTTATCTGCTTCTTAGTAGTTGGTCTTGGAGCATCTCTAATCTTCGTCACGTTGTCTTCATGAAGACCAATTAACCCTTCCTCCAAACGGTGACCAAGAAAATCAACGGTGTTGACTCCAAAAAGACAGTTAGTCGGTCTTATGGTCATTCCAGCAGCTAATAATCTTCTAAACAACTCTCGAAGCGCCTTGATGTGCTCTTCCCACGTACGGGTGTGAACCAAAATGTCATCCCAATAAAATTCAGCGTTGTCCAGTCCACACAACAGCTTCTTCATGGCTCTCTTTAAGGTTGCTGCGGAGTTGATCATACAAACGGCATCTTCAGGAATTCATACGATCCGTCAGGCGTCACAAAGGCGGTCTTCGGTATATCCTCCTCAGGAATAGAAATTTGCCAGTAGCCCTTGCTCAGATCAATTCTGGTAAAATACTTGTCATCATTCAACTTCTGGAACAAATGCTCAGCAGTTGGCATAGGCTCAGGATCAAACACGGTTAACTTGTTCAGTTTACGATAGTCCACGCACACACGATTTGAGTTGTCTTTTTTCTTAACAACTACAACAGGCGAAGCATAGGGCGAACTTGATTCTCTTATGACTCCCATCTTCATCATGTCTGTAATATCCTTCTTCAGCGATTCTCTTAAGCTATACGGTACTGGGTATGGTCTTGATCTAACTGGTTGGTCGGATGTAAGCTTGATATGATGCTGAGCCAAGCTTGTAGTGCCTGGGGCTTCTGTGAACAAGCTTTGAAACTCCTTTGCAAGATCCATGAACTCTGCTCTTTGCTCATGAGAAAGGTTATCTCCTATGGTCACATCATTGACTGACTCTTTCGCGACATAACCACCAATCTCCAGAAAATCAATACTATCCACAGGGTCAACTTCTTCTACTTCACTCTCAACATGTTCGTTCTTACAAATGTTAGCGTTCGTTTCAACAGCAACTGCTCCAACGGAAACAGGATCCTCTCGCTCAAAATACTTCTTCAGTAGATTAGCATGGTAAACTCTCTCTTTTCCTTTGACTCTCACTCTATAATCATTGAGACCTACTACAGCACTGACCTCAAATGGACCTTTCCACTGCATTAGGAGCTTGTTGTGGTCGGTCGGTAGCAGCACTAACACTTTATCTCCAGGTACAAACTTCCTGACTTTAGTCTTCCGGTCGTAATAATGCTTGCCTTTGTTCTGGGCTTTCTGAAGCTCGGTGTGCGCCAGTTTGAGGGTATCTTCAAGCTTCTCGCGTAGCTCAAACACATACTGATAGCTGTTCTTTACTTCAGGCTCCTCCAGCTCTTTCGTCCAAAGCTCTTTGAGAATAAACATTGGTCCTCTGACAGCTCTTCCATACAGCAACTCAAACGGCGAAAAACCAGTAGACTCCTGAGGAACTTCACGATATGCAAACAGCAACGGGTTAATATAGCGATGCCACTGTCTTGGCTGTTCGCTGCACAATCTCTTTAACATGCTCTTCAGTGTTCCATTAAACTTTTCCGTCAGGCCATTACACATAGTATGATAAGGAGTCGTGGTGAGCTGTTTAATGCTCAAAAGCCGCGTCACTTCCTTCATACACTAAGGGACGAACTGCGTACCAAGGTCACTCAAGATCTCTTCAGGCCACAGGCAGCCCAAGCTCAAATGTTACGAGTTCAGTGTAACGTGACATATGCTATATTACATAACAACGCAAAACGTGACTCCCGCCTTGAAGCATATGGAGGTATTGTGTTACAACGGTTTGAATTTGTAAAGGTTTGTATGGGAAGGCAACGGCTTTGCTGGAAAAGTCAATTATTCTTATATTTTGTGAATAAAATCTACTTACCCTGTTGCCGTGTTGTATTCTTTGTTGTTTGCCAGCTTCGCAGGCCGATCTAACGCGATTTCGGCGACTTATCGTTTTGTGGGTTTCCACTGCTAAAAGAAAGACAAGGCTGCACACTGATTTCCGGAGTGCCCGCCGCTCGAAGCGAATAAATCCACCGAAAATAAACCCGTTGACTCAATTCCTCCGTAGAATCGCAGAAGAGATGTTGAAGCTCCATGTCAGTTCACTCGCTACGCAATTCCGTCCACAACGCTTTCGCTACGATACATTCATTTCGAGATTTCTTCGCTCGCAACTTCAAAAACAGGCTCGTCTATGGGTTTAGGACACGCTCGCGGTTGGCAAAGTAAGCTGGGTAACTATAATTAGCCCGACCAGGGGTAGACAGCAATGATTTGTCAACACGCAAACCAAAATGCTCCCCGGGTACCCTCCTGCTTTATTTTGCAAACCCACAAAGCGTACTGAAAAGGGCGCATTGTTTCCATCAACCAATCAAAATCACGTCCAAATCAAGTCGAGTCGTGTTTACAAAATATCTCACAAACTCAGTGGAAACCCATTGCAGGCAATTTTCGCACGTATTCTGAGAAAAATCTTATTTCTAAACGCCATGTGGTAGAAGAAAGTTCCAGTTCCTCTTTTTCACGATGTAAGTACATTGTTTTTAAGTTTTAGTTTGTGCTTTTGAATTCGTAAATTTGACCCCTGCACACATTCGCAAATTTTTTTCGTGAAAAAGAGGAACTGGAACTTTCTTCTACCACATGGCGTTTAGAAATAAGATTTTTCTCAGAATACGTGCGAAAATTGCCTGCAATGGGTTTCCACTGAGTTTGTGAGATATTTTGTAAACACGACTCGACTTGATTTGGACGTGATTTTGATTGGTTGATGGAAACAATGCGCCCTTTTCAGTACGCTTTGTGGGTTTGCAAAATAAAGCAGGAGGGTACCCGGGGAGCATTTTGGTTTGCGTGTTGACAAATCATTGCTGTCTACCCCTGGTCGGGCTAATTATAGTTACCCAGCTTACTTTGCCAACCGCGAGCGTGTCCTAAACCCATAGACGAGCCTGTTTTTGAAGTTGCGAGCGAAGAAATCTCGAAATGAATGTATCGTAGCGAAAGCGTTGTGGACGGAATTGCGTAGCGAGTGAACTGACATGGAGCTTCAACATCTCTTCTGCGATTCTACGGAGGAATTGAGTCAACGGGTTTATTTTCGGTGGATTTATTCGCTTCGAGCGGCGGGCACTCCGGAAATCAGTGTGCAGCCTTGTCTTTCTTTTAGCAGTGGAAACCCACAAAACGATAAGTCGCCGAAATCGCGTTAGATCGGCCTGCGAAGCTGGCAAACAACAAAGAATACAACACGGCAACAGGGTAAGTAGATTTTATTCACAAAATATAAGAATAATTGACTTTTCCAGCAAAGCCGTTGCCTTCCCATACAAACCTTTACAAATTCAAACCGTTGTAACACAATACCTCCATATGCTTCAAGGCGGGAGTCACGTTTTGCGTTGTTATGTAATATAGCATATGTCACGTTACACTGAACTCGTAACATTTGAGCTTGGGCTGCCTGTGTTCAGGCACTCCCAAACGACTAAAGATATCCACCAACGCTTCTGCCACAGTCTCAGTATCAATGTTCTTCAACGGGACAGCTTCAGGATAACGAGTTGCAAAGTCGACCAATGTCAATATATATCTATGACCGTCCTCACTCGGGGGAACAATAGGTCCAACCAGGTCGATTGCTACTCTCTTAAACGGCTTGTCAATTAATGGCATCTTCTCTAGGGGAACCTTCGGTACGGAACCCTTGTTAACTGTCTTCTGACATACATCGCAGGACTTGCAATAACGAGTCACGTCCCCTTGAATGCCTGGCCAATAGAACGCGCTTTGAATCTTATCAGTCGTTTTCTTTATTCCCATGTGACCTCCCATGATCGATCCGTGCGCTAGTTCCATTATTCGACTTCTCAGCTGCACAGGAACCATAACCTGCTTCAGGGGTTTACCCCCGTTCACATAAAAGTGCTTGTAGACGCGGTACAGAACTCCACCTTTCACTTCAAATGAAATCTCAGCCTGGCCTCTCACAACTACATCATCTTTCTCCCAAAATTTCTGTAGGCTCTTGTCATCACGCTGCATTTGCTTGAGCTTTTCTCTATCAACTACAGGACTTTCTTTGGTATCTGGTACCTTCAACGGAATATGTTCTCCAGCTTTCTTAGCTTGACTTCTCGTGGTTACAGCACAAGCTTCTTGTACAGGAACTTGCCAGCTTGGGTCTGGGTCGTCAGCGGCTCTTGCGCCTGGTACATTACCAATAATTAAATCATAAACAGCATCGGGAAGACACTGCGCTTCCACTTGGCCCTTGAGATAAGGTGTATCAACATCAATCTTTGCGATGGGAACTTTTCTTGCCGTATTGTCAATGAGCAGCATAACATTAAATTTGCCAGTAAACTGATCCTCAGACACAAGGTCCCTCTTTACTACAATTCCACTACAACCAGTATCTCTCAGGATATCAACAGGCTTCTCTCCAACTCTACCTTTCACGACAGGCATTTTACTTCTCACTCCAGTCAACGGTTCAACACAAGCACTACTCAACAATGGGATCTTCTTACCACAGGCTAACAGCAGCTTTTCATCTTTAATACAGGCCTTAACTTCTTCATCAGTAGGTTTAACCTCAGGTGGTTGAACTAAACAACTGGCAGTCACTTGACCACGCTGCACAGGGTTACCATCCTTACTTTGTCCTCCTGATCTGCGTCCACCTGTTCGACAATTTCTAGCTTCATGCCCCTGCTTACCACATAGGAAACACTTTCTTGTTAGGGTTGGGCAGTTGACAGCTTTATGACCTCGGGTGTTGCACTTAAAGCAATGCAGAGCTGGTGGATTAATCTGCATGTTCTTGGCCTCTTCCCTCTCAGGCTGCACTGTTGGCTTTCTGCTCGCTGAGCTGAACAAATGTTTACCATGAGCCTCCAAGTACTGGTCAGCGATCTTCGCAATCTTTGCAAGAGTCTCAGGTGCCCTTTCTCGCAGGTGAATTTCCAAATCCTTAGGGCAAGAGTCAATAAATTGTTCTTTCAGGATCAATTCCTTAAGACCATCAAAACTTCGCGCAGTATTCGAAAGCTCTAGCCACCGTAACAGGTATCTGTCCAGTCGCACAATAAACTGCTCCGGACTTTCGTCAACTTCTGGTTTGGATGCTCTAAATTTTCGACGATAGCCGTCTTCGGTAAGGTCATATCTCTTCATTAACGCAATCTTTACCTTGTCATAATCCTTAGCTGCGTCCTCCGATAGACGTGAATACACTTCTAGTGCCCGTCCAGACAACAGAGCACTGAGCTTCGATGCCCATCCATCTTTTTTCCACTTAGCTGTCTCGGCAAATCTCTCGAACCTCTGCAAATACGCGTCCAAATCGTCTTTGCCATCAACAAACGAGGGGAGTTTAGGTGCCTTAGCCCGATCCTCTCTCAATTCAGGACGTCCGTCAGCATTCTCCACAGCCAAACGTGCAATTTCCAGCTCATGTTCTCTTTTTGCCGCTTCAATAGCCTCTTTCTGTTTCAACAGCTCGGCTTCCATCTCCAATTTTCTTAGTTCGCGTTCTGGTCGCCTAGTTTCTCTCTCTTCATCTTCTCTTCTTCTATCCTCTTCAAGTAATCGACGTCTCTCTTCCTTTTCTTCTTCAAACCGCCTACGCTTTTCTTCTCTTTCTTCCTCCAATTGTCTTCGTTTTTCCTGTTTTTCTTCCTCTTCCCTTCTTTTTTCTTCCTCTTCCTTTCTTCTTTCCTGTTCTAGTTGTCTGCGTTTTTCTTCTTTTTCTTCCTGTTCACGTACAAATTCAAGCAGCTTTTCTCCTTCCAGACCAAACTTTTCGCCAAGCTGAATAAATTTCTCCATTTTCACACTACTAAAATTCCTCGGCTCTTTCACTCGCTACAACTTTTTTCCACAGCGCAGCTACTTCCTTCCAAGTTGTGATCCTTTCCTGGTTTCTGTAGTCGGCAAACAAATGAATTCCTCTCCCGGACAGGCCCCCAATGTTACGAGTTCGAATGTTTTGAGGAAAGGTAGTTTGCAAACTAAACTGAACGCAGGGTTGCCGGAACAACAACAACAAGATTTATTCCAAAGTGAACGTAGTTTCCACGAAGTAAAACTCTTAACAACACGTACTTAACAAACTTACGCGGCCTCCGCGAACTTGAATAAGCACTGCTTCTGTCACACTTGACTAAACACGGCTAACGCCAACTCTCTTCGCTTGTGAGAAAATCGTTAGAAAAACACTCCGCTTGGACTCGTCTACTTATATACTCTGACAATAAACTTCTAGAACTTTCTAAAATAGTAATGAATCTAATTATAGAAAGATTACAAAACACCGATTTAGAAACGCTTACGCATGAACCTAAAAATAAACAAACTACGAACTCTCGCGAAGTTTGTAGACAGTAACACTAGTCACGCAATGCTATTTTTCGTAACAAAATGCTTTTGAAGAAAATGCACATTTTTCAAATAATCACGTATGTAATTATGCTAAAACGGTTATGCACCTCGAGCAGGCTCGGTGAATGTCGGTGAATAAAAACCGAGACAAAGTCGAAGACTTTCTTCACCTCGACTTCGGCGAATTATTAACAATTATTGGGCAAGGCGGAGCTAAATATTGTGATTTGTTAGTGGCGAGCAGATCAATTATTTCCAAAGACGAAGGCAGAGGCAACTAAGTGATCTGCGAGACACTGCCAAGTCACAATATTTTGCGATAACCGAGTTCCGAATTGTTTTATCATTCGATCTCTGAGTTTGTTTTTCACAATTCCCAACAAATAAATCACTTTCTGAAATCTCAGGAAAGCGAATTGCCATTTTCACACAAGAGCGTGGTTTCAATTTCGCATGAGCAGAATATTATTTGCAGCAAAAGACTTATTTATACGCAGTTATCTGCAGGTCACGTGGTGGGCTTTCAGCCATTAAGAAGGAAGGAAAAAGTACATCGAATGATAATTGTTAATTATCAGTCTTTGCTCTAGAGTGTACAATTCCATTATTTCAATCGGTTGTCATGCCTCTGTCAGATTTTAAAATGGGGCTTGTACCTCTCCTCTGGACACGCACAATCATATTAATGTTCCTCCTAATATGTGGCGACCAAACTAATTAGGTATACTCTATTTGGGATCTAACTAATGAAAACTAAAGAACATTTAATGTGGGCACATGGAAAAAAGTCCCTACAAGCGCGCGAAATTAGCCTCAACGATCTTTTAGCTTTCGATACTATGCAATGTATGAGTTTCGGGGATAAGTTGAGTTGCTTTATAGTGCGGAATTCCAACCTCACAGTTAGTCTCCTTTCCAGCAACTTTATCTATCAAAGTAGTTCGATGGAAAAGGAAGGAAAAAAGAGAACTTGTTTAAATAGGAATAATCAAATTAAGGACAGTAATGGGAGTAAATTAATTTTATTACTTCACTGTAAGCAAGAAGTTTGCTTCCGTTTTAGTTAAATAAAAAGGCTACATATTGATTCGCTCCTTGGGCCGGTCTTTTGTTTCCTTGTATTTTCTCCGAGAGCCCTTGAATCTCCCTCCTCCCTCCCTTGCCACAGGCGCTGTTGCGCTTTCGAAGAGAAGTGTTTGGCCTGTTACGTGGATGACACTTTCACACTTTTCAAAAACAAGGTCACTGCACAACTTTTTCTACAGAGTTTGAACCAACGACATCAAATTCACCATGGAGGTTGAAGATAACTTTGAAATTCCTTTCTTGGATGCCTTAGTTAACGTGACGCCGACTATTCCTTTTCCACGACTATCTTCAGAAAGAAAACCTTCACTGGGCTCTATATGAAAGGAGACTCTTTCACACACCGGAAATACAAGATTAGCTTAATCCGTTCTTTAACATATCGTTGTTGGAATTTGCATTTGCTCCAGGCCTGCCAAATTACGTTCTTATGTTAATAATATTGAAAGGCTTCTTTTACAAAATGGCTTTCCAAAAGGAATGCTCTCCTACAACATTAATGATGTGCTAAAGAGACAACTAGAAATCGTTCAGGACCACTGATTACTTTCCCCAACAAATATATTAAATTTGTTTAACCTTTCTTGGGTTCTCATAGCAAGGATCATTACCGTGCCCTTACAAGTCCAAATGGTGATTGCTCTTCATCGATTGTGCTGCATTCAACGAGAAAATGGCACAAGTCAAAATGGAACCATTTCCAAATCCTGGAGAATGGTCGTTCTCACTTACAATGCAGAATTAAGGAAACTCTTTTAATTTAAGAACACAAACTTTGGCTTAATGAAAAAATCAGCAGTGAAAGCTGTCAATTTAGCTATCACCTTCCTTTTTTTAAACCAATCATATTGTTTCTTTTAACTAGTTTCCAGTCTCCATAAGCTTTTCCAATTAAAATATGGTTTTTTTCCTAAACGGTTACTTCTGATGATGGATGTTCGAAAAGGTATGTTTTTTTTTTAATTATTAGATTACTCATGTTTGTCACCGCTGTTTGCGTGTTATTTCTTTTAAAGTTTAGATGGCCAAAGAACAAAAATGTCCCCAAAGTACAGTAGTGTACACGAGAAAGACTTGTGAATCACCCAAATTTACCTTGACAGCACTAGTAAATACTAACTAACAGCTTGATTTACTGCTGGTATTCCCCCCACTTAAATCCATTGAGATACTTTCACGACGAATCCCTGTCGGGCGGGGTTGGTATCTGGATGGGTTCCGTTCGTAGACGAGTTGCTGTAACCTCGCTCAAAGGGTCTTCTATCCCCCCATCCGAGAGAGAGCCAGGGAAGAAAGACCCTGGTTCAGGCTGGTCACGTGTCTTAATGACAAATTTTCCAACTTGGGAGCAACCTCGTACCCAGGGTCTTCTCGGCTTTCAATATGGCGGCGGGTCCCTGGCACACAGTGAACTAAAAAGATTTCTGATTGGTGCTTTTCTCACATGAACTCTAATTGGTTTAATGTCGAAAGAATGATGGCGGCTAGTGAGGAGAGCCAGAAGAAGAACAGAATTCGTGTTTAAATCATTTTCAAAATTGTAGCTGTTCCGTAAGAAGCAGCCGCAAATTAACAAGCATAACAGTCAAAAATAATTCGCCGTTTTTTCACTTTGCACGGTGATCTACATCAGGCCTCGATTCCAATTAAAGCTACGTTGGCTTTTCACGGCCTCTGGCATAGCGATCGCTCTATTATATAGAAGGATATATGTTTGAAAGACTTAACGGTAACTAAATGATTTTATTGCGTACGTACCTTTACGTTTTGGTTCATTTTGGCGTCTCACATTGAGCATTGTTACTGTTGTTCAATTTTCTCACCATGTCAGATTGTGTTACAAATTATAACATTGTGCAGCGGGGTTCATAGACTATTGATGTGGTTGATTTAGCAGTTGTATGTGGCGCTGTTGACTCGTGTGACAGCTGCAATGAAGGCGGGTCTGTTAAATACCGGTCACATTCCACAGGTCAAGAGTGGAGGTCGCTGCTCCAATAATCAACAACTTAGCCAAAAGTTTCCCCGAGACCTGAAACAACATTTCTGTTGAGTGATTAGCGATAGCAGACACTTTTGGTGTTGTTTACTTGTCTGCAGCACGGTGACATGTACACTCACCTGTGGAATGTGAGCTGTGTTTTATTGTAATTGACCTGCAGCTGCAGTAATCCATATTCTTTCCCATATCATCCATTCCACACTCTTCAGCTAGTGGTGCACAGAGAGATCTAGCTCGGTCGGTTTTCATCATTGCCTTTTACTTTCATCAATACAAAATATTAATCTCCTCACGCCAAACAAAGTGCATTCATCTTGTAATTTTCCAGGGGGGTTATTTAAGATTGTGAAGTCTTAACAATAAATATTAGTCTTGAAAATAATTGTAAGGCTTATCATT
>OX421449.1:25337126-25344626 GCA_949126865.1 Montipora capitata | reverse complement strand
TTTTTGCCGCTTCGTTGAACGCACAATATCCGTGCTTCTTTGGTTGCCGAAAACCGTAACAATAATCGGGTTTTTTTTGTATGTGTGTGTGTGTGTGTGTAGTCACGCGTGGTAAGGGTGGAGCGGGGTGCCTTCACTAACGGTGAGTGGAGTGCGGACTGAGGGGCGACCGAAAAAATAGCAATAAACAAAATAAAAAGTATGGAGAATAACTTTTAGGGGAAGATTACATGAGCAGGGCCAGCACGGTCAGCCCGGCTGGTCGGGTTTGCCGGGATCAATTTCAGCACGTCATGCTTAGGCCCTGTTTACAAGCAGGTAGGGTAACCTATTGCTAGTGTTACCCTAGCAGAAGTGTCAAAGATAGCCCAGGTTTACAAGCAAAATTTCACAGGTAGGGTTACCCTACCACCCGGGACAACTTTGTGTGCTTGGTAACAGCCAGCATCGCAAACACAATGGTAAGCGCTAAAAAGTTGTCCCGGGTAGGCGAGTTGTTACTAGCAGAGAGTTTGAAAGGCAGCTAGGGTTACCCTAGCGCAAGGGTAACCCTAGCACTTGTAATGTATGCACATAGTTTATCGGTTTCGCGACTTTATTAATTTATGCTGGATTCGCAACCAGGCTGTGAGAGAACGCCATTTTAGTTTTAAGCGATAATCGTGTAACTTTCAGCGTGATATTAAAGGCCACCCGTCAGGATTTTACATGGTGTCAGAAGCGAGATAAACCCTCGAATATGGATTTAGCTGGAATGCAATGTCCTCAAACGGATTGGGGAGCTGAAAACTTGCCGGAAAGGTGGAAGCGTTTTCGGCAACACGTGGAATTGATCACGTTCAGTGGTCCGCTCTCCAGTAAGAAAGAGGAGGAAAAGTGCAACTATTTGCTCATATGGTGCGGTGAGAAAGGAAGAGATATCGTCAATACGTGGTCAGGCATCAGCGAAGAGGATAAGAGGAAACTCACGACTTACTTTGAACGATTTGAAGCACAATTGTGCTTTCAAAGAGCCAGACGAAATGATACGGGAGAGGATTGTGTTTGGCAAAAATCCTCACAAAATTCGCGAAGAGCTGATAAACCAGGGCAAAGATTTAACCCTTGATAAGGCTGTCGGAATTGCACGAACATACGAACTATTGAGAGCACAGTTAAAATCAATGGAGCCACACAGCACAGAGGCAGTCCATTCCATAGGCTACAGCCAGCCATACAGAAAGAGATTTTCGAGTACACCTTCCAAGGAAAGAACACAGTCATGTGGCAAATGTGGAAATTTTCCTGCAATAGAAGCTTGTCCTGCTACATGTCGTAAATGCGGACAAGCAAATTACTTTGCCAGAATGTGCAAGACGGATAGCAAAGGGAGAGCATCTGCATCTGAAGAGGAAATGATGCTTACCATTGTAGTCTCGTATTTAAATTTAAGTTTAAATTCAAGGACGTTCAACAGAATTTTGTTTCGACATGGTATTGCTTTGAGATTCTAAAAATTGTAGATATTAGCTTCGGTTGACAAAAAAAAAAATAATAGTGATAATTAAGTTTCGACCAAAATGGTCATACCCTAGAAGATCCTGCCTGATGGCGGCTTCTACTCAAAGCTCCATAACAAATTGTAAATTGCTACATTTTCTCTTGGCTTTCTTCTACTTCTTATGTTTCCCTTTAACAGCCAACAATTTCATTCATCACAAACAGAACTTGGAAAGCGGTGTACTACTCAAGCAAGATAGTGCTGCCCGGCTCGTATGTTCAACACTGAGGTTTAATCATATTACACCCGTCTTATTTTCTTTGCACTGGCTACCCGTTAGTTACCTTATCGAGCTGAAAGTCTTAATTTATCAACTGGCGCCGTCCTATATCTGAAATCTAGTTCGATTAAAGGATAAATGTAAATACCAGCTTCGTTCTTCTGAAGAACTACTATTACAGTTGCCCATAAGAAAAACAAAGAAAACTCTGGGAGACAGATCAAGACATTCCAAACAGCTGCCCCTGTATTATGGAAAAGCCTCCCTGCAAGTGATAGAGACATCGATGACTTTTTGGTTTTTAAACCAACTATAAAGACTTATTTATTTAGGAAGGCTTTTGCCTGTTATTGTTAGATTGACTACTTTTTAAGTTATTAATTTCAAGTATTCTTAAGAATATTTTATTGTAATTATTAGGGGTAGTTTTAGTTGTAAGGCGCATTTGAACATATTCAGATGTTAATTTGCGCCTAATAACGAATAAATTATTATTATTATTATTATTATTATTATTATTATTATTATTATTATTATTATTATTATTATTATTATTATTATTATTATTATTATTACATTTCGACCAAGAACCTTATCTCGTACAAACGAGCTTAGAAGACCTATCGTTAGCTGGAATAAATGTGGTTATACTTCATCCTGATTAATCCGGGGCCATGTTCCGAGAAGTATTCGAATGCACAAGAAGGAAACACAAGATATCACTACAAGTTCAACACTCAACATGCGGCCGTCCAACTACCTATAGTGTACAATCGCAGTCAACTACCAGCTTCATGGATAACTGGGTATTGTCGTTTGAATTCTACTCTCTTGTCTACCACGGCGTCTTTTAATATCTTGAGATATCAAGGATCTAGAGTAGGAAGATCCATACAGTGATCTAAAATGGCAGAAAATCGTCGTATTCAAGTTCGTATTTCGCATGTGGCAAACTTCTTAAGGACTTCCGCCAACAATAGAAACCCGTCCAATTTAATAACTATTCATCCAGACAAACAAGAGCCTCCAAAAAGAATGATTACGAACAACTTGAATCCAAATAATGGATTGACTTGGTTATGCAAACAAAAGATGTTGTTGACTACTCTCAATGCTCGCTCTGTTAAGATTAAAACAGTGGATATTTTTGATTTTATTTGCGAAAGCAAAGCAGATCTCATTGCTATTACAGAGACATGGCCTCCAAAAAATGACTCAGCTGTCAAAGTGGAGTTATGCCCTGTTGGATATAATATAGTAGATCATCCACGAACTGGACGTACTGGTGGTGGGACTGCTCTTACATTTCGTGATACACTGAATGTAAAAAGAAGTGGATGGTGGTCAAAAAGACGCGTTTGAATTATCAGATTGGATTGTGACATCATCATCTCATCATGTGCGCATAGTTATTGTTTACCGACCACCGTATTCCGAAGATCATAAAGTCTCTACATCTGTATTCTTTGACGAGTTCTCTGATTATCTGGAATCTCTTTTACTTTGCAAAGAGCAACTGCTAATCACAGGAGATTTTAATAGGTCATCAGGATCCGATTTCTTCGATTTCTCTAAACTTACTTGAATCATTCAAGCAACATGTTACTATGCCTACGGCACCTCCATGGTCACATTTTAGATCTTATCATCGCTCGTATGTCTGAGAAACTTGTACATGGATCACCTCAAAATTGATCGCTACATCTCTGATCATGCTACCATTTTATGCTGGTTATCATCATACAAACCTGACCTTTTTGTTAAGTCCATCACCTACAGAAAGCTAAGATCGATTGATATGAATCTAATGAAAAGTGATTTGAAAGATTCCCACATGTTTGCGGTTAATCATTTGTATGTAGAAGATGTGAGTGGAACAGATTTTAATGCTATGGCCTTAAAATATAATGCTACACTATCATCAGTGCTGGAGCATCATGCTCCCTTAAACGTTTTTACTAAGACTTTAAGACCTACTGTCCACTGGTATAATGAGCTCATTGTCTGTGCAAGAAAGTTGCGGAGGAAAGCTGAGAGAAAATGGAGAAGAACTAGAACAATGGAAGATCTACAAGTATTTAAAACTAGAAGAAACTATGTGACTTTCCTGTTGAATAAGGCAAGACGTGAATTCTACTCTGAGTTAATGGAAGAGAACAGTGTTGATCAACGCAAACTTTTCAGAGCTGCAAATGAGATCCTTGGCGTTAAAGAGAACTTAGTTTCTACATTCCCGGATCAACTGAATAAAACTTTACCGGCAAATGACATTGCAAGGTTCTTTGTGAAGAAGATTGATGACATTCGAAACGAAATAGAATCCACATGTGCTCTTTCATCGGATTTGCTCGAAGTACCGCCAGACCCTAAAATGGAATGTGCGAAAGTTTTACGATCATTTAAGCAGTTGTCTGAAGGTGATATTAGCGCAATCATAAAGAAAGCCGCCAAAAAATCATGTAATTTAGACGCAATGCCAACCCAATTGGTTGTCGACTGTCTTGACCAATTGCTACCTGTTATTACCACCATCGTTAATTGTTCACTATCACAGGGTGTTTTCCCTGAAGCGTGGAAGGATGCGCTCGTCAAGCCTCTCCTCAAAAAACCCGGTCTTGGTACGGCTTATAAGAATCTAAGGCCCTTAAGAAATCGCCAGTTTCTATCAAAAGTAATAGAGAAAGCAGCTTTTGACCAATTACATAGTCACCTGGCTGAGAATGATTTGTATCCCCTACTGCAGTCCGCATACAGAAAGCAACACAGCACGGAAACGGCACTTTTAAAAGTTGTAAATGACATCTTCCATAACATGAATCGTAGACATGTTACGTTATTATTAGTCCTGCTTGACTTAAGCGCAGCATTCGATACAGTAGACCATAAGATCTTACTACAGAGACTTGAAACATCATTTGGAATTACAGATTCTGCCCTAATGTGGTTTAAGTCATATCTGTCCGATCGTTCGCAACATTTTATCGTAGACAGTGCATACTCTGATAGCACTGAATTATCTCATGGAGTACCGCAGGGGTCCTGTTTAGGGCCGCTGCTGTTTATCATATATGCTAGCAAGCTCCTTGAAGTGGTCAAAACCAGCTTACCAATTGCACACGCTTATGCAGATGACTGTCAGCTGTACTTGTCTTTTAAGCCAGACAGTGAGTTAAGTGAGATAGAAGCTATAACATCGATGGAGCGTTGTATCAAAGCAGTCAGAGCATGGATGTTAAAAGATAAACTTAAACTAAACGAAGAAAAAAACGGAATTTTTGGCAATAGGGACGCGACAACAACTAGACGAAGTATCCCTTGATGAAATGACAATTGGACATTCTAAAGTTAAAAACAACTACTACAGCAAGGAGCCTTGGAATATGGTTCGATCCTTACATGAACTTTGATACCAATATAAAGAAAATTTGCGCTATGGGACATTTCTATCTATACAACATAAGGAGAATAAGGAAGTATCTCACATATGAGTCAGCTCGTAAACTAACACAGGCAGCGATAATAGTTCGATTGGATTATTTTAACAGTCTTCTTTATGGATGCTCTGATGGTCAAATAAAAATGCTTCAGCGTTTGCAAAATATGGCTGCTAGACTTACATGTAACTCTACATGTTTTTGTCGCATTACGCCGTTGATGTTTAAACTACACTGGCTACCGGTCAAACTAAGAATTAAATACAAAATTTTATTGATGACTTAGAAGGCAATACATGGACTAGCACCTGATTACATACAAAGTATAGTTCAAGTGAAGAAGAAATCACTATACAATCTCCGATCTAATGATGAAGTTGTATTGGCTCAACCAACTTTTAAATCAAACAAGACAACAGGAGACAGAGCTTTTCAAGTGGCAGCACCCTCTGAATGGAATAAACTTCGAAAATCACTTAGAATAGAGAACGATTTAGAATCTTTCAAAACAAAACTTAAGACATTTTTACTTCAAAAAGCTTATTATTATTATTATTATTATTATTATTATTATTATTATTATTATTATTATTATTATTATTTGTTACTTTCTTATATACTTTCTTCAATATACGATTATTTTATATACTTCTCACCACTGTAAATATAATCATAATTAGTCATAATTTTTTAAACATTGTAAATAACCTTATTGTTAATTTTAAGCGCCTGAGATCATTTACCTATGGATCATGCGCCATATAAGTACTTAATTGGATTTGATTGAAAGGGATACACGAAGTAAGTGAGCCTAGCCTTCAAACAGGTGACAGTTTGTTTGTTGAAACCGTCTCTGGAGACATCAGATCCTCAAACCAAGTTTTTTGTGGATATTGAGGTAGGCCAGTACAATGCAATTTTCCAGGGGTGCACAAAATTCACCTCAAACCTGACGCAGTGCCGGTCATACACCCCCCACGTAGAATCCCAGTAGCTCTCAGAGACAAACTTGAAAAGGAACTCAAGAGAATGGAGAAGCTTGGGGTGATAGTTAAAGTCAGTGAGCCAACAGAGTGGGTGAATTCGATCGCAACGACAGAAAAGAAGCGAACAGGCGCTTTACGAGTGTGTCTCGATCCCAGAGATCTAAACCACGCAATCATGCGAGAACATTACCCACTGCCAACTCTGGAGGATCTAAATCTATTGCTATCAGGTGCTAAATATTTTAGCGTATTGGATGCCACCTCCGGTTATTGGCAAATTAATTAAGCTTAATGACGAGAGCTCCATGCTAATCACTTTCAACACGCCATTTGGGCGATATCGATTCACCCGTATGCCCTTTGGAATACACTCAGCTCAGGAGGTATTTCAAAAAAACATGGACATGGCGTTCGAAGGTATTGAGGGATGCAAGTCCATCATTGATGACATGTTGGTCTGGGGTACGTCCAAAGAGGATCACGACAGAAACCTGAAGCGAGTTCTCGAGCGTTCGAAAGGAATTGGAACAAAGTGGAACGCTGAAAAGTGTGTTAACAAACAAAGTGAGCTATTTCGGTCATGTGTTATCCGACAAGGGAGTGCAGCCTGATCCAAAAAAAGGTTGCTGGCATTCAGGAAATGGAACCTCCAATGGGCAAGCATGAGCTGGAAACCCTGCTAGCCATGGTCAACTACCTATCAAAGTTCACACCCAGTTTGGCAGAAGCCACTGCACCTTTGAGAAGTCTACTGAGGACTGGACTCAGAGTTTTTATGGGATTGTGCACAGGAGGCACCTTTTTAAAAAAATGAAAACGTTAATTGCTTCTGCAGGAACATTAGCCTACTTTGATGGAAATAAGAGCGTAAGATTGGAAGTCGATCCTTCCAAGCATGGTCTAGGCGCGGTGTTGGTGCAGAATGACAAACCTGTTGCGTATGCGTCAAAGTCCCTCACGCCCTCTGAGCGAGACTATGCTCAAATTGAAAAAGAGATGTATGCCATAGTGTTCGAAACTAAGCAATTCCATCAGTACATCTACGGCAGGCCTGTTGAGATTATCACTGATCACAAGCCTCTAGAGGCAATTTGAAGAAAACCCTTGTCAGCGGCCCATCCACGGCTTCAAAGGATGATGCTCCGCCTTCAAAAGTATGAGATAAACGTCCTCCACAAACCCGGGAAGAATATTCCAGTTGCTGGTACGCTTTCCCGATTGCATCTAAAGGACACCGATGACACCCATGAGGCTTTTGATGCCCAAGTCCATGCTCTGATGACCTCTCTACCAGTCTCTGACAACAAAATCTCAGAGCTA
>OX421449.1:25319626-25327126 GCA_949126865.1 Montipora capitata | reverse complement strand
CCGGGGACTAAGTCCTCTACAAACAACAATAAGCTTTTATAACCTTATCTAAACCTTATCTAAACAGACAGTTTAGCGTGGATGGAATCAGATTGTTTGTTTAGTGTCTTTGATAAAAAACATTTTGAAAATAAGACAATCAAATTTGTTTTAACATTTCCTTAAAATACTAAAACTTTGCGCGTTGTCGTCCGGTTCCAAATCATGTCGCTCTCTGAGATGGTTTCCGACTGCCGATCCTTTGTGTTCCTCAATTCGTTGGTGAAGTCGTCGGCATAACCTGCATCACACAGGTCACACTTAAAATAATACACAACGCATTGCTGATTCACTAGGGGTGGCTTGTCTTCCCTTACTTTGATTTCATCCTTGATCTTCTGACTTGTGAACACCGGGCTAATATCTTCATTGACCTTTCGACTGAGGACACTAAGTTGTCTGCGCACAGCGTTTGCAGATCTTTGATCTTTAAAGGGCAGCACGATTCTAATTGGAGCTTTTCGCTTCTCAGATACTTGCGTGCATGAGTCTTCAGATACTTTTGAATCGAAGAATTGGCAGATGGTAGACTGCACAAGATTGTCTGGGTAGCACAATCGAGCAAAAGAGCTCTTTAAGGCGTTCACATTCCTCGTGAAAAAACTTCCATGTAGATGAGAGCTTAAGCATGGTGTTCAGTAGTGAGCGTTTATATCTCCCATCTACGTGGATGTGGTAGTGTAACAGTAGTCCACTGTCCGTCGGTTTTTTTGTACACCTTTGTTTCTAGGCGGCATCCATTCTTAATTACTTCCATTCCCAGAAAATGAAGCCTGACGTTTTCTTCGAGCTCCATTGTGGAGTCGATAGAAGGATGACTGTTGTTCAAGGTGGTTAAAAACCCTTGTCCATCAATGACATATTCCTTTTCGCCGACGAGCTCAATGAGATGGAAATCAATGAACACGACATTTTAGTGTCTTATGACGTATCTTCGCTCCTCACTAACGTTCCTGTGAATGAAACCATCGAGAGCATTGCAGAAACAGCTTTTCAAAATAACTGGTTCAATGAAGAGCACAGTCTCAACATCACGAAGTCGGATTTGATAGAGCTGTTGAGAATTGCCACCAAACAGCAGCTCTTTCAGTTTGAAGGAAATCTGTATCAACAGGTGGATGGTGTTGCTATGGGTTCGCCTCTGGGACCCCTCATGGCAAACGCCCTCATGTGTAATATCGAGAAACAACTGGAAACAGAAAACAAGATACCTGATGTCTACAAACGCTACGTTGATGATACACTTAGCGTAATGACTGATGTTGAAAGAGCTTGTCCATCAATGACCACACCATCAATGACATATTCCTTTTCGTCGACGAGCTTAATGAGATGGAAATCAATGAACACGACATTTTAGTGTCTTATGACATATCTTCGCTCTTCACTAACGTTCCTGTGGATGAAACCATCGAGAGCATTGCAGAAAGAGCCTTTCAAAAAAACTGGTTCAATGAAAAACACAGTCTCAACATCACGAAGTCGGATTTGATAGAGCTGTTGAGAATTGCCACCAAACAGCAGCTCTTTCAGTTTGAAGGAAATCTGTATCAACAGGTGGATGGTGTTGCTATGGGTTCGCCTCTGGGACCCCTCATGGCAAACGCCCTCATGTGTAATATCGAGAAACAACTGGAAACAGAAAACAAGATACCTGATGTCTACAAACGCTACGTTGATGATACACTTAGCGTAATGACTGATGTTGAAAGAGCTTGTCCATCAATGACCACACCATCAATGACATATTCCTTTTCGTCGACGAGCTTAATGAGATGGAAATCAATGAACACGAAATTTTAGTGTCTTATGACATATCTTCGCTCTTCACTAACGTTCCTGTGGATGAAACCATCGAGAGCATTGCAGAAAGAGCCTTTCAAAAAAACTGGTTCAATGAAAAACACAGTCTCAACATCACGAAGTCGGATTTGATAGAGCTGTTGAGAATTGCCACCAAACAGCAGCTCTTTCAGTTTGAAGGAAATCTGTATCAACAGGTGGATGGTGTTGCTATGGGTTCGCCTCTGGGACCCCTCATGGCAAACGCCCTCATGTGTAATATCGAGAAACAACTGGAAACAGAAAACAAGATACCTGATGTCTACAAACGCTACGTTGATGATACACTTAGCGTAATGACTGATGTTGAAAGAGCTTGTCCATCAATGACCACACCATCAATGACATATTCCTTTTCGTCGACGAGCTTAATGAGATGGAAATCAATGAACACGACATTTTAGTGTCTTATGACATATCTTCGCTCTTCACTAACGTTCCTGTGGATGAAACCATCGAGAGCATTGCAGAAAGAGCCTTTCAAAATAACTGGTTCAATGAAAAACACAGTCTCAACATCACGAAGTCGGATTTGATAGAGCTGTTGAGAATTGCCACCAAACAGCAGCTCTTTCAGTTTGAAGGAAATCTGTATCAACAGGTGGATGGTGTTGCTATGGGTTCGCCTCTGGGACCCCTCATGGCAAACGCCCTCATGTGTAATATCGAGAAACAACTGGAAACAGAAAACAAGATACCTGATGTCTACAAACGCTACGTTGATGATACACTTAGCGTAATGACTGATGTTGAAAGAGCTTGTCCATCAATGACCACACCATCAATGACATATTCCTTTTCGTCGACGAGCTCAATGAGATGGAAATCAATGAACACGACATTTTAGTGTCTTATGACATATCTTCGCTCTTCACTAACGTTCCTGTGGATGAAACCATCGAGAGCATTGCAGAAAGAGCCTTTCAAAAAAACTGGTTCAATGAAAAACACAGTCTCAACATCACGAAGTCGGATTTGATAGAGCTGTTGAGAATTGCCACCAAACAGCAGCTCTTTCAGTTTGAAGGAAATCTGTATCAACAGATGGATGGTGTTGCTATGGGTTCGCCTCTGGGACCCCTCATGGCAAACGCTCTCATGTGTAATATCGAGAAACAACTGGAAACGGAAAACAAGATGCCAGACGTTTACAAACGCTACGTTGATGATACACTTAGCGTAATGACTGATGTTGAAACAGCTTCGGAATTCCTAACCACCTTGAACAACAGTCATCCTTCTATCGACTTCACAATGGAGCTCGAAGAAAACAGAAGGCTTCCTTTTCTGGGAATAGAAGTAATTAAGAATTGATGCCCGCTAGACACAAAGGTGTACAAAAAACCGACGGACAGTGGGCTGCTGTTACACTACCACATCCACGTAGATGGGAGATAAAACGCTCACTACTGAAAACCTTGCTTAACCGTGCGTTTAAGCTCTCATCTACATGGAAGTTTTTTTCACGAGGAATGTGAACGCCTTAAAGAGCTCCTTTGCTCGATTGTGCTACCCAGACAATCTTGTGCAGTCTACCATCCGCCAATTCTTCGATTCTAAAGTGTCTTAGGACTCACGCACGAAAGTATCTGAGAAGCGAAAAGCTCCAATTAGAACCGTGCTGCTCTTTAAAGATCAAAGATCTGCAAACGCTGTGCGCAGACGACTTGGTGACCTCAGTCGAAAGGTCCATGAAGATATTCACCCGGTGTTCACAAGTCGGAAGATCAAGGATGAAATCAAACTAAGGGGAGACAAGCCACCCCTGGTGAATCAGCTATGCGTGGTGTATTATTTTAAGTGTGACCTGCGTGATGCACGTTAGTCGGTTATACGTGCCGACACCTTCACCAACAAATTGAGGAACACAAAGGATCGGAAGTCCGAAACCATCTCAGAGAGCAACATGATTTGGAACCGGACGACATCGCGCAAAGTTTTAGAATTTTACGAAAATGTCAAAACAAATTCGATTGTCTTATTTTCGAAGTGTTTTTTTTTTTAATCAAAGACCTAAAACCAACGCTAAACAAACAATCTGATTCCATCCACGCTAAACTGTCTGTTTAGATAAGGTTATAAAAGCTTATTTTTGTTTATTCTTCTAGCTAATTTATGTCTCCCATTTTTTACAAATATTTTATCACTTATGTTACATACTTTACTGCCTTTTTAGTGATCATGGTATTTTAAACTATTTTTAACTATGACAAACATGTTTGTGCTAATTTACTTGTACATTTTAATTCGCACTTGAAAATGACCTCCGAAAGGTCGAAACTTCGTGACTTTTTATCGTTAGTTTTTATCATAAAATTAGATTAGTTATAGTTAGTTTTTGTATTTTTTGGGGGATAGTTAAGTTATTTCTAATTTTTATACTCCTGGTGACTTTACCGTGTTTAAATAGAGATTTACATTACATCACATACAATTGGGCATTTATCGCTTTCACAACAAATCATCAGCCCATATTCACCTCCACCGCAAATGCAGTAGTTTTTTTGTTGGTTGTTGGACTTCTATAAGTGTGGAAAAAACTACAAGGAAATTAAAAAGTTGTTATCTTTAATAATCTAATAGTACGGATAGGACAATTTGAACACAGCAGGAATTCACAAAGAACCTAGGGAATTAAACAATTCCGTGACTTTTCCATGGCGTTAAAGACTATTCCATAATCTTTAACTTGAGTAAAATGTATCATGTCTCTTAGAATGTCTTTTGTGATGTCCTCGAGCTACCTTGATCCCAGAGGTTTTTCTTGAGCCACGAGAGAGCCGCAAAGCGGCGAAGACGAGTCGTGAAGCGGCGAAAGAGGAAAACCCCTGTTTACCTTGGACTTGAATCTTACTTTCATGCAGAGGCCGGGGTCAGGATCTGATCCTCAAGCCTGGATTGGTTAATATTTTTAGAAACACGCAAATCAATATGATTGGTTCGTTTGATTGGCAATACCGAGAGGACGCGTGATTGCTAAGTTGCCATTAGTCCATTTTGTAGTTATCAAATTTAACGTGTTTAACTGCTAGCGTCTGCTTGAAAGTGAGTTTCAAGTCCAAGGTAACTAGACGTTTTTCCCTTCACGGCCGCTGCGCGGCTCTCTCGTGGCTCAGATTGATAATTTTGAAGGGGATAGTTTCTAAAGAAACTGGGTGCTGCGTCGGTGGGGAAGTACTAGTAAACAAAAATTTTGTTTTATCAACGGAGTTGATAATGTAAATTGACCACCGTACAGAGCTTCGCTCTGGCGAAGGGCTAACGCTCGAAACGTCAGCTTTTAGAATCTCTGTACGGTGGTCAATTTACATTATCAACTCCGTCGATAAAACCAAATTTTGATTAATAATTTTGTCTCTCTTGGGGGAAATCTGTGCTCTTTGATTGATTAATTTGATTTTAATGACGGTTATAACATTCCAATGATACATGAGCGGTGTCCGGATCATCTGGCAATAACAAAAGCCTGAGCAAAGCTTGAAAATCGAGCAGGATTTTGAGGTTGCAGAGCCGTTGCGTTTTTAAAAGCTTCTCGGGATAATGCTCATTGACTACAGCCGGTCTAGCTTCACCTTCAATTGTTACCTTCAAAAATTGCCAGTTCTCGTGAACAGATCGTAGGGGACAGGTTTGAAGAAACGACACGAGAATGCTTTCATGTCCCGGCTGAAGTGTTAATTGCAAAAAGGCCGTGGTATACATATTGTAATGTGATAACTCCCTAGTGGGGTTTATTAGAGTTTAATCCTGTCTCCAGAGAGCCGCACCCATAAATTCTAACTACATAAAGCAGTTGTATTTTTCAGTTCTCTTGGCTTGTGTAATGTTTTAGTGTGTGTTTAATAAATGGATTTATGTATTGATGTTTTAAGTTTCGTTTAGTATACACTACAACTAGCGACGAGGATGACTACAGCCGGTCTAGCTTCACCTTCAATACAGCATGTATGTGGTGGTGAATTCGTCTCACTTCGGTCTAATTGAAGAGTTTACACCAGGCGGTGTTTTGAAACCATATGTTCTTCGAAGTAAACGCTGTACCGGGAGAGAAGCGTGAGCCGAATATACTCACGTTAATGGGCAGCAAGGTTTACTCTCTTTTGAGACCCATTTCAGCGCCGAGAAAACCCAAGGAGTTCAGTTTTACAGAAATCGTCGACTCGTTAGCACAGCACTTGGATCCAAAGCCGATTATTATCGCCGAACGTTACAAGTTTCATTAAGCCGAGCAAGGAGAATCGGAATCTATCCGTCTGTTTATCGCAAGACTACAGAAATCAGCTGAAACTTGCAAGTTTGGAGATTACAGAGAAGAAGCTATTCGTGACAGATTTGTCTACGGCTTGAGATACCGTACAATTCGAAGTAAATTGCTTGCGGAATCGTCTCCAGTTTTGCAGTCTGTTGTAGAGAAAGCCTGCGCGGCCGAACTGACAGAGAAGGAAACCTCAGTAGTGCATGGCGATTCTGTTGTAAAGAGAGTGGAGAGAAGTACTGTTCCCGAATGTTTCAGATGTGGTAAGACGAACCACACCCCTGATAGCTGTTTTCATCTGAAATCAAGATGTCACAGATGTCAGAAAACGGGACACATTGCGACAAAGTGCACCGTTACTCCATTACCACAGAGGCCACAAGTCAAGTGTGGAACAATTCGAGGGAAAATGAAGAAACGAGGCCGAATTGGCAACCTTCAAGAAGTTGAAGCGGTTGAAGAGTCCGTGAATAAGTCCGTTTGGCCAATGTTTACTATAGTGAATTCCCGTCGAAGATGTAAGGAATTTATTGTTCCAGTAGTAATCGAGGGCAAGAATGTTGACATAACATCCGTTACGATAATTCCAAAGAATGTATGGTATGATGTTTTAGCTACGAAACCCCTTAAGGAAACGGATTTGAAGTTGAGAAGTTATTCTGGACACAAGATTCCAGTGGTCAGGGAAGCGGAGGTTCGAGTCTCGCATCACAATCAAGAGGTTTCGCTTCCAGTTTTTATTACGGATAATGATTGTCCGGTCCTGATGGGGCGTGACTGGTTGTCTGCGCTGAAATTGGACTGGGGCTTAATAAAGCATATCTCAGTGGTTGACAGATTGGCAGCCTTACAAACGAAGTATCCTTCGCTGTTTGACGATGGCCTGGGAACAATAGAAGGAGTAGTGCCTCATCTTAAGCTGAAAGAAAATGCAAAGCCGCAGTTTTTCAAGCCCAGACCGGTCCCTTCCGCTCTTAAAGGGAAAATTGCTGCCGAACTGAACCGTTTGGAAAGAATTGGTGAGTTGGAGAAAGTAGAATTTTCCGAGTGGGCCACTCCCATTGTCCCAGTTCTCAAACCTGATGGTATTTTTCGTATTTGTGGTGATTATAGGATGACGATAAACCCTGTTCTTGACGTGCAGGAATACCCAATGCAAACGGCTGATGATTTTTTGCTCAGTTGAATGGTGGCGAGAAGTTTTCGAAGTTAGATTTGTCTTCGGCGTACCAACAAGTACTTCTGGACGAAGAATCGAAGCAGTACGTCACAATCAACACCCATCTTGGCCTGTTTCGATATACTCGTCTCCCTTTTGGCGTCTCCTCGAGTCCCGCCATATTCCAGAAGATCATGGATTCTCT
>OX421449.1:25309626-25312126 GCA_949126865.1 Montipora capitata | reverse complement strand
AGACGGATCAGATCTGTCCTTGCGTAATATGTAGCTCTAACAGTGCACGATATTGTTTTGGTATTGTCTATCATTGTAGTGCCATGGTAGAAGTCTTGGATAAATAACCTGAGAAGACATGTGGTTACTAGCAAAGTACTGAGCCCAGAAAGATTGAAGAAAATAAATGGGAAGTGAGAAACATTGGCTTCTGGGCTGACATGTTGATAAACTTCTTTTCACCACAAGTTTAAGCGTGCCCTCTTAGCATCTGACAGCTTTGTAATACTAAAGTTTACTAAAGTTAACCCCTTTTCGGCGGGGTTAGTGTCTGGATGGGTGACCAAAAACATATACCCCTCGTAAAACAGAAGCATTCGACTGAAAATACTATTAACGCTAACAAATGCGAACTCAGCAAGGTACAGATTTTGTTAGCTTGCTTTATGCAAAAACAAATATTGATGCAAAAGTAAATAAATATTGATACACAGTTTTTAGAAAGAGCACAAGGGAAGTTTCCAGGACGGTCGCTCGATAATGACATATTTACGACATGAAAACAACATTAAATTTGAACCGTGATTATAGAATATAAACAGTTACGATCAGCGACAAACATTTTGGGAGATTTTTGCTACGCTCAATTTTGTTTTTGTACGTTTTGGCTGCACAAATAAATCGCAAAATCGAAAGTGACATCGCCGGAATTCAGCAGGCGCCGTGATTAAGTTACCGCGGCATGTTTACTTGCAAAACAGTGAAGCATCTGTGTCAAATGATGGCAAGATACCGGGTTTTCGTAAGTTTCTTTTTCTGTCAAGTGTTATAAAGTTTCACAATAAATGAGCGAATTCAAAACAAAGATCACAATCGCCCAACATTGTTTCTGCAAAGTCAAAAATTTACTCTCCAAGACGAGGTTATTTATCACCAAGTAATTCCATCATTTTGGAAATAGCAGCTACTTTATTATTCACCGGCGTCACAATTTTTTGCTGATATTGGGGCTCATTTTGTTGAAACTCAAGCACGCTTCCAACAGACCTGTTTATTTTCATGAAACCTTTCCTGCTTACAGAGCAATACTAAAAATATCCTCCCGTATCACGTTTCAACATTAAGCTCGAACATTCACAAAGGCAGAAAATATCACAGAATCCTTTTCCAGCGAAACATTTTATTGAAACAAATAACATAAGATGCACTAAAACACCATTCGCGTTGCAATGACTTTCGACGTCATTGCTGGTTAACGAGAATAACAAACTCATGAGGCAGAATGTATATTTATATTTACTTAAGTTAGCACAACAGAAAAACGCTAACCTCATTTTGACACGAAAATGCTTTACTATTGCCATAAAAACTATCCAGTTAAGCTCGCATATTATAAAACATGATGAATTCATAAAGGCCACCTTTTCCAGCGAACAATTTTTTGAAACAAACAACATATTTGCTCTTATGCGTGATGACAAGAAACTCAATCGTGTCAAATTACCATGTACTTCAGGTTCAAACCCTTTCCTGAAGAACCTTTTCCTTGAATAACAAGAAAATGCTTTACTATTGCCATAAAACTATCCATCACGCATATCATAAAACATGATGAATTCATAAAGGCCACCTTTTCCAGTGAACAATTTTTTGAAAGAAACAACATATTTGCTATTAGAGGCAAAAACCCCCTCCTATTTCATTACGTGCGTGAAGAGAAAAAACTCAATCGTGTCAAATATGCTCAATATTACAACAAACTAATTTCAAGATCAAACCGTTTCCATGAAGAACCTTTTCCTTGAATAATGAAGCACAAAATAGACGACAAGCTTTCTTTCAAATAATTCTTGGCTGTCACATTTCCAATTTTTTTTTTACCTGAAGACTGTGCAGAGTTGATCACAGATCCACTTAAGGTGTTCGATTCGTTCTCTGTCTTTGTTGAACCCATAAGTTACCAGAGAATTTTCCATTTGGTTTCAGTGTTCTACATAACAGCACACTTGGCAAAATCTTAGAAATGCAGCTCACTTTGATTTCGGCTCGACGGGCGACAGATTGCTGTCGAAGTCCATTACTCGTCGCTTTTAAGATTCCACCGCCTGTCTTGTTCAGTATCCAAATGACTTGCCATTATTGAGCTTCATAAGGGTATATTTTGTTCAAAGATCCACTAAAACGCCATTCGCGTTACATGACTTTCCACGCCATTGCCGGTTAAGTTTATCATTCTACTGTGTCCACCAGAGAAATCTACGCATCTCCACTACCCTCTCTATCCCAAGAAAATGCTCTATGCACAAACATACCACTTAGCAGGGGAGTGACAGGCAAGACTTTTACCGACACCGGAAAAAAGAAAAAAAAGAAAAAAAAAAAAACAAAAACAAGCAAATCCCACCCACTTTCCGACTGGGATTGCCATACTGGCAACCCAGTAAATATCAACAAGTCTTTGAGTTTACATCCGATCACACTCATACTTATTAAAAGAGCCTGTGCAAAGCAAGTGTCAAAA
>OX421449.1:25277126-25302126 GCA_949126865.1 Montipora capitata | reverse complement strand
GCGAAGGAGTACCTTACAGAGCAGAGTGTCAACCTGCAAAGATTTCAGCTGTTTAGGAAACAACCAGCAAAGGCAAGGCCCCAACTAAATAGAACGTTTGGTGGATAAATCACAGTTCCAAGACCAAATTAAAGAAAGTCTTCAGGTTGGTTCTATCTCACTTATTAAATAACATACTGGGAGGACCAGACAGGACAATTAAATTAAAAATAATAATTTGTCTTACTTCAAAGTGAATTGAGAAAACAAAGAAGACCTTTGTACGAAATATTCATAACATTTAATCATCATTTAAATCTTGTAAACCATTTGTACGTTTGTAAAGAACATTGGTCAAATCAAAGAACTTGTTCACGCCTCCCTTATAGAGCTTTGCATTGTTTGTTATTACGATCAAGGATGCTTCCCTCAAACTATAATGAAAGAAATGACAAATTAAATTTATTTATCAAAAAGTAAATAATAATAATAATAATAATAATAATAATAATAAAAATAATAATAATAATAATAATAATTGGTGTAATTGTTTTTCAAAATTAGGCAAAACTTGAAGCTGGAGAATAAAGCATTGGCGAGATGGTGGTCCCAAAAAGGTACAAAAAGTTGATCCTCAACAGTGATGGGACCCTGAAGGAAGTGCAGTTTACGGATTTTGGAAGAAAAAGTTCTTTGAATGAAACCAGGAGCAGAGAACTGGAAAGATGCGAGTAGCTTGGACTGGTGAGAGGACATACAGATCATGAATATGAGAACATGAGAGACAAACTGGTTATAGAACGCCTAAGAGTCTTGCGAGAGAATGGCAACCATGCAGGGTATACTCCACACCACAGAAGAGAATGCCTCATGAAGTTTGAGAGGACCAGACACTTGATGATGTGGGGTGATGGATCAACAATTCTTCACCATGGCCACTTCCTATACCTTGTCAAGCCTGAAATTAAGGTCATGGCGTATGGTGACATGGACCCTGCACTAGTGGAAAAGCCTCAAATCTACATTCTGGGAAGGTACAGTGCAAAGGAAGTGGATCAGCTTGCTTATGTTGATACGAGAAGAGAGTGTCTACATCAGCTGTCCAACAACCTGCAAACAAGTAAAGGAGTGCCAGTGGTAGATGCGATGCGCTTTTTTTCACGGTGATGGACCAGAGCAACAATTTGAAAGGGGTGGAAACAATGGTTGTAGTGGTTGCAGTGGAGACTCCCGTAGATACAGAGATCTTGTTTACTGCTTCAGAAACCTACACCTGTCATTGGCTGATCAGTGCAACATAGTTAACGCAGGACCAGCAGGGAGAAGAAAAGAAATGGAGGCATCAGGCCATTCAAGAACACGACCGTGGCAGAACTGAGAGCTGAGTGTGCAACAAGGGGGTTGTGTGATGAAGGAGTAAAGAAAGAGTTACAAGAAACTCTGAAGGAGCATCTCAAGGATGTTTAAAGAGTGCCATCCCTGCCAATAAATGAACAAGACAAGAGCATGGAAGATATCAACTTTGGTATGAACAATTTTTCAATGGCAATTCGACATAATCTACTTGACACTGAAACCAAATGTGGCTTTAAAAAAAAGGAAGATTTTCTGTAAGAGCCAACATAAAATTTACACATTACTGTATGTGCAGTTAGCGGTCCTCATTGGCATACATAAAATGAAGAGCATGCAATTAATATTCTTGACCATTGTTTTGCAAACAAAATAGACTTTCAGCGCCAATGAATACAGTCACCATACAGTAGATCCTCCTTAATCTATAAATCTATGTTAGCTTGTAACGCCAACAAATTTATGTAATCCACTCAGCCAATCGGGTTCCAGTCTAATTCTAGTGTCACACTTGGCAGATACAAGACACCGCTTCTTGCAGGACAATTGCTTTTAGCTGAGCGTAACTTAAAGGATTGACTTATCGATTTTCGGAATTTTGCGAACGTCTTCTCTATCGAATCAAGCAAGCCAGGACACCAAAGTAAGATTACATATTTTATTTACAATAGTTTTAACTTAGGAAATTTTGGCTCGTGTCTATCTTTAGAACGATTTAAAGTGATTCTTGACCTGCCATTAGCACGTGTACTCATAAGAGCATTTTCATTATTCTGTTATTAGTTGAAACCAACTTCAACCTCAATCTCAACATCAACATCAATAATCAAGAATCAGCCATCAACTTCAACTTCAAAATCTAACTTTAGCTATCAACCATCGACAACTTCTAGTAATAATCAACGACCTACAGATTTTCGAATCAAGAATTTTACGTCAATCAATTTGAGACTTGCTTTAGAGAGCATTTGAATAAACGTTTAATCATTGGAACGTTCAGTTCAATCAGTTGCGTTTGAATTATCTATGGTTTGTTTGGTATGAAATCTACAATCTATTAACCTGAAAATTTATTTTTTTTCCAAAATTAAATTAATTCTTAAATTCCTCACCTTTTTGATAGGGATGTATGAAGTCCTTCCAACAGAGACACAGCATGACATGAAGGAACACATCTCCAATGTTGTCACAGAAATTGTTGCCCAACTCACAAAAAAAACAAACAAAAACAATATGGCAGAGGACTATTGAACTGGTGTCAGGAACAAAGGAACAACTACGGGGTTCAGACTACAGAGAGATGGCCACAGTGCTTGCCAAACAATTACGAGGGGAGAAAAGATAATTTTGGTGTTTACAGTACCTTTAAGTCAGCAAACTCGGTATCCCGCAATAACGTCTTTATTCATTGTTCATTTTCATGCTAAGTTTGAAAGAATCATGAGGCCTTAACTGCAAACTAGGCACTGAATGACATGTGACTATTAAAGTCAGGTTCCTAAAAAAAAAACAACTTGAGAAATAAAAATTGACATCAAATCGATATTTTCATATCATTTTTTTTTTTTGAAAATTGAAAGGTGATTTTTAAAGGTTTATTAAATTCAACAGGATGGAAAATGTTGCAGGATAATCTGGCACATTTCAACCAACTGATGTAAAAAGATTATACACAAAACACAATTTTTTAACTAAGTTACAATAATATTAAATCATAGTACTGTTATCAATAAATGCCACATTAGCAATAATATTATTATTATGATCTTTGTTGATAGCCAGATTAAGGTTGTCTATAACAAGTATGTATTACATGACTTGTACACACAGTCATACATGTACGACTACATTATAGCGGAGCTCAGCGCGCGCCGAAGGCACGCGCGCGCGGAGCACCATAGCCACCCATCCATGTATGCCAATTTGACCAGTATCATGCTAGTTTACAACATACATCTTTGATCTTTTGATTAATTGACACCTGTCAAAACAAGGTATCCGCTGACCAGTATCACATGACCATATCGCAAGCTCAAGCTTAGAGTTCGCCGACGGCAGCTGTTTTTTTTTTTTAGTTGACCGCTGACCAGGAACTGGTTTTCGATTGCATTGCAGGCTCAACCCAGGTTAACTCACTTGAACATAAGCGAGGCTTCATTTTTCGCGCGCTTTCTGTGGCTCGACGCTCCAACACGGCCATACTATATATTAATGAAAGGTCTTACACAGTCAACGCGTGTTCAGGTGGAAAACGGTTTGGAAGATGTTTTCTTTCTGCATTTTTCGCTGGTTTCAATCCAGTTTGACATATCATGATATCTGTGGTCCACACTGGTGGCTACGCAGTTATTCAACTCAAGAATCGGCGGGATGTAAACTTAAAGCTGAGTGTTTATTTGTAATTTGCTTAGAGCTGCTTTTTTCTCTGTATTGCAATTTTTGGCATATCTTTAGAAGCTCTGATAAGGTTACATGATGCCTGGAGGACCTATGTCTAGAACAGAAACGAAAGGACTGCGCGAAAGAGATCGACAACGACAAAACAGAATTCCAGTAATAGCTCATAGTTAGCACACAAATTCTTTCCTTGGGCACTAAAGTTTGTTATTTTTACGGATGCGTTATTTAAAGTGGATGCGTATTTTTAAAAGTTGGTTTAATCGGTTCTTCCTTTGTTCAGGAATGAGAATCGGATTTTTACTGTCAACTGGAATTAATCTGTACTCTTTTGAACATAAAGAAAGAGTTGGTTTGTTTGTTTGTTTTCCTCTAAAATGCGAACCAACAAGTACTTTTTTTAATCCGTTTGCCCAACTGGTTTTCGTTGTGCCTCGACAGTGACAAGAAAATTTTGCCTTATGTTATAAACACGTATTCGCAATGAGTTCTCGTAAATTAGGGGGAAATCTCATTAGCTTGTGTTTTTTTAAAGTTTGTTTAAAGCACCCAAACGTTATTTAAGTGTTAGAGCAGATCGTGTTTGAAGTTCGTCCTTTCTTGGTTGCATTGCCGTAGTTTGCCGATTCTTGTACCAAGCAAACCTGGCGTGTTTCAATGAAATACATAAAAATGTGAATGATCTTGTTTTCAGAAATAAAGTGTAATAAAGTAAAGCGGAAAACTCTTCTTTGACCTTGAACTGACAAAGTTGATTTTATGGCTTCTAATTTTAGCACGATTCCTATTCCCTGGCTATTGACAGTTGACTCTGAAATGGCTTTTTTTCCTTTTTCATTCGCTCGCTGAGGGTGTGCTTGTTTTCTTTTAAAACACATTCCGTTGAAGAAAAAATTATTGGCAAAATGGTGAATTACAAAGTAAATTTTACTGGAAAAACCGATGTCGCACTCATCGCTTCCTGATTCATGCGATATCCGTTTTTAGCGTAAAATTTACCGTGGAATTCATTAGTTAGGCAATGAATTTTTCTAAAGAAGAAAGGTAAGAAAATGATTTAATTATTAAAGCAGCAACCGGAAACATCAAAACGCGGACAATTGGAAACCTTTTATTTTCACAAACCCTACAGGCAGTAAGAAGCTCCGCCAGGGAGCTCCGCTTTTAGGCTTGGCTAAATCTATACATCAAGTGAAGCTATGATCTTCGCAGTTACGAACGCAATTTTTACAATTGCGTAGAGAAGCCTCAAAAATTCAGGACTTCAACGGGGTTTGAACCCGTGACCTCGCGATTCCGGTGCGACGCTCTAACCAACTGAGCTATGAAGCCACTAACGTTGGGAGCTGGTCATTTGTGGGTTCTAATGGTCCCGTGAGGAATGAATCAATGATGAAACGGTATATGAAATGAATCATATGAACTGCGGATATGAAATCAAGTGAAGCTATGATCTTCGCAGTTACGAACGCAATTTGTACAATTGCGTAGAGAAGCCTGAAAAATTTTTCAGGCTTCTCTACGCAATTGTAAATTGCGAAGATCATAGCTTCACTTGATTTCATATCCGCAGTTCATATGATTCATTTCATATACCGTTTCATCATTAAATCTATACATTGTAATGAATACCACCTATTACTATAACAGTAATTGTGCATTGATTTGTCTTCTCCTGTTTTTGTCAAAAGGATTTGTGAATGACAAGGTGCAGACTCAGGTCAAACAATACAGAGCAGCAAAAACGCCACTTCTATGCCTTTTCCAGTATCTCTTTAACAACATCCAGTGGAAGGCCAGGGGAGATTATTACCCCTGAGGTGGAATCTGAAGAGAACAAGAGTAGAGATACTGTGAAAAAACAAGAATCCAGACTAACAAAGGTAGCACGCTGTTTGCCTCCTGCACAGAATACCATAATCCCACACAGAGTGATTCTTAAGTATCCATGTGAATAGAACAGAACAGCATTTGAGGAAATGCTGGAATGAGTGCTTGACACAGGAAATTGCAATCCCTCACCATGCAATTAGAATTTATGATTAGAAGAAGAAGAAGAAGAAGAAGAAGAAGAAGAAGAAGAAGAAGAAGAAGAAGAAGAAGAAGAAGAAGATGGTTTGATTAAAAAAGACCGTCTCACTTTTTCATAAACAGAGTTTGAAGTTGATCGGTGTTCGCGTGTCTGATCAGGCTCTATGATAGGTCTCGCTGGTATCTTCATTCAATCTCAATGTTAATGAAAGTCACCTTTGTGTATTCAAAAGACATGAAGTAACTGGCCATCGTTTTTGGTTTGTACAGGCTTCGTTGGTTCTTCAAATTTGGGTCAAATTGAAGCCTCGATATAGGACGCCAGAAGCGTTCGAGCGGGTGAACCAAAAATCCCTGAAAAATCCCTGAAAACTCCGATAATTTAAGAGATCCGATCAAGCGGATTGTGGTTTTAGTATAAGCACATGAAAGTCTTGCAACACACAAAAATGAGCGAAATCTATTTTTCAAACCAGATCGACCGGACCGCTTTTACGGAGACAGCCTCTTAAGCTTGAAGACAACAGTTAACACTGACTTAAGATTAACGTTGTGCCCCAACAAAGTGACACTACATATTAAAAACATGGATAACATGTCGGTAAAAGTCTTGCCTGTCACTCCCCAGCTAAGTGGTGTCATTGTGCATAGAGTCTTCTGTCCGTATTTTGTTAGGTTTGAGGGGGTTGGGGTAATGCGTAGATTTCCCTGGTGCACACAGTCTTGTAACGCGGATGGCGTTTTAGTGCATCTTTACAAAAAATTTACCCTTATGGAGCTCAAGAATGGAACTTCCATTGGA
Organism: Montipora capitata; assembly: GCA_949126865.1. NCBI lineage: Eukaryota > Metazoa > Cnidaria > Anthozoa > Scleractinia > Acroporidae > Montipora > Montipora capitata. Next base: position 25,295,564 of record OX421449.1, on the reverse strand, counting down.
TAAACAAGACAGGCGGTGAAAAATCAATATCTGGAATCTTAAAAGCCATCAATCGCCCATCGAGCCGAAATCACAGTGAGCTGTATTTCTATTATTTTACCAATTGTGCAGTTATGTAGAACACTGAAACCAAATGGAAAATTATCTGGTAACTTATGGGTTCAACAAAGACAGAGAACGAATCAAAAACCTTGAGTGGATCTGTGATCTCTGTTGTGTGGTTACTTCAATATTTGTATCTGCACAGTCTTCAGGTAAAAAAAAAAAATAATTGGAAATGTGACAGCCAAGAATTATTTGATAGAAAGCTTGTCGTCTATTTTTTGCTTCATTATTCAAGGAAAAAATTATTTTGTTGCAATTACGTATGGTAATTTGAGACGACTGAGTTTCTTGACTTCACACACGTAATGAAATAGGAAGGGATTTTTGCCTCTAATAGCAAATATGCTGTTGTTTCAAAAAATATTTCGCTGGAAAGGGTGCCTTTATGAATTCATCATATTTTGTAATATGCGAGCTTAACTGGATAGTTTTTATGGCAATAGTCAAAGCAATTTATTGTCAAAATGAGGTTGGCGTCTTTCTGTTGTATTAACTTAATTAAATATAGTCTGCCTCGTGAGGTTGTATTTATCGTCTACCGTAAACTTGATTTCCACTCTCAAAATTACCTCCAGAACCTACTCTTTGTGTAGAATAAGCTTTTAGAATGATGTTCTTGTCTTCTGTGGTGATACTTGACGAATCGGGAACATTTTGTGAAAAAATACTTATAACGGGTCACACGCGCAACTTGATCGCCCGAACTTGCCCGATTATGCATAACATCCACTTGGCCTTTTGACATCCCATTGAAAAAAAAAAACTCATAAAATATTCGCGGAGAGGTCGATTTCTCTGACATTTGAAAGGGTGATTGCTAACGAATAGAGAGAGATTTTCACAATAACTAAAAATGCTACTAAATTCGTTGCGTGCGTTGCAATTTTTGAGTTTCGCCTGATTGTTGTGCAAATTTTGAAAGAGAAAATTAAAATATGAAAAAGAATCTACGGATAGATTGTTGAAAAATCTTTAGTTTTAGCGATTATTTGAACATAAATGATCCACCTTTTGACGATAAATAATATTTTTTGTTAATATTTGAAAGAAGGAAAATTTCGCGGCAATCGGGACTCGGTGAAAATGAGTTAACAAATTTGTAAAACGTGCGTTGAAATGTGATACGCGAGCAGACAGGAATTTTATTTCTCTGACAAATGATTGACAGCTAGCCAAGGTTTTAACCTCAGAAAAATATCTGTTTTGTCATTATAGTGTAAGGTGAAGTTTATTTGGGAAGCCAACAATTTTTCTTTAACTTCCTGGTTAATCCAATTTATTGCTACGACTTACTAGTGCGAAGATTGTTTACATGAAACTCACGCTCTTTGCGAATTTTGAGTGTCATGAAAATACGTCATTTCCATGACAATATATCCCTTTACTCTAACACAAAAACATTCAGATAGTAACAAACTTCATATTTATAAACCATTTCTTCTGCTTTTGTCCTTGTCAGCATTGTGATTTGCGATAATTCGCAAGTCTGTTTTTGTATCTCATAGATGTTCAGATTTTCAATTGCATGGCCGCTCAACCTCGCGATTGTGTAATTAGTTTATCCTGAAGTCAAAATAGATAGGTTTCTCAGGAACCCGACAAAGAAGGCTTCTGACCCGACAGACGAAATGTCTCGTCCCATAAATGATGTTAAAGGAAAAATGTCAAGCCTGTAGGAATACCACTATCCGCCTCAGATGTTCAGCGTCTTAATGCACAACTCCCCTGTGCAAGCTAAAACATTTAAAGTCACTACCAAAGTCAGTAGATGATTTGTTTCCTGAAGCTAAGAAAACGTTTTTGGAAAAAAAGTTTGGCTGTGTGGCCCTCATAAGCAGTTTAAGGTGCTGTGGTGCATGTTATGTAAGGTTGCACAGGCCGTCACCCAGTGTAAACAAAAGTGTTCCACAGGTCCTGTCTGCAAACAATTCTATTCAAAATCAAGTTGGTTGTGCCCCAGTGTCATATGAACCGGCGTCAAAGAGAACTCATCGGAGGATTCGAAACAAACTTATAAACTGCGCAAGGCAAAAAGTGGCTGAACTTAAAACAGAAGTTGAAAACATGAGTGCCTCAAATGAAGAGATCTGCCAGGAAATTCTTGAAGGCCAATTTGATGGGGTACAGTTAACATTCATATTTTCAAACAAAACTTTCCTTTTTTTTACTCACATGGTAAAATTCTTCCATACATATTCTACCTTACTAGTTGGTTTTTCAGTTTATTTGGATTAATAATGAAAAGATGAACACAATTGACGATGGCCCGTTGCCATGCAATTTTCTCCCACTTGTGCGGGCTCGCAAAAGTCAGCGGTGTTTACCAGTGCAGTAGACAACAACAAATATGGCGGGCGAAGCGAGTGAGAAAGTGGGATGTTTCACACAGGAAAAAATGTGAATTTCCAACCTGGAAAATTATTGGAAAATAGCCAGTTTAATATTCCATGTTTGGGATAAATATAGGTGACACCAATGTTATTCCAACCTTGGATAGTCTAAACATAATTTTGTAAAACCAATATAGGAAACTTATTGGAAGATGACTGGAAAATTAATATATGAAATACCAATATAGGTATAACAATGGAAGATTATTGGAACATGAATAAAGTACCCTTACTATAACAGCTTCTGTTAGGTACCAATATTGGTATCCTTGTGGGAATTCATCGGTAATTTTCTTTTTTAAAATTCCAATTCTGGATTAACATTGGGACACTAGTGTCATGGAAAGAAAGCATACCAATAATAGCACAATGTTGGAAAATAAAGTGTTGCTATAATGTACCTTTATTGGAATCCTGGCGGAAAATCACTGGTAAGTTTAACTTAAAGATTCCAATGCTGGATTAATATTGGAACAATAATGTTGATAAAATAAAGCGTACCAATCATAGCACAATATTGGAAAACTACATGTAATTGTCTCTTCAACTGGCTTATTCAAAGCCTATAACCTAATTCATAAGCCGGGTTCTTATTTGTAGAGTTTTGTTGCAATACGACAATATACTGATGATTATATGTAACTGAAGATGCTGCACAATAGGGCAAACCTACTTAACAATTTATTATACCCTTAGTAGTAGATGAAAATGCCTGGTAAGCCGTCTACAGTAGTCAACAATTTTGGCTGTTACGGCATCCAGTCTCCAAGGCTAATATTCTTCCCAGTGAGTATAGCGAGTAGCCCAGGTTCCCTCAAAGTCAATTGCAATAACACTGTTTAGATGAACATCTTGAGGTTGTGTATTCTCTGGAACCCAAATGTTGTCAGCTGCACGTTTCACAGTTTTCCTTTTCAGGTTGTATTTAATAACATGGGCTTTCCAGAAAGAATTTTCATCGTCACCTTGTACTAAAATCATGTCATTTTTAACAGGATAATAGGGGACAACCACTGTACCAGCACTGACTGGAAATATTCTTCTCATAAAATCAATCACCACGTATGTGGGTCTGGCAGTGTCATCAACAGATAGCATCACTTTTCTGCTGATATTCTGGAGAGGTGCAACAATTTCGTTGTCTCCTTCTTCAACCACTTTCCATCCGGTTTCACTGCAGCCCACATCTTGGAATTCCTTTGCCTTGAAAAAAAGTTGCCATGTATCACAAACAAAGGCACAGAAAAAATTCAAAAGTCTCACAGTACTCTCTCCAACTTCACGTATAACAATTGCATGCTCATTTTGTCTGTATAGTAAGCCATCATATCCATGAATGGGGAACCAAGCACTGCGGCAGCAAGTGCCATCCACTTCAAAATCTGTAACAAGTACGGAATGCTCACTGGAGATGGTTTGACGAACCACATCATTCATTGTAAATGGTTTTGAACCTCCTACAATCATACCACTTTTCTTAGCTAGGGAATGCACTTGTGCATTGTTATAATACAGTTTCTTTGCCTGTTCAATGGATTTGGCCCACATTTTGTTTGGGTCTGTTTTAGCAGGATCAGGTCCAAGGTTTCCAGGCTCCTTTCTAAACTTAAGTGCTTCACGGCGTTCTTCTGTGGCTGCAAAGGTGCACTCAATGTTCTTTCGATTGTTGGATTGACGTACATATCGCCTTACTGCTCGCTCTTTGTTCCAACAAGAGTAATTGTCTTGGCCACTAGAATTACAAGTGTCCTCCTTTAAATGAAGAAGATTGTGAATAATCATTGTACATGCCGTTGGGCCATTTCGGTCTTCAAGCAAAATTGCATATCTAAACGCCATTTCCTGAAAAGCATCAGCATCACTTTCTGTCCATCCATGCCTGGCATGGTTTTGAAGAAATTCAACCATGCGAGCAATGCATAGCCACTCCTTTTGTTGATCCAGGGAAAGAAGACCACTTAATACCATCTCAGAGGCTGGGAAAGCAAATTTATTGAAATCATCAGCTTTCCAGTACCCAATACGCTTCTCAATACCTTTTGGGATGCGTGAACATTTGAATTCCGGCGTCCAAGGGAAGTCATTCAACCGCTTATCAGCTGTAGCCCAGTCCACTTCATTGTCCTCATTCTCTTTCAAGTTCTTAAGTGCATTCTTCACCAGATTGAGGTGAACCGTATGCATTTCATCATAAACAAGATCTCTATCATACAAAAAGCCATATAGGTAATACAGCCTATGTAAGATGCAGAGTCCAGTGTAGCCACTTTCTTTGGAGAGTTGCTGTCTGACACTTATTCTTTCCTCTGAGGCAATCTTGTGCAATAATTCTAAGTTGTCCATTATGCTTTTCTTTTCTGCAGGGAAACGAGCTTGTTTTCTGAAGTTTGGATAATAATAATGATTCGTTTCTGGAATGTACATACTTTCCGGTTTGCAACGCCGGCAACCTGATTTTCCCATTTTTGTAAATTTGCCAACTTCACACAGGCCACAATGATCTCCAGAAAAGCACAACACTAAATGCCTTAGTGATGTAACTCCAGATGGCTTCCCACATGTGGCTGCACTATAGTTTACTTGAATGCCATTGGTGAAAACATCCTCAATATCAGCAATAAACGGGTCTAAGAAAGGATCTAAATATATAGGCCTTTTATTTGGTAGCAAATGTGATGGAACAAATCCTACCACATACACCTCCTCAGCTTTGCATCTTTCCACCTTTGACATTGTTGCTATAGTAACCTCAATAGCTCCGCAACCACGTAATGATGAACTAAAAGGCTGCCAACCATCCCAGTGTGCTAAAACAGAATGCGTTTGTTAGTTAACCTTAAGTTTTGAAATGGAAAACATATGCAACACTACCCTTCCAGTCGATGTGTAGTTCTATTATAGCCTCTGAGTTAGGGAAAAATTGACTTACATCTTCTGATCTTTTGTTGCAGCCATCTCCATTTAATTTGACAAGTTAGCTGTATACCAACATGGTGAATGCATACAAGTACTAGTTTTAATACTTTACAAAATACAGTCATAAAACAAGTTACATCATAAAAATGGAAGAGATCGCACCAAAGATTCTCGCATATCATGATTTATACATGTAAGTCAGTGGTACATTTCTTGAAAGTGATTTAAGCATTTGTATATTATCCATTCTCAAAACAGTAAATTCTATTGTTTTGAGAATGATGACATAGTTTAACCTTATCACACTAAAAGCTTTTGTGAAATCCCTCAAGTTTCTAAGAAGCTGCATCGAAATGTTATTTCATTTGACATTGGTTTGTAATTCAACCATATGTTGTAATTTCTGACCTGTTTGCCCTCTACAAATAGTGGCATCTAAAACTATAACAAGGTTTATTACAGATGAAGTCTAAATAAATTTTCCCAAGTTCGAATTTCTATTGCAGATTTTAAGGTGTAAAGTTCCATTGTACACAAAGTGCTTATAGATACTAACCATCATAGGCAATATTCCTTGGATCACCACAGGTTTTCCGTACTTTGTAGTTGAAAGTATGGTAGCATCCACGGCACTCAATTACACACTCATCAGGAAGACCAGCAACTTTAGGTGACTTTAAGATTTCATGTGCAGATATAATGGTTTTGCAACCCATTTGTGGACATTTGACAGGAAGAACCCATTCTTGATCTGGATTCCAGAAGTAGGAGAGCTCTGAAAAACGCTTGCCATCCCAGAATTCTTGTTTTAGGCCAAAGCCCCATCCTTCCTTTTTATCAGGTTGCAGCCAGTGATCACGTTGCTCCCAGTGAGCTGTCATTTTCTTACACATCGAAGAAGATGAACACCATCGCTTAACTTTATTTGTAACACTTAAGTAATAGTAAGGTATACTTCCATGCTTTCCACAATGAGGGCAGCAATCTTCTGTATTTTCAAGTACAGCATACAGATAGGGGTGGCTTGAGTCTAAACAAATCCAGTACAATTTGGGATTACTGTAGCCAATGCTCTCGAGCAGGTTACACACTTCCTCCCAATTTGAAGGCCACATTGTGGTTGCATTGTCAGTGGCATTGTTTTTCAAGTAAAGTTCCTTTCCCCAGTGTAGGAGATCTTCAAAATTCTGGATAGAGCATGACATTTGATCCTTCATTTCAACAGCACGTAAAATTGCATCACAGACAAACTTGTTAATGTCATCCCCACGAGTACCTTCATCTTCCCTTTCACTGTCACTGTCATTCTCGTCAACGTTTGAACTACTCTCACTAAGCATAGAATCCAGATCAGAATTATCACCCATGCTAATCTCACTGTTTGTCCCACTTTCATTTTCAGCAAAGTTACAAAATTCTGCTGATGCGTTTTCGGAGTGAAATCCAGAAGCATATGCTACATTTTTTTCAAAATTGACAAAAGTTTCAGTTTCGTCTGTTTCAATGCTTTCTGGCTCTGCTAGCGAACAACAATCAATTTCATCCTGGACCTCGTTCGCAAACTTGGCTTTCTTCGATCGCTGAATATGCCTCCACGCTGTTGTGGGATATACCGGTTCACCTAAGCACACCTCACAGGGACAGTGAACGTGGCCTTTGGATTTTGAATTGATATTCATTGCTTCTTGACTCACGGTGCACAAGCAAAGGGAAGGTGAAACATGTAATTCGAATTCCCCTTGTGCGCATGCCATTTTTTCTCCAACAACTGGCCTGGGTCGGTGGAAGTCACACAGCAGCCGCAATATATCGGTGATGGTAAGTGCAATTCAAAGTTAGCCAAAAATTGGCGGTGAAGATGGAGGCAAATCCAGTGATTCCACAAACTTCGACTGAGCACGCGAGAACCTGGGTGAAGGAAGCCATGCGCAGTCTATCTTTGACCGTTGCGCGCGGTAGACTGGCAACTAACACATCATCTCAACGTCATCACTACGTTTTCGCGCCATTTCACTCTGTCAGAACTTCAAGATGGCGGGCACCGTCGGAAATGTAGCAGAGTTGGAGTTTGACGTTAGAAATATCGAAGGTTAGTTGCTGGAACTAGTAAGTAAGTAAGGAAGGAAGTAATTAAGTAACTATAACTTCCCTTGTAACACCATTACACGTTTTGTTGTTTTCGGCAGGAAGTCGATGTAAAGCTTGTAAACAAAAAGGTGAAGTGTATCCAAACAAAGTGTTTAAAAATTGAACATCCAAACCTTTTGGTCGGAAAAAATGGATAGCTTGGCCTGCCGTACACGAGCATGCACAAAAAATCGGCAGTCGAATGTGTGAAGACTTTTTCAATATAAATTTGCTTTTGGTTGCACGTTTTCTAACGAAGAATTCACTGTTTAACATTTTGTTAATATACAGTAAAAAACTCGGTGAATGTGATCGATATTTTGTACAGTACTTGAGTTCTCCTTTGTTTAGAGTGGACGGTACAAGAAATGGAGAAATGGGTTATTAAGACAGGCTTCAGAGAGGAAGCGCCATTATTTTCGGGTAAGCATATTTTGAAAGGATCGCTTTCAAGTTGGCTATAGTATTGCTCTATATAGTCACTATTAGAGCTTACGAGTGTACTTTATGTACACGGCAATGTATAACATATTGCTTCATCAGCATACAGGTCTACATGTTTACCCACACTCAATCAATATATGTATCATATTGCAGGAGAACAAATCAGTGGAAAAGCCTTGTGTCAGCTTGATAGGGAGACTTTAAAAGAAATTGGTATTAAATCTATTGGGAAGCAACTTGAGCTCCTGACAAATGTCAAAAGTTTAATTGGTATGAAAGTTTTACTGATTTAATTTATAATATGTATACCCGTGGTGTGTTCATGAAGTTGCTTGTGATAATATCTTGGAATTTCTAGCACAACACTGCAGAGCATTCTCTGTAGAACTTTTCAAAGGAAATACTGTTTTCTTTTGCAACGATAACTTGATGAAACACAATGAACCAATATATGTCTGTTTGTTTCATAACCAATTTTGGCTAAACTAACAAGCATTAAATTTGTTTTTCCCCCAAATATCGATAGACAAAAAACAAAACGAACAGGTACATAAAGTGAAGGAAAGTAGTAAATGGAAAAGAAAAATCAAAAAAGAGGACCAGAGTACATGGACTGAAAGTAACAAACATTTGTATCGTGTTAAGTAAGTATAAAACACTGTATTTGCAATGTTTTGGAAAATTATGTTCATATTCTAAACATGCAAGTCTTTGCAGTAGGAAGGAAAACCAGTGTAAAATGGCCAAAATATATTCAGGAAAGCCAATTTATTGCTGTATGTTTCACACTTCAACAGGATCGCAGTAATTCGAAGAGAGGCAGCAAAGATCTGGCCGGGTAACCAGAAAATATACTTTAAGCAGAATCCTGCAAATAACTTAAAACTTGAAGAGCTGACAGAAAAGCTAAATGAAATGTGTTCTGTGGAAGAGATTGGTTTTGGAAAGGGTAAGTGGAACATTTGAGATTCCCACCAAATTCAATAAATGAAATAAAATTTTAATGATGGTAATACTGTAGGACTAAGCATGAGCGTAGCCAGGATTTTCAAAGGGGGGGTCACACTGTGTCAAACAGAGGGTACTTGCGTTTACGCCCTTGACTAAGTGGAGTCCAATTCAGTCTGTAACAGTCTGTAATCATGCAAGTGATTAACAAAATCAGACAACCGTGAAGCGGGAGTCTTGGTGCTTATCCTTTCATATGCAAATCAATTTTCATTCACACAAATTAAACTCATTTTCATGTGAATGAAAATTGATTTGCATATGAAAAGATGAGCGCCAACACTCACTCCGAAAAAGAGGCCTGAGGTAATTTGGTTAGTTTGAAAATCACCTGCTACATAGGGAAATGTGATCAGAAAAGTACAAGCAGAAATGGCAAGAAGATTATTCTTTATCATACACAGCTTTTTGAATATCTCAAATTGCCCTTTCATAAGGAAATGTTGTATCCAACTTATATGTTTTTATATGTTAATTTATGCCTAAGGTCAGTTTTAATGCTTCAAATTTCATCAGTTTTACATATTATACCTGCATGTCTGTCATTTGAATAAATAAAATTGCAATTTCTAAGATTCCTTGCATGCTCAATATTATGAAAATATTGTTTACATTGATTACTCATTACTTTTTTGGCACCAGAAGCCATCCGTTCCCACATTTTGCAATGGTCGGCAGAAAAAAACCGGAGACTTTCAGATGGCTATGATTTTGAGGTAATATGTCCATAATACATATTAATTTTGCTTAACGTTCCAGGTAGAAATAATTTATCTTTCAGGCGAAAGACATACATGCACATACTTTTACAGGAATGCCATCTTCTATATATGAAACTAAGACCCGACCATAACATGTCAAGTGGTACATGCGTATAGTATATGTTGTACACTGGTTTAATTTACTTCAGTTGTTTTTTTTCATTTCATACTCAAAATCCAACACAGAAAAATAAAAATCCATCTGTCTTGGAACATTTATCAAGAAATAAATTAAACCAATGGTTCCCTCAATGGCTTGTGTGCTTAGTATTAGATACAATTAAAACATATTTTAAATTTGGTTTACATGCAGACTGAACATACTCGTGCCAAAACGAGCAAGGAAGTCTCCCGTGTTCAGTTCTCCGGACATGTACAGCAGTGAAGGTAAACCACGAATCTATCCTTTACAGTTTACCTCAGTGGTTAAGAACATATTATAATACAAGCAGTACTTGGTGAAACTAGCCAACAAAAGTCCATTATGGTTTCTTGTTTGAGAAACTCACAATGCACCTATGATTCTCAGTTCTTTACATATGGTGAACAAAAAGGCCCCAGGACACCTGGGGGATAAATACTTGGCTTGTCCCAGTACTGGTTTGTCTCTAACAATATTGGACTGTGTTTGATTACTGTTGCACATCCCTCAAACAGTTTAAGAAGTGGCAAATTATAAAATAATACATGTAGGTGGTGAAGTCCAATGGGTACAAAACATTTTAATATTTTGTTGTTTTTTTTTGTAGGTGGTGAAACAGAGAATGTTGAGTCATCAGAACTGGAAGAAACAGACCAAAATTCACCAGTACAAGTGGAACACGACATTGATAAAATGTCCAATGTTTCTGCAAGAGTTGTTTTGTTGGTCTCATTTAATGTCAATTCTTTTGATTACCTTTCTGTGAAAGGAAATCTTGAACCTGTTGCTAAATATCTCAAAGTTAAAACAAGGGGCATGGGCAAGTATGAAATGGCTGTCCCAATTGCTAAGGAATTGCTAAGGAAAGGTCATGTTGTGCCCAAAGACCCTACAAAAACGTTGAACTACAATTGTATAAAGAGAGATGAGATCAAAATTGAAAAAGACATCAGTTTTGTATTTGTTAAAGGAAATACAGCATCTTCAAGTGTTAAACAAAGTTCAACATTTGCGCCAAATGTCAGTGAATGCAACAGTGTACCTAGTTCACAGAGTAAGAGTACATTTTCAGTTGATGATGAGCATTCTGATGAGTATGAGGAACTTAGTGAAACAGAGCAGGTTTTTCGGATTAGTTAATATTATTACAAAAAGTTTCATTGTTAGTTGTGTTCCATGGCTTTGTTTTGACAGTCTGAAAAAGTCAGTCTTAAACTTTACAGTCTTGAACTCCATGATCTTAGGAGTGAAAGGGTATCTGCCCTTGTAGCAATTATTAGTTGTTAAACTTGTACATATATGTTCAGAGAGTGTAAGTGCATCTATAATAAGGTGATGATGATTGTGATGATAAAGTATGACAGAGATATATGTTTGCTATAATGAGAGTCCATATATTCTTTTTCAATAAAGAAAAGTTTATTCAGCTACTTGACATTGTGTTTTCTTGTTTTAATGTATCAAGATGTTAAAATAAAAGGAATGTACCAATGATTTTCCAGTGAATACCAGGACTTTCCAATGTTGGAAAGTTTTTCTAGTATACCATAGTTAGTAAAGAATAATAACTATTCCATTAATTTTCCAGTGAAGAACAACATTTCCCAATATTGGGAGATTGTTACAATATACCAGCATTGGTAAAATAAAATAATTATTCCAATAGTTTTCCAACAAAAATGAGTATTTCCCAAGATTGGAAAATTGTACCAATATACCAATGTTGGTAAAACAAAATAAAACCTCCAATGATTTTCCAACCAATATTATTATCTCCCAATGTTGGGAAATTATTTTAACATACCAACATTGGTATTTATATCACTTCTCCCATGTTGGTATTCTAGTTTATCTACCAATAATATCCCAATATAAGACCACTGATATTCCAGTATTATTCCAACACTGGTATTTCACTTTTTTTCCTGTGTCACGCTTGATTTAAGAGGAGCATCGACCGAAAAAGAACAAGGATCCGCATTTTGGAATAGTTCTCTCGTAGAAATGAAGTTTTCCGTCGAACGTAGTTGGATAAAGTCCGTTAGGAAAGCAAAAAACAAACCAAACTATGGAATGAGAAACATGGATAGCCTTTTGGAAGAGGTGATCGGCAACAAGTTGGAGTTGTGTGGTCCTTTGATCGATTCGTATTTAAAGGAGATCGGCAAAGGCGTTGTAGCTAAGCTCAACTGGTCAAAGGTAACTGGGTTGGCAACTCCTGTAATTCTTTTCGTCCCGTGGCCAGTATTTCGACACATTCTTACTCTTGCAAGGGGATACTCCGGGAATGTTGAATAGAGCGACCATGGAGTAAAACATTCCATAGTGTTTACGAAAATGAATTCTCTTGAGAAATTGTTGTCTCCAGCTAGATTTTCGGGAGAAAATTTTATTGCTTACAGGCATTTTAAGAAGGTGCCTTCTAAGACCAGTAAAAAATTGGTCTCCGTATTTAATGGAAGATCAGTTGTTGCAGTTACTAATAAAACGCCATTTATTATGAAATACTCAATGAAGACTGAAAGAGTAACAGTGACATTTTATGTCCAGAGATACACAACGGATGACTTTCCTGTTAGCCTACAGGCGTTAATGAACAGCTAAGTGGGGGCTAGAATAATACTTTCATGCTCAGTTCTAATAAAAACTAAAACAAACAATGATGGACTTGAAAAATGTGATTTATTATTAAGTTCGACTGTGAGATGTGTACTTGAAGAAAAAGAATTGAGACGTGTTTTTATCCTGATGGAAGAATTTGTTACATAAAAGGCTTTTGTATAAATTCCAAAACTAAATGATTCTTTGCAAATCAAAGTAACAAGTTATACTCTGTGCACACCAACAGGTATTATTGTCTCAAAATGTTCCCTGTTCAACCACATTTCATCTTTAAGATTAAATGTGGTTTAAGCAGACTTTTTGTATGGACATAAGGACTGTAGTATTTACTTTTCACCTGTCAAACATCCTTCCAGTCTCCTTGAAGTTGACCTTGAACGATTGGTTAGTAACAAGTCATGCTTTATACCAGAATGCTTAGACTCTTTGGCTTGTAGTGACAAAATACCAAAACCGATGTTATATTTGTCAAATAATAGTGAAACATGATAAGGTATGGCATATGCCACTGTCCAAACAGTAATGTTGACTGATTCTTTAAAAAACAAAGCTAGTAAATTAAAGTATGTTGTCAAGTTTGCCTTGATTTGTTCAATTTCTGTTAAATTAGTGTCAACCTTGTTGAAGAGAGTACCTGCATTTCGTAAGTGTTCAGATGCTTTTCCTAGCGCTTGTCTCTTGAGCTTCTGGGCTTCGGATTCACCTTCAATCTCCAAGGCATCAACCAGTCTGTAAGAATACTTTGCCAGTGCAATGGCCTGTTCGCCAATAAGCCTTGCTGTAAGGTTATTGTTCCTGTGATCTTTATCATTATAATGCTCCCTAATCTTATTAGCAACAAATGACAGACCACAACCTTGCTTTCTCCCAGACACTCCTGACCCTGCTGTAGCTTCCTGCATATGCTCATCAAATGCTTTTGCCTGTCTATTTACAATATCTACTTGCCTAACCCTCTCTCCTATACCTTCCTGGTGTGAGGTGGTGAGCAGAGTGGGAGACAACTTAACCTGCCCATTACTTGTTGTATCCACTGGGGAGCTTAATATTTCTAAGAATAAATCTATGACATTTCTTCGCAATGCTTCTTTGTAAATAAGGTTGAGAATGTGTTGCCAAGCATTTTTTTCGTTGTGCACTGGCTCAGGCCTTTGACGATTGGCAAATTCTCCAATCCTTGGTTCTCCAAGTTGTCGCAGACCATTGCCTGCCATGAATTCTAGCACTTTAGAGTGGTGTTGTGACGGGCTTAGATGAGCTGGCAAAGTTTTTTCAAATGCACTGAGTTTTTTTAGGTCTTCCTGCCGTTTCGCCTTATTTGGTACTTGCCATGTACATTCATTGGAATTCCCTATGGTTCCCCCCATTTTACACAGCTCCCCTTTGTGGACATTGGCATAGGGTGAAGGGTATGTGGCTGCTTGGTTGAGCTCATTATTTGCCCAGCTTTGCCAAGACTGATCAGCACTTGGCTGAAATTCAGTGGTGCATTGCTGGCCACAAACGGTCAAGACATTACCTTCCAAAACCTTCATTTCCTCAGTATGTTGTTTCCAAAGGTCTTCCATCACTGCATCCTTCTCTGACACACTAAGACAGTGGAGCAAGCAGTGGAACTCTCGGCTTCTTACCCTGGAACCAAAGTTCCAGCATGTCAATGAACCAATTGACATGCCCAATTCGCTGGTTTCTGGAGCACTCATCATCAGAAAACTGGAAAATAAAGTGGCACTTGTTTCCATTAAAGCAAATCAAATCCTTTTGTAAGCGAGGTAACCTCAGGTGTAAGTCCAAAATCATAAATACTAAGCCAGTAACTGTGCGAGAAACTCCAGGATAATTAGAAATTTGGCAAACATGACCAATATCTAAGCTCTTCACAAAATAATCAACTTTTAAATCACTGACAATTTTAGGCAAGGCAATGTTTGTGCCCATGCACTTTAGGTTTCTTGGCAGCCACACTTCCTGTTCAGCGTCATAAACTGAACTCTGGGTCCTCCACACTAATTTGAACTTGCGTCTGGAAAGATAATTTTGATATTTAATAGCTACAGCTTGTTTAAGGGCTTCTTCAGAATTATGAAAATCCTTTACAGCCTTTCCAAACACCCCTTGTAAATACTTTCCCTTTTTGTAGCTGGCTATCAACTTGTCCATTGTTTCATTTGTGGCATAAGCGGCAATCAAGTCCCATGCACCAAAAATAGCTCCCTCCTCCCCACCATGAATGTATTCTCACATGTCCTTACTCTCCTGTCGTCGCCTATACCGGGTACTACTTTTGACATCAGAGATCATGTCAAATGTTGTTGCATTCTGGGTACGTTTGGATCGGGCTTGCTGTGTTTGGCCAAGCATTGCTTTAAATCTGTTGTACTCCTTTTTCAGGGAATCAAGACTGTCTTGTTGTTCCTTTACCTCTTGTCTAGTATCTTGCAATAATTTCTCTGGGAATAAATACAGTGTACCTAACTTTAGCAGAAAATTATGAACAGAAATAGCAAATGATATTGCAATAAAACTAACAAAGCCAGTAAATATATACTAACAAAGTACAAGTAGACATTGTTACAATGGACACCATTGTTGATCAATGTTTGTACTGTTAAATGAACGGGCTGGGTATTCTGCACACTAGCCCAGACTTTAGCATTACAATGATGAACTAAGACTTATATTTACCCAGCAGACCTATGATTGTTTGAAATACCACAACGTAACATACAGTTTCAAATTACAAAGGAGAAAATCATATGCCTTAACGAAAGGCCCACACAAAAATTTACAGCTTTGAAATAAACTCGAAATACAAACCAAACTGGCTTTCTTGATCGTGAACCTTTTCCTCACGGTCTTCTAAATCGGCAAACCTTGCAGTCTTCGTTTCGTAATCGGCTCTTAGCTGTTCTTCACTTTCCCTGAACTCCCTTTTCAACGTATTTTGCAATTGGAAGCGAGAAGCTTCCCAAAAGGCATGAATTTTTCTGTTTGTGTCACACCTTCCGGAGTGCTTGTCCTTTTTACCACACTTTCGACTCTTCGAGCACAATTTCAACTCCCTATTAAAAAAGCACAAACTCAGCGACAGATACGGTAAGAAGAAAGCCAAGCATTTAAGGAATTTAATATGGCGACAACAAGGCAAACTTCAATCCAAAACAGGGGTTTAAACTCGCTGTACTTAGATTCTTCTTCGCTTTTCTCGCCGCTAGTGGACGCCATTATCCTGAACTTTGTTTTGAATTTGAAAGTACTATAGCATCATGGGATTTTCGTATGTAAACGAGGCTTTTTTCACTCAGAGAGGGGTCCTAGCAACCTTTTTTTGCCATTTTCGATCGAACAACGTTTTAAACATGCACCTTTTTAAATTCAGTTTGTTTATTCACACCATCACTATCATCAAACCACGAAAACTGTTTGTTTGCATGCACCGTGTCTCTGTTTAAACCCACAATATGCCTAAAACATGTGATTGTACCGTACGCTAATTTCCATACTAAACGGCAACGAGTCACCCCTCCCACATGCTAGCTTTATTGTTCACAGATTGACCAATCACACGACCAAACGTAAGCTTCCCAAACGAGTCGTAATCGCCAAAAATAAATTTTGAATTGATGGCTTCTTCCAAGTCGTCACGTGACCCCAAGATTGCGTCTGGGAGATTTTCCCCTAGCAACAGGCCATCGATTCAAGGATCTACCAAGCCCGAGAAACTGAAAACATGGCATACTGTCATGCTTGTATAACAGGGTAAAAGTTACTAACCCTACAAAACACAGTAAAGACCCACACATAAGAACCTAGAATTTTCGAGGTCAGGCTGAGCAGGTTCTAATATTTTAGGCTAATTTTTCATAATTCAGGCTGATTTCATGTAATTTCTTAATAGGTTCTTATTTCTCAGAGGGTATTTTTAAAATGTCAAATTTCAGCCTGTACTAGGTTCTTATATGTGAGTTTGTACTGTATGCATTCTTCCCTAAAATAAAAAAATATTCCGGCTATCAAGAGTACTCTTTTTGCATTCTAATAATGAGATCAGAGTCAGTAATTATTACTGACTAATTCAACGTCAGGACATTCTTCCTTTACGTTTGATAATAGAAAAATAAGACCACAATATTTTTCACCTCTTTGCACGAATACTGGCTTTAGCAATGTTTTGGAAACATGATTGTAAACATGCGAACCTCACTCTCTAGGAGGTGTTTCTTACTAGAAGTAAAAAGTAAAAGGAGCAAGCCATTGTCTTCACTTTTTTCAAATTCCATTCAGGAAAAAGTGAATGCAAATGCTAACATCATGGAGTGCTTAGCTCTCAGCTACTCCAGAGAGAGGCCTGGAAGTCCCAAAGGGATTGAACTGTTGAGCTGTGTGGCACAGCAATGCAACCTGTTTTGTGGTTCAATTAAGCAAACCAAGTCTGCCTTTTATGATAGATATACATTGTAAACAGGAATGTGAACAACTGGAGACTAGACCTATAAGCTTTAGTAAATTTTTTAAGGGTTTGTCTGCAGCAAATTTCAAATAATAGCTGAGAAGGCAGGACTCCAATATTTGCACAGAACTTGGCGCGGAGAATTTCATCCTGGTAGATAAGCTGCTAACTCGTTTAGGTGAAATGCTGAGGAGCTAACGTAAACCAGACATAACTCCAGGATTAATGAGCAAAGCAAAGAAGTTGAAGGGTAAACAAACAACGTTAACAAATAATATATGACTGTTTCCGGTACAAGAAAATTCAGAACGAACATATTTTTGCTACAGTGGTACATGTTCCAACACCATCTAACAGGACATTTCAATAGCTTTGCTCTTTCCACACCCCAGCAGTCTAGCTTAAGTTTTTGGGCATCACCTTCACTTTTTTGAGCAATACAATTTCTTGGAAATGATGTGAACTTTCCAAAAATAATGTCCAAGGCAAAGAATGTTGTTGTCCAAATATGAAAAGTGCAACCTTCAGTCTGAAGAACGCTCGCACGTGAAGGATGCGCGAACGCAAGTGGTTTCGAATGCCAATTATGTAAACAAATCGAGGCCTTGTATTTTCAAACTAAAATTACGCAACTGGTTCAAAACAAAACCACATTTATTTAGGTAGCACTGAAAAGATTGCATATTAACGTTCTGTACTGTAGTGACATATGTCTGGTACACTGTACAATGAACTTACAACAAAGCGGATAAACAGTGCTGCCATAAAGAATTCGTTAACCGATTATCTCTGCCACAAAGGAATCGCGGATGATTGGAAAAGTTCATGATTTCAAAAGCATTTTACTATGCAAAGTGTAAACACGAGAAGTGATGTTCGAAATAACAGTATGATCAGTAATCCAGTACTTACCTAATGGAAGCAGATCTCTGGCTGAAAGGGCGATGTTTAAGGTTGAGAAATGCACTACCCTGCAAGTTTGAGGCGCGATCAGACAACTGGTTCAAATAACACTTAATTTTTTAACTTGAGATTTTCTGAAGTACAGAAAATTTGGCAAAAAAAGCAATCTACGAAACGCTTCTTTGCCACTTCCAAATTTTCTGGCAAATATTTGCAATACAATTTGTAATATTGTCCAAGAAAATCGTAAGCCAGAAACAATGTAATTTATTTTATGCTGACCACTGAATAACTCACTCAAAACAAATGGAGCTCTACAACAAATGTTCTGAGAACTATTTACACGTTCGTGAATCAAAACTACTTATAATCTTACAACCTTACCATGTTACTGGTAAATCCATGGAAATTTCCATGTACATACATACATACATACATACATACATACATACATACATACATACTTTACTGAGACTCCCTTTAACAGGGCTTTTCAGTCACAATGTTAAAAAAAAGAAGAAAACTTAGTTACAGGGTAAAATCAAGATATATTCAAAATCATTCAAAATA
>OX421449.1:25254626-25272126 GCA_949126865.1 Montipora capitata | reverse complement strand
TCGTCATGATTCGTCTTCACTTAGAGGTTTCCTACTGTTGCTCTATCGAAGCACTGTGCGCGATCGAGCCAGGATGGTTCTTCACCCATTGAAGAATCTCGTGATTCGTGTTCAGAGGCTGACATTAGGGCCCTTAAAGGCCCAGTATCACCCGTAATGCATTGCGCGCCGCTCACTTCTCAAATGAATTTTATGCAGTCGAAAATTATCAGTGAAGCTAATCACTTCGAAATCCATCTCAATCCGTGGTTATTTTTCTATTTCAGTTTCTGCATTAAATGTAAATAGGCTTCTTTGTTATTATGTTCTTGCTTTTCACCAATATTTCGGATAAAGATTTTAATAAGGCGTTCAGGTCGATCATTTCGTGTGAGCGTGTAGCTGTGCTATTACAGAGATCGGTAATGGCGGATAAGGAGAGAACTGCACGAGTTGGAAGGCCCCGTTTGCCGGGTTCCGCTAAGTATGTTCGTCTTCGCCAATCCGTATTTAATCTTTGGAGAGAGAGAAAAGACAGTCTGGGGAAGTTGACGGATAGCGAATTTGCAGAATATCTTCTACATCGAAGGTGAGCTTGTTTTACGTAAGCTTTCTATTTCGACCAAGTACAAAAGTAAGCGTTGTTGTGTGGGCGATGGAATCTAAGGTTTTATTGCGAATTTGTGTTTACATTTTGCTTTAGAGCTGACAGAGACCATTCTCCCGGTAGGGATGAGTTACCTTTGACTTCGTACGATCTTGGTAAGCATATAATTTATACACAACTTGTGGAACTGAGTCTTATGATTTTTTTTTTTCGTTATTGTCCTGATATAGTTATCCTAGCAGCCATTTCATTTTCTTTTTCAACGCGATTTATTACATTTCAGTAGAACATGTTGAAAAAGGCTTGCTGTCTCTGTCTTTTGCAGGTTCTATTGAACCTTTAACTTCGACCCCTGTTCCCGTGATGCCTCATCGGCAGCGTTCTCTTGATTCTGCAAGCCCCTCAAACTCGTGAGTCCGTCTCTTTTTACGCTTTTTTTTTGGCTAAACCTTTTTTCCGTATAAATGTGCTCGTGAAAATATTGACTGAAGAAAACTAGATTTACTGCTCATTTTTTTTCCATGCATTAATTTTATAAGCTTGTTGGTTTACTATAAAATATGTAACGTTCTAAGCATGGTTGCTACTGGCGTGTTCATTATTTCCAAAGAAACAGTTGCAATATTCTCATGAATAGTACACAGTAACCAATTTTGTCTTCTCCTCAGGAATGTTGATGTAACAGGTGTGACCTCTATTGGTGAAAGTATACCCATGCAGAGTGTTCAATTGCAGAAAGCAAACATCTCCTTTGGCACAGTTGGTGGAAATCCCTTTTCTGTTTTGGATGGTGGTAATGGTGATGCCGATGATGCTGGCTCAGTTGGTTCTGACAACTCCACAAGTAGCACTGACAGCTTTGGTTTGTTTAGTGGAGATCAGCAGTTCATAAACAGGTACTGCTATGTTTTTTGTTGGCAAAAATACTAGCAAATCGGTGGTATAAGTTACTGTAATTATTTTTTTGGCTTCCTAGTGCATTGCCATACAAACTGCGAGCAGAGCTTCCTTTTGTCATTTCCTTTACTGGGGAGGAGGAAAGGAGGCTCTGCCTGAATCGTGTCAACTCTTTGAAGCCGCCGCAGCCCCAACTTCTGGACTAGTCAATCTTGTTTTCTCTCGTCAAACTGGTTTCTCCAGTGCGAGCATCCCTTTAGTGTCAAAACCGATGGTTATAATTGAGCCTGCTGTACCGTGAAAAACCAAGATGACGGTGAGATCTGCCATATTAGGCTTGGGTTCGGAACTGTATCCTGGCAACATGCAGCACATACTCATAAAAGGTCTTACTCGATTTATGCAGAGTTTTTCTCGAGAACGCCAAACTCCAGCAAGCAAAAGAAAGCCTCTGCTAGCAGGGTGATTGGCATATCACTAGAAATTTTACAAGTCTGCTCTAACTGATAAAAAATATGATTGATGCAAATTTGCTTGATGGCACAAAGTTGGTCTCGGTGCCCTGTTACCTATGTTCTTTCAAATACATATCGCAAAATGCTTGTATTGATTTGATATACAAGTAAACTCTTTTGTTGTTGAGGTTGTTTTGTACAAAATTGTGACTTGATCAATGTTCATGTCCATTTTTATTTTCTTTGGTAGGATGCATTCTGTTATTGACCAGCTGAGATGCATTGACACCGATTCTGATGATAGCGATGACCTTGACAATGGTGATGAGGATGAAGATCATTTTGATTTAAGGGTTAATGGTGAAATACAGGGGTGAGTACATGTACCATTAATTTTTTGTTGTTTGTTTTCTATTCATTAGGAGGTGCTGCTTTCAAAGGTAGCACGATGAGGATTAATTCAATTGTAGAAAATTGTAGTTCTTATTCTGGTAATTAAGTAATTTATCAAACAGGAGAGACAGTGTTTCATCTGGATATCCAAACACCAAGTAGTTTTGATGAAATTGGAGGTGTCTGGATAGCCGATAAATCACTTTCTCAAGTGTTTGATATGTCTTTTCAATCGAAACACAAACTAAGGAGCAAACGGAGAAATAAAATTGTTAAACTCTATGCTAATTAAAATCGGGTTTCCAAAACTCTTTCACGGTTCTTTGTTTTAACTTTATGAATTATTAATGAGTTTGAGAATGTGGGTGTAAGAAAGGGTTTGCACATACAAGTTACACAATTCGATTTTTTCTTCATTTGCTTATAGTCATAAATTGGACCTCTACAATGATGATGACACCAAGTTGCTTTGTGAAGATATGGAGATAAGTGTTGCGGATGATGAGCGTACAATTACCATGGTGGAAGATGTGGTCAGCGTGTCACAAATGTCCCTACCAACCTTACATCCACTACCTTCTGAGGAGGAAGCTATTGTTATAGATGATGATCTACAAGCTCCCCAAGATTGTGGTTTACCCAATGAAACGGCACCAAATGAAGAACCATCAAGAAAAGTTATTGACAACAGGGAAAAGCTGTTACTTGACTTAGAAAATTCACTGGCCAAAATAACTAGCATTGGCAATCAATTAAAGGAATTTGCAGTTCTGCATGAAAGGAGTCGCTTCATTGTTTCAGCAGAAAAACTACTGGAGTTGGCTGGGTCTTACTGCACAGTGGAGACTGATGGTCATGCGTGCAGTGGCCCTCTGACCCATGAGACTAAGACTGTTGGTGGGAATATGGAGTTGTTCTTAAAATGTATCAATGGTCACAGCAAAAAGTGGGTTTCCTCCGAGGTGCTTACTCAACAGAGGAATCAAACTATCTATCTAAGTGATTCCTTGTTGCCTGCAGCGATTATCATCTCAGGCAACAACTATGAGAAATTCAGCTTGCTTTGTAAGGCCCTTTGCCTAAATGTGGTAGGACGAAACACGTTTATGCGTTTCCAGAAGCATTGTGCTGCGCCAGTGGTGGAGGAGGTATGGATCGAAATGAATGACATAGTGAAAAAGCTCTTTGAAGATTATGAGGATGTATGCCTTTGTGGAGATGGTCGCAATGACTCCCCAGGTCACAGTGCCCGCTACTGCGTTTACACCCTCATGGAGCAATTCACTAACACTGTAGTCGATTTTGAAGCCATAGACAAAAGACAGACTGGTGGCAATTCAACTGGAATGGAAAAAGAGACACTGAGAAGGTTACTGGAGAGAATGGCAGCCATATTTCCATTTGACGAAATAACAACAGATGCCTCTCCAACAATCCTTAAACTTGTCAGAGATTTGTATTTTGTTTGCCAAAATACAAGTAGTATTCTGTAAAGGGGGTCCGGTTGCTGGGCTCAAATTAAGAACAATTCTCACAAATTGGTAAAGGTAAATCTTTACTTTAAAACCTACATGTATCTGAAAGTCTTCATTGAGTTTTACTAGTACGTAGTTGTTCAGTTTTTTTTTGTCAACACTACATCATTATTTTAGTGTATTCTTATTTGATATATATGACCCTTTTTTCACTAGTTAATTTTTGCAACAATCAACAACAACAATCCTTATTTTGCGCTCTCCCTTTTTCACAAATATAAGAAGAAAAAACGAATACTAGTAAATTGATTAATCAATTTCAGGTTTACTTTTTTCAGTTTTATGGTGACCACAGCCACTTAAGAATAGCAAGAGTTAGTCGTGGTCCATGTGGAAAAGTTTTTGCTAATGTTTATTTTTCTTTTGTTGACAGAAAAGGTTCCCCAACTGATGGAGTAATTCCATTCGCTTGATATATGACACAAGGCCAAGAAGCTGAACAAAGCTCTTCATCAGGTAAGTTCGGCCGGTAATAAATAATGAGAATGTGCAAATATATCAGTTTCCATCTTTCACTTACAAAGCAAGCAAACTGGTCGTAAAGGACTTTGAAGAGCCTCTTTTGCAAATCAAATCTGTATGAAATTGCAGGATCATGAAATGTGCTTTGTGCCAATAACTTATTTCACATTTTTATGTGTTAGGCTGCCAAGATTAAAGCCTTTGGTGAACTGCAGGAGTGGATTGACTGCATTGTAAATCATTTCTGGTTTTGCAGTCAGGATTGTAGTGGAAGTGTTGAAGAGCTGAAGGTGCTGCACTTTTTTTTTTCTTCCAAGAGTAATTCAAGTTAAAGTACTTTCTCTTAAGTGGAGTGTCTTGAGAGGGAGAAGAGAACAAGGATTGTATTGTACATGTTCATCAAAATTGATATTAACATCTGGATACAATGTTTGGCATAAGTCACTGAACTGCTCTTAATGACTCAGACTGCCATCACAGATTATGCAAGTTCTGTTTGTAGCATACAACTTTGTACTACATTGTTATAATTATTGTTTTATACTTTTAATCCCAAAAAAGGACACTTGGTGTGGTGTACTCCATCATGTCTCTGGAGAGCACACTTGGGCCACAGGGCAATGTAAGCATGATGCTATCGAGGACGTGGCGTTGAGACGAAAACAACGAAAACAAAAGGAAGCGTTTGCATGATAATAGAGTTAAATTCCCGGAGGATTTGTTCGGGGCACCAACATGGCGGTCGTGACGTCATGTGAAAACCGAGAATAAAAAGGAAATGTGAGCAACGATGGAATAATATTGTACTCTGTTAGTTTCCCAATATAGACTTTACATTCATCATAATTTTGTGTAGTGTTGTCTGCAGGTGTTACCATGATTACGCTGTAACCATTGACAGCCACGAGCTTGTCTGGAAAGGAAATTGTGGAAAAGAAGCTGACTATTTTGTTGGAGCAATTGCTTTTAAATTATTGGAGTTTTTGTACATGTACTTCAGTCATTGAGGTGTTCAATTGAGTGTCGACAGTAATCAGGAAATTACTTCTGTTTTGGTTTCACTAGAATGGCTGAGTAGTCTACTGGTAATTGTTTAATAATTGGTTTGGTTTCGGTTTTGCAACACTTCATATAAAACCACTACAGCTTCCAGTGAAACCAATTTATTAATCTACTTTGTATGTTATACCTTCCACTAGGTATCCTTACTTTATCATGAGAGTGACGTTGGCTGCAATCGACCACAACATGCACTTGTCAAGAAAATCAAAACTTACCAACGCAGGAAAAGAACAAGGCCATAGAAAATATTTAAAAAGGTCTCAAACATTTCATGCCGAAATTGTGAAAGAAGAAAAATCTTTCAGTTACTTTCCATTTCTTGTAGCCAAAATGCTACATAGGCGCTCCACGTATGAGGGCAGTTTCACATTGCCTTCTGATAGAATGAATGAATTTGATCCAAAGCAAATTGCCCCCACTATTGGTATGAAGGAGCCCCCATCAACTAAAGAGTTCATGGCAGGACCTTCTCGTTTTCAAAAGAAGGTAAAATGAGAATTGACACCATGTCACATCATGCTACATCTTTCTACAGCAGAAACTGTTTCTAAGATATCTGTGTATTTATTAAAATTTACGGAAGTACAGATGGACTAAAGGTTTTCCTTTTACATGGAAAAGGTTGAACAAATCAATATTTCATACTTGTGTTAAGTCCCAGCAGGGAAGTAGTCCCACTAGTCCTTATGTACATCTACAGCAAGCTTATGGAATGATGAAGAAAAGCTAGCAATAGTTTTGAATTACATCATGTTTCAACAATTGTAGATTCAGTACTTTTTAAAGTGCAGTGCAAAAAAAAAATGGTATGTTTAAATGTATAGAAATAGCAGGTAACATCAAAATAAATATGTCTTCATGAAGTTCATTTCTGCTTATGACTAGTAATGCTTGCCCAGACAACCTAAAAACATGATCCAGACCAAGGTAAAAATGGGCATGGGAGGGAATATATGTTGCTGATCAGGCTGATAATATACAGTAAGCATGATTTACAGCTGTTCACATATCAGTTATTTCTAAATCCCATGTATCTCCCATCAGGAGATGGGTATGCTTGTCGAATCATCCTTACTGCACAAGCAGGTAGGACTCGTCTGTTCCCTCTACCCAATTTCCCATATTTCCAGAGAGCAAACTGACGATAGGCTGCTTTGCGGAAGCTTTCCATGGAAAAATTGAATTCATCAGCTCTGATATCAGACCGTGCCTTTATGCACACTTCAAGAATGTCTCTGTCCAAGCAAATGTTATTAAATGTTCTATAAGAAGTGATGCACTGGCGTTTCTTGCAACAGACATTTTGTTCCCCAGTTTCCATTGGCACGCAAACCTGACACTGGCACCAGGGTAGGTCCGTTGAAGGTACAGGCTCTTCGGGTAGGTTGTCAGCAACTACAATTCTGGTCAAAACTGTCGGGACAATTCGTGCTTTTCCCCCTCCCCCCATTACAATGTTGATTTTTCACGGTCTCCAAAATCAGGATCCGTTCATCGATCGCGGGCATGTTTCAACATTGTGTGGGGGGAAGGGGGGGGGGCGCAAAAAAAGCAGCGAAAGAAGAACAAACGTTGCTCATATAACGATGGAAGCATGTACAGTAAATTCTCTACTTTTCGCCCAAAATTTGACAAGTGTCCCGAAGTGTTTTGACCCGGATTGTCTGAAACTGAGTTTCATCGAATAAAACTGGAAACCGTATCATATATGTCCTCAAAATAGTAAACAATTTTTAACACTGCGTTAAAAATTGTGTTATTGTAGTAAAGTCTGTTTTATGGCAGCTTAACAACCAGCGAAGAACATTTTCAGGAGACTCGTTACCAGACTCCGCGCAGTTAGCGGCCGCTTTTTCGAGCTGCAGAATCATTTGACTTTGCTAAGCAGAGTTCGATTCCTCACAAGTTGAAGGACAGCAAATCGCGTAGACAATAGAATAGTTCAAAGGAAAGAGCCACATTCATGTCTCTGTAGATTTTGCTTCGCCAAATTTCTGCGCGTCATCTTGCTGACAATAATCAGTATCATACAAAACCGCATTGTCTATTGCGTGACCCAAGCCGTTGTTGACAACGGCAACAGTTCTCACTCACATTTCTCACTCCTAAAAACACATTTTCTGGTTGTGCTTTTGATGTAGCTACCAGAATATATGGCGTGTTGTGTTATACATACTTTCGTTGATCTTTAATTGGCGTTCGTTTCTCAACAAGAAAACGCTTAACGCATTTTTCAACATTTCTCGGCTATTTGAAAAGAATAAGCTAAAATCTAATTTGATCTTTTGCTGTTTTTAGGGTGAGAAATGTTGAAAAATACCCACCCGGTGATCGTCTAAAGCCTAAAAGCGCGTGTATGAATAGAAAAGAAAGGGTTATTATGTTTTTTGCAGAGTCTTTTTTTAAAAGTTATTTCTAAACCGAAATATCTTCCTTTAAATAGCCGAGAAATGTGGCCGAGAACTGTTGACTGCTCACGGTAACGCAACCCACCGTTTTGACAATCCTTGCTCACACTACCTCTACACCGGTGCAATATGTTGTTTTACTATCGGAGACAATTCTGGAATGAGATTCAATGAACCTGGCCAGGCTTGAGACCAATTATCAAGAAATTCTTTTCTCAGACAATCCTGGTCAAAACTGTCGGGACAATTCGTGGTTTTCCCCCTCCCCCCATTACAATGTTGATTTTTCACGGTCTCCAAAATCAGGATCCGTTCATCGATCGCGGGCATGTTTCAACATTGTGTGGGGGGAAGGGGGGGGGGCGCAAAAAAAGCAGCGAAAGAAGAACAAACGTTGCTCATATAACGATGGAAGCATGTACAGTAAATTCTCTACTTTTCGCCCAAAATTTGACAAGTGTCCCGAAGTGTTTTGACCCGGATTGTCTGAAACTGAGTTTCATCGAATAAAACTGGAAACCGTATCATATATGTCCTCAAAATAGTAAACAATTTTTAACACTGCGTTAAAAATTGTGTTATTGTAGTAAAGTCTGTTTTATGGCAGCTTAACAACCAGCGAAGAACATTTTCAGGAGACTCGTTACCAGACTCCGCGCAGTTAGCGGCCGCTTTTTCGAGCTGCAGAATCATTTGACTTTGCTAAGCAGAGTTCGATTCCTCACAAGTTGAAGGACAGCAAATCGCGTAGACAATAGAATAGTTCAAAGGAAAGAGCCACATTCATGTCTCTGTAGATTTTGCTTCGCCAAATTTCTGCGCGTCATCTTGCTGACAATAATCAGTATCATACAAAACCGCATTGTCTATTGCGTGACCCAAGCCGTTGTTGACAACGGCAACAGTTCTCACTCACATTTCTCACTCCTAAAAACACATTTTCTGGTTGTGCTTTTGATGTAGCTACCAGAATATATGGCGTGTTGTGTTATACATACTTTCGTTGATCTTTAATTGGCGTTCGTTTCTCAACAAGAAAACGCTTAACGCATTTTTCAACATTTCTCGGCTATTTGAAAAGAATAAGCTAAAATCTAATTTGATCTTTTGCTGTTTTTAGGGTGAGAAATGTTGAAAAATACCCACCCGGTGATCGTCTAAAGCCTAAAAGCGCGTGTATGAATAGAAAAGAAAGGGTTATTATGTTTTTTGCAGAGTCTTTTTTTAAAAGTTATTTCTAAACCGAAATATCTTCCTTTAAATAGCCGAGAAATGTGGCCGAGAACTGTTGACTGCTCACGGTAACGCAACCCACCGTTTTGACAATCCTTGCTCACACTACCTCTACACCGGTGCAATATGTTGTTTTACTATCGGAGACAATTCTGGAATGAGATTCAATGAACCTGGCCAGGCTTGAGACCAATTATCAAGAAATTCTTTTCTCAGACAATCCTGGTCAAAACTGTCGGGACAATTCGTGGTTTTCCCCCTCCCCCCATTACAATGTTGATTTTTCACGGTCTCCAAAATCAGGATCCGTTCATCGATCGCGGGCATGTTTCAACATTGTGTGGGGGGAAGGGGGGGGGGGCGCAAAAAAAGCAGCGAAAGAAGAACAAACGTTGCTCATATAACGATGGAAGCATGTACAGTAAATTCTCTACTTTTCGCCCAAAATTTGACAAGTGTCCCGAAGTGTTTTGACCCGGATTGTCTGAAACTGAGTTTCATCGAATAAAACTGGAAACCGTATCATATATGTCCTCAAAATAGTAAACAATTTTTAACACTGCGTTAAAAATTGTGTTATTGTAGTAAAGTCTGTTTTATGGCAGCTTAACAACCAGCGAAGAACATTTTCAGGAGACTCGTTACCAGACTCCGCGCAGTTAGCGGCCGCTTTTTCGAGCTGCAGAATCATTTGACTTTGCTAAGCAGAGTTCGATTCCTCACAAGTTGAAGGACAGCAAATCGCGTAGACAATAGAATAGTTCAAAGGAAAGAGCCACATTCATGTCTCTGTAGATTTTGCTTCGCCAAATTTCTGCGCGTCATCTTGCTGACAATAATCAGTATCATACAAAACCGCATTGTCTATTGCGTGACCCAAGCCGTTGTTGACAACGGCAACAGTTCTCACTCACATTTCTCACTCCTAAAAACACATTTTCTGGTTGTGCTTTTGATGTAGCTACCAGAATATATGGCGTGTTGTGTTATACATACTTTCGTTGATCTTTAATTGGCGTTCGTTTCTCAACAAGAAAACGCTTAACGCATTTTTCAACATTTCTCGGCTATTTGAAAAGAATAAGCTAAAATCTAATTTGATCTTTTGCTGTTTTTAGGGTGAGAAATGTTGAAAAATACCCACCCGGTGATCGTCTAAAGCCTAAAAGCGCGTGTATGAATAGAAAAGAAAGGGTTATTATGTTTTTTGCAGAGTCTTTTTTTAAAAGTTATTTCTAAACCGAAATATCTTCCTTTAAATAGCCGAGAAATGTGGCCGAGAACTGTTGACTGCTCACGGTAACGCAACCCACCGTTTTGACAATCCTTGCTCACACTACCTCTACACCGGTGCAATATGTTGTTTTACTATCGGAGACAATTCTGGAATGAGATTCAATGAACCTGGCCAGGCTTGAGACCAATTATCAAGAAATTCTTTTCTCAGACAATCCTGGTCAAAACTGTCGGGACAATTCGTGGTTTTCCCCCTCCCCCCATTACAATGTTGATTTTTCACGGTCTCCAAAATCAGGATCCGTTCATCGATCGCGGGCATGTTTCAACATTGTGTGGGGGGAAGGGGGGGGGGGCGCAAAAAAAGCAGCGAAAGAAGAACAAACGTTGCTCATATAACGATGGAAGCATGTACAGTAAATTCTCTACTTTTCGCCCAAAATTTGACAAGTGTCCCGAAGTGTTTTGACCCGGATTGTCTGAAACTGAGTTTCATCGAATAAAACTGGAAACCGTATCATATATGTCCTCAAAATAGTAAACAATTTTTAACACTGCGTTAAAAATTGTGTTATTGTAGTAAAGTCTGTTTTATGGCAGCTTAACAACCAGCGAAGAACATTTTCAGGAGACTCGTTACCAGACTCCGCGCAGTTAGCGGCCGCTTTTTCGAGCTGCAGAATCATTTGACTTTGCTAAGCAGAGTTCGATTCCTCACAAGTTGAAGGACAGCAAATCGCGTAGACAATAGAATAGTTCAAAGGAAAGAGCCACATTCATGTCTCTGTAGATTTTGCTTCGCCAAATTTCTGCGCGTCATCTTGCTGACAATAATCAGTATCATACAAAACCGCATTGTCTATTGCGTGACCCAAGCCGTTGTTGACAACGGCAACAGTTCTCACTCACATTTCTCACTCCTAAAAACACATTTTCTGGTTGTGCTTTTGATGTAGCTACCAGAATATATGGCGTGTTGTGTTATACATACTTTCGTTGATCTTTAATTGGCGTTCGTTTCTCAACAAGAAAACGCTTAACGCATTTTTCAACATTTCTCGGCTATTTGAAAAGAATAAGCTAAAATCTAATTTGATCTTTTGCTGTTTTTAGGGTGAGAAATGTTGAAAAATACCCACCCGGTGATCGTCTAAAGCCTAAAAGCGCGTGTATGAATAGAAAAGAAAGGGTTATTATGTTTTTTGCAGAGTCTTTTTTTAAAAGTTATTTCTAAACCGAAATATCTTCCTTTAAATAGCCGAGAAATGTGGCCGAGAACTGTTGACTGCTCACGGTAACGCAACCCACCGTTTTGACAATCCTTGCTCACACTACCTCTACACCGGTGCAATATGTTGTTTTACTATCGGAGACAATTCTGGAATGAGATTCAATGAACCTGGCCAGGCTTGAGACCAATTATCAAGAAATTCTTTTCTCAGACAATCCTGGTCAAAACTGTCGGGACAATTCGTGGTTTTCCCCCTCCCCCCATTACAATGTTGATTTTTCACGGTCTCCAAAATCAGGATCCGTTCATCGATCGCGGGCATGTTTCAACATTGTGTGGGGGGAAGGGGGGGGCGCAAAAAAAGCAGCGAAAGAAGAACAAACGTTGCTCATATAACGATGGAAGCATGTACAGTAAATTCTCTACTTTTCGCCCAAAATTTGACAAGTGTCCCGAAGTGTTTTGACCCGGATTGTCTGAAACTGAGTTTCATCGAATAAAACTGGAAACCGTATCATATATGTCCTCAAAATAGTAAACAATTTTTAACACTGCGTTAAAAATTGTGTTATTGTAGTAAAGTCTGTTTTATGGCAGCTTAACAACCAGCGAAGAACATTTTCAGGAGACTCGTTACCAGACTCCGCGCAGTTAGCGGCCGCTTTTTCGAGCTGCAGAATCATTTGACTTTGCTAAGCAGAGTTCGATTCCTCACAAGTTGAAGGACAGCAAATCGCGTAGACAATAGAATAGTTCAAAGGAAAGAGCCACATTCATGTCTCTGTAGATTTTGCTTCGCCAAATTTCTGCGCGTCATCTTGCTGACAATAATCAGTATCATACAAAACCCCATTGTCTATTGCGTGACCCAAGCCGTTGTTGACAACGGCAACAGTTCTCACTCACATTTCTCACTCCTAAAAACACATTTTCTGGTTGTGCTTTTGATGTAGCTACCAGAATATATGGCGTGTTGTGTTATACATACTTTCGTTGATCTTTAATTGGCGTTCGTTTCTCAACAAGAAAACGCTTAACGCATTTTTCAACATTTCTCGGCTATTTGAAAAGAATAAGCTAAAATCTAATTTGATCTTTTGCTGTTTTTAGGGTGAGAAATGTTGAAAAATACCCACCCGGTGATCGTCTAAAGCCTAAAAGCGCGTGTATGAATAGAAAAGAAAGGGTTATTATGTTTTTTGCAGAGTCTTTTTTTAAAAGTTATTTCTAAACCGAAATATCTTCCTTTAAATAGCCGAGAAATGTGGCCGAGAACTGTTGACTGCTCACGGTAACGCAACCCACCGTTTTGACAATCCTTGCTCACACTACCTCTACACCGGTGCAATATGTTGTTTTACTATCAGAGACAATTCTGGAATGAGATTCAATGAACCTGGCCAGGCTTGAGACCAATTATCAAGAAATTCTTTTCTCAGACAATCCTGGTCAAAACTGTCGGGACAATTCGTGGTTTTCCCCCTCCCCCCATTACAATGTTGATTTTTCACGGTCTCCAAAATCAGGATCCGTTCATCGATCGCGGGCATGTTTCAACATTGTGTGGGGGGAAGGGGGGGGCGCAAAAAAAGCAGCGAAAGAAGAACAAACGTTGCTCATATAACGATGGAAGCATGTACAGTAAATTCTCTACTTTTCGCCCAAAATTTGACAAGTGTCCCGAAGTGTTTTGACCCGGATTGTCTGAAACTGAGTTTCATCGAATAAAACTGGAAACCGTATCATATATGTCCTCAAAATAGTAAACAATTTTTAACACTGCGTTAAAAATTGTGTTATTGTAGTAAAGTCTGTTTTATGGCAGCTTAACAACCAGCGAAGAACATTTTCAGGAGACTCGTTACCAGACTCCGCGCAGTTAGCGGCCGCTTTTTCGAGCTGCAGAATCATTTGACTTTGCTAAGCAGAGTTCGATTCCTCACAAGTTGAAGGACAGCAAATCGCGTAGACAATAGAATAGTTCAAAGGAAAGAGCCACATTCATGTCTCTGTAGATTTTGCTTCGCCAAATTTCTGCGCGTCATCTTGCTGACAATAATCAGTATCATACAAAACCCCATTGTCTATTGCGTGACCCAAGCCGTTGTTGACAACGGCAACAGTTCTCACTCACATTTCTCACTCCTAAAAACACATTTTCTGGTTGTGCTTTTGATGTAGCTACCAGAATATATGGCGTGTTGTGTTATACATACTTTCGTTGATCTTTAATTGGCGTTCGTTTCTCAACAAGAAAACGCTTAACGCATTTTTCAACATTTCTCGGCTATTTGAAAAGAATAAGCTAAAATCTAATTTGATCTTTTGCTGTTTTTAGGGTGAGAAATGTTGAAAAATACCCACCCGGTGATCGTCTAAAGCCTAAAAGCGCGTGTATGAATAGAAAAGAAAGGGTTATTATGTTTTTTGCAGAGTCTTTTTTTAAAAGTTATTTCTAAACCGAAATATCTTCCTTTAAATAGCCGAGAAATGTGGCCGAGAACTGTTGACTGCTCACGGTAACGCAACCCACCGTTTTGACAATCCTTGCTCACACTACCTCTACACCGGTGCAATATGTTGTTTTACTATCAGAGACAATTCTGGAATGAGATTCAATGAACCTGGCCAGGCTTGAGACCAATTATCAAGAAATTCTTTTCTCAGACAGTCTGAAACTGAGTCTCATCGAATAAAACTGGAAACCGTATCATATATGTCCTCAAAATAGTAAACAATTTGTAACACTGCGTTAAAAATTGTGTTATTGTAGTAAAGTCCGTTTTATGGCAGCTTAACAACCAGCGAAGAACATTTTCAGGAGACTCGTTACCAGACTCCGCGCAGTTAGCGGCCTCTTTTTCGAGCTGCAGAATCATTTGACTTTGCTAAGCAGAGTTCGATTCCTCACAAGTTGAAGGACAGCAAATCGCGTAGACAATAGAATAGTTCAAAGGAAAGAGCCACATTCATGTCTCTGTAGATTTTGCTTCGCCAAATTTCTGCGCGTCATCTTGCTGACAATAATCAGTATCATACAAAACTGCATTGTCTATTGCGTGACCCAAGCCGTTGTTGACAACGGCAACAGTTCTCACTCACATTTCTCACTCCTAAAAACACATTTTCTGGTTGTGCTTTTGATGTAGCTACCAGAATATATGGCGTGTTGTGTTATACATACTTTCGTTGATCTTTAATTGGCGTTCGTTTCTCAACAAGAAAACGCTTAACGCATTTTTCAACATTTCTCGGCTATTTGAAAAGAATAAGCTAAAATCTAATTTGATCTTTTGCTGTTTTTAGGGTGAGAAATGTTGAAAAATACCCACCCGGTGATCGTCTAAAGCCTAAAAGCGCGTGTATGAATAGAAAAGAAAGGGTTATTATGTTTTTTGCAGAGTCTTTTTTTAAAAGTTATTTCTAAACCGAAACATCTTCCTTTAAATAGCCGAGAAATGTGGCCGAGAACTGTTGACTGCTCACGGTAACGCAACCCACCGTTTTGACAATCCTTGCTCACACTACCTCTACACCGGTGCAATATGTTGTTTTACTATCAGAGACAATTCTGGAATGAGATTCAATGAACCTGGCCAGGCTTGAGACCAATTATCAAGAAATTCTTTTCTCAGACAATCCTGGTCAAAACTGTCGGGACAATTCGTGGTTTTCCCCCTCCCCCCATTACAATGTTGATTTTTCACGGTCTCCAAAATCAGGATCCGTTCATCGATCGCGGGCATGTTTCAACATTGTGTGGGGGGAAGGGGGGGGGGGGGGGCGCAAAAAAAGTAGCGAAAGAAGAACAAACGTTGCTCATATAACGATGGAAGCATGTACAGTAAATTCTCTACTTTTCGCCCAAAATTTGACAAGTGTCCCGAAGTGTTTTGACCCGGATTGTAGCCTTTTAGCAAAATCCAGACTGCCCCTGCCCATAATCAATAATTTAAGCAGCAAGTCATCCTTTGTAGGGTTATCCAGGGATTGAATGAACTCCTAGCAAGAAATTTTACAAATAAATGAATCCACCATACAGTGAATGCCAACCCAGTAAATGGCATAAATGAATACATGTATCAATTTAACTTTTTACTAGTACCTGGATACGTTTGAGATACATTGGTGATTCAAAGGCAATCAAAAGGCAATCAAATCATTCGCTTGCAAATCATGACCCCATCATGGCAAACAGTTCTTTGAAGTGTGAATATACCGTACAAGCAATTTCTTCCTTTCCGGCACGGACATATTTTACAATAATTATCAATACCAGATGCAATGAAAATAATTAGTGTGATCGCTCGTGTATACAAACTTGAAATTTACGGGTAAGATGCCAGCATGACAAATTTGAGCATCAGCTTTGCCGATGGATGTGTAATGAAAATTTACCTGGATTTGTGCTGCTGACTGCTGGACGTCGGCCTCTAAACGCTCGGCATCATCAGGAATTATATTTTCCTGGCTTCTTTGTGCGACTCCTGCTGTTGATACCTATTCGTAGACCAAAAAGATATATAAATAAACGCTAGAAGAATAGTTAAATTATTGATAGAACATTCGTTCGTGAGCTTCTGTATCATACAGCGTTATCATACCTGATTTTTGCACTTGGACTTGACACATTTACAAGCGTCAGCACAACTGAGGTCGAATGCTTTGCACGGACACGCTCCTCTTCCTCTCTTCCGCGCACATTGCCCTGAACAAATACACAAATACATGCTCACTCGATTGAGCCCTCATTTGTCTCATTCGCACCACAAATCACTATATTTTCATTGTCACTGATTATT
Organism: Montipora capitata; assembly: GCA_949126865.1. Lineage (NCBI taxonomy): Eukaryota > Metazoa > Cnidaria > Anthozoa > Scleractinia > Acroporidae > Montipora > Montipora capitata. Next base: position 25,255,826 of record OX421449.1, on the reverse strand, counting down.
CCTGTGCTGGATGTAGGTGACGGACAAATTTCATCCAACCACTACACGACCCCGCAAGCCTTTTTGCTTTAATCCTTATTGTGTTTAAATAAATATTTTATTCTATTCTACATCGCCATCATCACACCTCCGTCGGCTTCCATTATTTTAAACACGATGAAGTGAACCCTGGTTCGTGTGATCTTATAGCTTTGCGGAGAGTTTTCCTGTTTATATTTTACATCCCCCCGTTTTGTCGTACACTGAGGTATAAAAACGTAAAAAATTGTAACTTTAAGAAACGTTGTTTAATTTGAAATCTTCAATGAGTGCTGACTGCCTTTCCAACAACAAACTTAAGTTTATAGCGGAGCTCCGCGCGCGCGGAGCACCATAGTTAAGAAAATATGGTAACCCATCGACGCGACAAAAATTGGTTTTATAGCCATGACGTCATGAACGTCCGTACGTACGTACGTACGTCCGTCCGCCCCTTCATGTATGCCAATGTGACCAGTACACGTAACCATGTCACGGGCTCAAGTTTAGAGCTCATCCAGGAGGCAATACTCCATTTGACACTGTAACTAGTCTACAGCAACACAGCGGTCAAACGTCTGCGCATGTGCGAGCGTTTGCGTGGCGAAAAGCCTGCCAAAATGGCGGTGCGGACTTGTGGGCAGAAGTTGTGACACTCAAGTCGCCTCACAGGAGTTAAAAACGACCACACAAGCGAGTAAGTCTGTACATATTCTTTTATTGAGACATACAGTAGCCACATGTAGAAGTGATGTCAAACAGTACATCAAACTAAAGCAATGACAGCTGATCGTACGATGTATTCGATTTAGGAAGGTCCATATAAATTATACTAAGGCACTCATGTACGAGAAGGCACAGCATTGGAAATCATTTTAAGTTACACGTAAAGAAAGCTGAAATGCCGTGTTCTTGTCGTGATCTGTGTAAATATTACATCATTCATATCATCCTTCAAGCTTACGTACAATTCTTGAGTTAAGTGCATAAGCATGTTTTCAGTTATAAATTAATATATTTTGCAACAGAAATACTGAATGCTCTCCTATTTTTTTCATTTTAAGTAATGAAAAGTTCTTTCGAACTATCGTGTTTTACTTTGTTTAAGTGTAATGCTTCTGTGTAGTTGTATTGTTTTTTGTTTTGAAGTACCTGTTATTTCCAGAGATGTTCTCTTATCTG
>OX421449.1:25237126-25247126 GCA_949126865.1 Montipora capitata | reverse complement strand
ATTCATTCGATACAGGTATCAACGTATCCCATAATTAGTCCTTGTGGTGTTTAGCAGTCACTAACCGTATACACCTTTCGATATTGTCGAGAAAAGACGCACAAATGATGGAAAGGACGGCATCTGGAAGGAATTGATGCTTCTTGAAGAAAGATAATGGAGATGTGCGCACGTTGTATCTCTAATTCTCTCCCAGGATGGTACCAAGCCTGGATACGTTGTTAAACTACATGCAAAACCATCCGCAATCGATGCGTAGTTAAGCCTGGTTCCCACTTGTGCGATATGCACGAGCACAAGCATAAGCTTAAGAAAAAATCGTGTGGGAACGGTCGTAAAATAAGCATAAAATGATGCTTAAGCACAAGCACAAGAAAAGGAAATTTGTGCTTATTTCACAAGTGGGAACCGGCGTGGGTTAAACAAAAGCACAAGGGCGACGATTCGCACGCCATCTTGAATCTTACTAGATACTACGCTTGCTTATGCCAAAATTTCCTCCGTTTGTTTCACTGTGTGAACGTTGCATAGCACTCATGCCACTGCTTCTCGCACAAGTGGGAACCGGGCTTTAAGGTTATTAAAATGGCAAATGGAGAAACCGGAAATGATTTCGATTTCGACTTAAATTGAAGCTTTCTCTTTCATAGTCATGATCAAAATTTTCCACATTTTCTGTTGGAAATTGAGCGGCAACTACCCGCACACGGTCTGCCCATACGTGCAAAAGTTCATAAAAAGGCGAAATGTCACTAGGATTTTTTTTAATGAATGGAAAGCCGGTAATAGGGATATAAGTTGTTGACAACGGCAACAGTTCTCACTCACATTTCTCACTCCTAAAAACACATTTTCTGGTTGTGCTTTTGATGTAGCTACCAGAATATATGGCGTGTTGTGTTATACATACTTTCGTTGATCTTTAATTGGCGTTCGTTTCTCAACAAGAAAACGCTTAACGCATTTTTCAACATTTCTCGGCTATTTGAAAAGAATAAGCTAAAATCTAATTTGATCTTTTGCTGTTTTTAGGGTGAGAAATGTTGAAAAATACCCACCCGGTGATCGTCTAAAGCCTAAAAGCGCGTGTATGAATAGAAAAGAAAGGGTTATTATGTTTTTTGCAGAGTCTTTTTTTTTTAAGTTATTTCTAAACCGAAATATCTTCCTTTAAATAGCCGAGAAATGTGGCCGAGAACTGTTGACTGCTCACAGTAACGCAACCCACCGTTTTGACAATCCTTGCTCACACTACCTCTACACCGGTGCAATAATTATGTTGTTTTACTATCAGAGACAATTTTCGAATGAGATTCAATGAACCTGGCCAGGCTTGAGACCAATTATCAAGAAACTCTTTTCTCAAACAGTCTGAAACTGAGTTTCATCGAATAAAACTGGAAACCGTATCATATATGTCCTCAAAATAGTAAACAATTTGTAACACTGCGTTAAAAATTGTGTTATTGTAGTAAAGTCTGTTTTATGGCAGCTTAAAAACCAGCGAAGAACATTTTCAGGAGACTCGTTACCAGACTCCGCGCAGTTAGCGGCCGCTTTTTCGAGCTGCAGAATCATTTGACTTTGCTAAGCAGAGTTCGATTCCTCACAAGTTGAAGGACAGCAAATCGCGTAGACAATAGAATAGTTCAAAGGAAAGAGCCACATTCATGTCTCTGTAGATTTTGCTTCGCCAAATTTCTGCGCGTCATCTTGCTGACAATAATCAGTATCATACAAAACCCCATTGTCTATTGCGTGACCCAAGCCGTTGTTGACAACGGCAACAGTTCTCACTCACATTTCTCACTCCTAAAAACACATTTTCTGGTTGTGGTTTTGATGTAGCTACCAGAATATATGGCGTGTTGTGTTATACATACTTTCGTTGATCTTTAATTGGCGTTCGTTTCTCAACAAGAAAACGCTTAACGCATTTTTCAACATTTCTCGGCTATTTGAAAAGAATAAGCTAAAATCTAATTTGATCTTTTGCTGTTTTTAGGGTGAGAAATGTTGAAAAATACCCACCCGGTGATCGTCTAAAGCCTAAAAGCGCGTGTATGAATAGAAAAGAAAGGGTTATTATGTTTTTTGCAGAGTCTTTTTTTTTAAAGTTATTTCTAAACCGAAATATCTTCCTTTAAATAGCCGAGAAATGTGGCCGAGAACTGTTGACTGCTCACGGTAACGCAACCCACCGTTTTGACAATCCTTGCTCACACTACCTCTACACCGGTGCAATATGTTGTTTTACTATCAGAGACAATTCTGGAATGACATTCAATGAACCTGGCCAGGCTTGAGACCAATTATCAAGAAATTCTTTTCTCAGACTGTCTGAAACTGAGTTTCATCGAATAAAACTGGAAACCGTATCATATATGTCCTCAAAATAGTAAACAATTTTTAACACTGTGTTAAAAATTGTGTTATTGTAGTAAAGTCTGTTTTATGGCAGCTTAACAACCAGCGAAGAACATTTTCAGGAGACTCGTTACCAGACTCCGCGCAGTTAGCGGCCGCTTTTTCGAGCTGCAGAAACATTTGACTTTGCTAAGCAGAGTTCGATTCCTCACAAGTTGAAGGACAGCAAATCGCGTAGACAATAGAATAGTTCAAAGGAAAGAGCCACATTCATGTCTCTGTAGATTTTGCTTCGCCAAATTTCTGCGCGTCATCTTGCTGACAATAATCAGTATCATACAAAACCCCATTGTCTATTGCGTGACCCAAGCCGTTGTTGACAACGGCAACAGTTCTCACTCACATTTCTCACTCCTAAAAACACATTTTCTGGTTGTGCTTTTGATGTAGCTACCAGAATATATGGCGTGTTGTGTTATACATACTTTCGTTGATCTTTAATTGGCGTTCGTTTCTCAACAAGAAAACGCTTAACGCATTTTTCAACATTTCTCGGCTATTTGAAAAGAATAAGCTAAAATCTAATTTGATCTTTTGCTGTTTTTAGGGTGAGAAATGTTGAAAAATACCCACCCGGTGATCGTCTAAAGCCTAAAAGCGCGTGTATGAATAGAAAAGAAAGGGTTATTATGTTTTTTGCAGAGTCTTTTTTTTTAAAGTTATTTCTAAACCGAAATATCTTCCTTTAAATAGCCGAGAAATGTGGCCGAGAACTGTTGACTGCTCACGGTAACGCAACCCACCGTTTTGACAATCCTTGCTCACACTACCTCTACACCGGTGCAATATGTTGTTTTACTATCAGAGACAATTCTGGAATGACATTCAATGAACCTGGCCAGGCTTGAGACCAATTATCAAGAAATTCTTTTCTCAGACAGTCTGAAACTGAGTTTCATCGAATAAAACTGGAAACCGTATCATATATGTCCTCAAAATAGTAAACAATTTGTAACACTGCGTTAAAAATTGTGTTATTGTAGGAAAGTCTGTTTTATGGCAGCTTAACAACCAGCGAAGAACATTTTCAGGAGACTCGTTACCAGACTCCGCGCAGGTAGCGGCCGCTTTTTCGAGCTGCAGAATCATTTGACTTTGCTAAGCAGAGTTCGATTCCTCACAAGTTGAAGAACAGCAAATCGCGTAGACAATAGAATAGTTCAAAGGAAAGAGCCACATTCATGTCTCTGTAGATTTTGCTTCGCCAAATTTCTGCGCGTCATCTTGCTGACAATAATCAGTATCATACAAAACCCCATTGTCTATTGCGTGACCCAAGCCGTTGTTGACAACGGCAACAGTTCTCACTCACATTTCTCACTCCTAAAAACACATTTTCTGGTTGTGCTTTTGATGTAGCTACCAGAATATATGGCGTGTTGTGTTATACATACTTTCGTTGATCTTTAATTGGCGTTCGTTTCTCAACAAGAAAACGCTTAACGCATTTTTCAACATTTCTCGGCTATTTGAAAAGAATAAGCTAAAATCTAATTTGATCTTTTGCTGTTTTTAGGGTGAGAAATGTTGAAAAATACCCACCCGGTGATCGTCTAAAGCCTAAAAGCGCGTGTATGAATAGAAAAGAAAGGGTTATTATGTTTTTTGCAGAGTCTTTTTTTTTAAAGTTATTTCTAAACCGAAATATCTTCCTTTAAATAGCCGAGAAATGTGGCCGAGAACTGTTGACTGCTCACGGTAACGCAACCCACCGTTTTGACAATCCTTGCTCACACTACCTCTACACCGGTGCAATATGTTGTTTTACTATCAGAGACAATTCTGGAATGAGATTCAATGAACCTGGCCAGGCTTGAGACCAATTATCAAGAAATTCTTTTCTCAGACTGTCTGAAACTGAGTTTCATCGAATAAAACTGGAAACCGTATCATATATGTCCTCAAAATAGTAAACAATTTTTAACACTGCGTTAAAAATTGTGTTATTGTAGTAAAGTCTGTTTTATGGCAGCTTAACAACCAGCGAAGAACATTTTCAGGAGACTCGTTACCAGACTCCGCGCAGTTAGCGGCCGCTTTTTCGAGCTGCAGAATCATTTGACTTTGCTAAGCAGAGTTCGATTCCTCACAAGTTGAAGGACAGCAAATCGCGTAGACAATAGAATAGCTCAAAGGAAAGAGCCACATTCATGTCTCTGTAGATTTTGCTTCGCCAAATTTCTGCGCTTCATCTTGCTGACAATAATCAGTATCATACAAAACCCCATTGTCTATTGCGTGACCCAAGCCGTTGTTGACAACGGCAACAGTTCTCACTCACATTTCTCACTCCTAAAAACACATTTTCTGGTTGTGCTTTTGATGTAGCTACCAGAATATATGGCGTGTTGTGTTATACATACTTTCGTTGATCTTTAATTGGCGTTCGTTTCTCAACAAGAAAACGCTTAACGCATTTTTCAACATTTCTCGGCTATTTGAAAAGAATAAGCTAAAATCTAATTTGATCTTTTGCTGTTTTTAGGGTGAGAAATGTTGAAAAATGCCCACCCGGTGATCGTCTAAAGCCTAAAAGCGCGTGTATGAATAGAAAAGAAAGGGTTATTATGTTTTTTGCAGAGTCTTTTTTTTTAAAGTTATTTCTAAACCGAAATATCTTCCTTTAAATAGCCGAGAAATGTGGCCGAGAACTGTTGACTGCTCACGGTAACGCAACCCACCGTTTTGACAATCCTTGCTCACACTACCTCTACACCGGTGCAATATGTTGTTTTACTATCAGAGACAATTCTGGAATGACATTCAATGAACCTGGCCAGGCTTGAGACCAATTATCAAGAAATTCTTTTCTCAGACTGTCTGAAACTGAGTTTCATCGAATAAAACTGGAAACCGTATCATATATGTCCTCAAAATAGTAAACAATTTTTAACACTGTGTTAAAAATTGTGTTATTGTAGTAAAGTCTGTTTTATGGCAGCTTAACAACCAGCGAAGAACATTTTCAGGAGACTCGTTACCAGACTCCGCGCAGTTAGCGGCCGCTTTTTCGAGCTGCAGAATCATTTGACTTTGCTAAGCAGAGTTCGATTCCTCACAAGTTAAAGGACAGCAAATTGCGTAGACAATAGAATAGTTCAAAGGAAAGAGCCACATTCATGTCTCTGTAGATTTTGCTTCGCCAAATTTCTGCACGTCATCTTGCTGACAATAATCAGTATCATACAAAACCCCATTGTCTATTGCGTGACCCAAGCCGTTGTTGACAACGGCAACAGTTCTCACTCACATTTCTCACTCCTAAAAACACATTTTCTGGTTGTGCTTTTGATGTAGCTACCAGAATATATGGCGTGTTGTGTTATACATACTTTCGTTGATCCTTAATTGGCGTTCGTTTCTCAACAAGAAAACGCTTAACGCATTTTTCAACATTTCTCGGCTATTTGAAAAGAATAAGCTAAAATCTAATTTGATCTTTTGCTGTTTTTAGGGTGAGAAATGTTGAAAAATACCCACCCGGTGATCGTCTAAAGCCTAAAAGCGCGTGTATGAATAGAAAAGAAAGGGTTATTATGTTTTTTGCAGAGTCTTTTTTTAAAAGTTATTTCTAAACCGAAATATCTTCCTTTAAATAGCCGAGAAATGTGGCCGAGAACTGTTGACTGCTCACGGTAACGCAACCCACCGTTTTGACAATCCTTGCTCACACTACCTCTACACCGGTGCAATATGTTGTTTTACTATCAGAGACAATTCTGGAATGAGATTCAATGAACCTGGCCAGGCTTGAGACCAATTATCAAGAAATTCTTTTCTCAGACTGTCTGAAACTGAGTTTCATCGAATAAAACTGGAAACCGTATCATATATGTCCTCAAAATAGTAAACAATTTTTAACACTGTGTTAAAAATTGTGTTATTGTAGTAAAGTCTGTTTTATGGCAGCTTAACAACCAGCGAAGAACATTTTCAGGAGACTCGTTACCAGACTCCGCGCAGTTAGCGGCCGCTTTTTCGAGCTGCAGAATCATTTGACTTTGCTGAGCAGAGTTCGATTCCTCACAAGTTGAAGGACAGCAAATCGCGTAGACAATAGAATAGTTCAAAGGAAAGAGCCACATTCATGTCTCTGTAGATTTTGCTTCGCCAAATTTCTGCGCGTCATCTTGCTGACAATAATCAGTATCATACAAAACCCCATTGTCTATTGCGTGACCCAAGCCGTTGTTGACAACGGCAACAGTTCTCACTCACATTTCTCACTCCTAAAAACACATTTTCTGGTTGTGCTTTTGATGTAGCTACCAGAATATATGGCGTGTTGTGTTATACATACTTTCGTTGATCTTTAATTGGCGTTCGTTTCTCAACAAGAAAACGCTTAACGCATTTTTCAACATTTCTCGGCTATTTGAAAAGAATAAGCTAAAATCTAATTTGATCTTTTGCTGTTTTTAGGGTGAGAAATGTTGAAAAATACCCACCCGGTGATCGTCTAAAGCCTAAAAGCGCGTGTATGAATAGAAAAGAAAGGGTTATTATGTTTTTTGCAGAGTCTTTTTTTAAAAGTTATTTCTAAACCGAAATATCTTCCTTTAAATAGCCGAGAAATGTGGCCGAGAACTGTTGACTGCTCACGGTAACGCAACCCACCGTTTTGACAATCCTTGCTCACACTACCTCTACACCGGTGCAATATGTTGTTTTACTATCAGAGACAATTCTGGAATGACATTCAATGAACCTGGCCAGGCTTGAGACCAATTATCAAGAAATTCTTTTCTCAGACAGTCTGAAACTGAGTTTCATCGAATAAAACTGGAAACCGTATCATATATGTCCTCAAAATAGTAAACAATTTGTAACACTGCGTTAAAAATTGTGTTATTGTAGGAAAGTCTGTTTTATGGCAGCTTAACAACCAGCGAAGAACATTTTCAGGAGACTCGTTACCAGACTCCGCGCAGGTAGCGGCCGCTTTTTCGAGCTGCAGAATCATTTGACTTTGCTAAGCAGAGTTCGATTCCTCACAAGTTGAAGAACAGCAAATCGCGTAGACAATAGAATAGTTCAAAGGAAAGAGCCACATTCATGTCTCTGTAGATTTTGCTTCGCCAAATTTCTGCGCGTCATCTTGCTGACAATAATCAGTATCATACAAAACCCCATTGTCTATTGCGTGACCCAAGCCGTTGTTGACAACGGCAACAGTTCTCACTCACATTTCTCACTCCTAAAAACACATTTTCTGGTTGTGCTTTTGATGTAGCTACCAGAATATATGGCGTGTTGTGTTATACATACTTTCGTTGATCTTTAATTGGCGTTCGTTTCTCAACAAGAAAACGCTTAACGCATTTTTCAACATTTCTCGGCTATTTGAAAAGAATAAGCTAAAATCTAATTTGATCTTTTGCTGTTTTTAGGGTGAGAAATGTTGAAAAATACCCACCCGGTGATCGTCTAAAGCCTAAAAGCGCGTGTATGAATAGAAAAGAAAGGGTTATTATGTTTTTTGCAGAGTCTTTTTTTTTAAAGTTATTTCTAAACCGAAATATCTTCCTTTAAATAGCCGAGAAATGTGGCCGAGAACTGTTGACTGCTCACGGTAACGCAACCCACCGTTTTGACAATCCTTGCTCACACTACCTCTACACCGGTGCAATATGTTGTTTTACTATCAGAGACAATTCTGGAATGAGATTCAATGAACCTGGCCAGGCTTGAGACCAATTATCAAGAAATTCTTTTCTCAGACTGTCTGAAACTGAGTTTCATCGAATAAAACTGGAAACCGTATCATATATGTCCTCAAAATAGTAAACAATTTTTAACACTGCGTTAAAAATTGTGTTATTGTAGTAAAGTCTGTTTTATGGCAGCTTAACAACCAGCGAAGAACATTTTCAGGAGACTCGTTACCAGACTCCGCGCAGTTAGCGGCCGCTTTTTCGAGCTGCAGAATCATTTGACTTTGCTAAGCAGAGTTCGATTCCTCACAAGTTGAAGGACAGCAAATCGCGTAGACAATAGAATAGCTCAAAGGAAAGAGCCACATTCATGTCTCTGTAGATTTTGCTTCGCCAAATTTCTGCGCTTCATCTTGCTGACAATAATCAGTATCATACAAAACCCCATTGTCTATTGCGTGACCCAAGCCGTTGTTGACAACGGCAACAGTTCTCACTCACATTTCTCACTCCTAAAAACACATTTTCTGGTTGTGCTTTTGATGTAGCTACCAGAATATATGGCGTGTTGTGTTATACATACTTTCGTTGATCTTTAATTGGCGTTCGTTTCTCAACAAGAAAACGCTTAACGCATTTTTCAACATTTCTCGGCTATTTGAAAAGAATAAGCTAAAATCTAATTTGATCTTTTGCTGTTTTTAGGGTGAGAAATGTTGAAAAATGCCCACCCGGTGATCGTCTAAAGCCTAAAAGCGCGTGTATGAATAGAAAAGAAAGGGTTATTATGTTTTTTGCAGAGTCTTTTTTTAAAAGTTATTTCTAAACCGAAATATCTTCCTTTAAATAGCCGAGAAATGTGGCCGAGAACTGTTGACTGCTCACGGTAACGCAACCCACCGTTTTGACAATCCTTGCTCACACTACCTCTACACCGGTGCAATATGTTGTTTTACTATCAGAGACAATTCTGGAATGACATTCAATGAACCTGGCCAGGCTTGAGACCAATTATCAAGAAATTCTTTTCTCAGACTGTCTGAAACTGAGTTTCATCGAATAAAACTGGAAACCGTATCATATATGTCCTCAAAATAGTAAACAATTTTTAACACTGCGTTAAAAATTGTGTTATTGTAGTAAAGTCTGTTTTATGGCAGCTTAACAACCAACGAAGAACATTTTCAGGAGACTCGTTACCAGACTCCGCGCAGTTAGCGGCCGCTTTTTCGAGCTGCAGAATCATTTGACTTTGCTAAGCAGAGTTCGATTCCTCACAAGTTGAAGGACAGAAAATCGCGTAGACAATAGAATAGTTCAAAGGAAAGAGCCACATTCATGTCTCTGTAGATTTTGCTTCGCCAAATTTCTGCGCGTCATCTTGCTGACAATAATCAGTATCATACAAAACCCCATTGTCTATTGCGTGACCCAAGCCGTTGTTGACAACGGCAACAGTTCTCACTCACATTTCTCACTCCTAAAAACACATTTTCTGGTTGTGCTTTTGATGTAGCTACCAGAATATATGGCGTGTTGTGTTATACATACTTTCGTTGATCTTTAATTGGCGTTCGTTTCTCAACAAGAAAACGCTTAACGCATTTTTCAACATTTCTCGGCTATTTGAAAAGAATAAGCTAAAATCTAATTTGATCTTTTGCTGTTTTTAGGGTGAGAAATGTTGAAAAATACCCACCCGGTGATCGTCTAAAGCCTAAAAGCGCGTGTATGAATAGAAAAGAAAGGGTTATTATGTTTTTTGCAGAGTCTTTTTTTAAAAGTTATTTCTAAACCGAAATATCTTCCTTTAAATAGCCGAGAAATGTGGCCGAGAACTGTTGACTGCTCACGGTAACGCAACCCACCGTTTTGACAATCCTTGCTCACACTACCTCTACACCGGTGCAATATGTTGT
>OX421449.1:25219626-25232126 GCA_949126865.1 Montipora capitata | reverse complement strand
AAGAATTTTTGAATTAGTCTCAGGGTTACAGGGTACATGGAAATTTCCATGGACCCTTTCGGTATAGAATGTTTGAACTAGTTTCAATGTTACGAGGTACATGGAAATTTCCATGTACCCTTTTGGTACACTGTTATTTTCAAAGAGTTAATTTCACTCCAGTGCTGGAGTAAAAAACTGGAGTAAAATAAAGTGGAGTAATATGTACTCCTAAGAGGAGTTAATTTAACTCCACCAAGAGTAAATTATACTCTCACTAGTTAATATTCAAATGCACTGACTTTGCTAGAGTAAATTTTACTCTCCCTTCAGAGTAATATAATGTGCTGGAGTTAATTTTACTCCTATTTATCGGGATACTGAGTAAAGTTTACCCAACTTGAATTATACTTTTTGAGAAAAAAAGTGGAAGAGGATTTTACTCCTATGTATTTTTGTAGAGTAAATTTAAATTTAGCCAGTTTAAGATGTGGAATTAGGTTTGTTTTATTTTTGTGGAATCCTCTGGTTAATTCTTTGTTTTCAAGAAGTTGGAGTGAAAAAGTGGAGTAAACTAAACGTAAAATTTACTCCTCTTATTTTGTACTCCACTAATTAAGAGTAAATTATACTCCCTTCCCAGTCAACACTTTTACAGGATTAAAATCCTAATTTAGTGAGGGTTAATACGATGAGGCCACTCTGAATCTTGCTGGTTTTTTCGTTTTTGATTGGACGACGCGCTAAGAAAGAAAGATCGTTATCCTCCGCCATCTTGGATAACGCACTAGAGAACAGACTGGAAGCTAGTGAGCCGTTTTGGTCAGCAGTCACCGGTGCACTTACTGATTTCGGCGGGTCTTTCGGCGGTTTTATTCACGTTTGAATCAACGATCACAATTTGTGCTGACGAGTTTTTCGTTTGTGTACTCTTTAAATGCTGATCCAAAGCAAGGAAATGCTTACAACAACTCAAGCAAAAAGGTAAGCGTTAACTGAACTATGAGCAGATAATATTTGATGCCTTAGCCCGATTCAGACATTGCACTGCGTACTTTTCATGAGCCGAACTCAATTCGAGTTCGACTGACACAAATTCAGAAAAGTACGCCTGTTGATTCAGAAGTCGAACTTAATTGGCCGATCCACAGCAGTTCCAAAGCCATTACCAAGAAAACCAATTGATTTTGTCAGCGATTTTCATGTAGAAGGCAAAACATGGTTAATGCATGAAGTTCGGCACATGGAATGTTCGACGTCTGAAATCAAAGCCGGTCCACGGCCATGCTAAAGCCGAATTCCCGTCTAGGCCAGGTGAAAAGAACGCCTGAGCCATTCCAAATTGAAATAGCTTTTCTTAATTGATTCAAACGCCGAACTTTTCATGTACTTAATCAATGTATAACGTTTGGCTCATGAAAAGTGCAGCGTCTGAATCGGGCCATATTGTATTTCCTTACTGTCAAAAGTGACAATTTAATGTTTACAGCTTATGTAGAATTCAAACTTTTCACATGCACCTTCAAGTCCCAGATTTGTCAGGCAAGGATATTTAGTTTGGCTTAAGTGCTTTAACAAATTGGTATGTATTTCAAAAGAGCAATGAAGCTTTAGATCAAATGGTTAGGCAACTGATTTGGTATTAGAGTGCTCTCACCGCAAATTAGATGATGACAGAAAGCAGAAAGCTTAAGCTGTCATTTAAACTATTTCACTCAATGCAAATAGTATGTTAATGCTTGAGATTGTTATTATTTGCATTTAAAGAAAAGAGAGCCAAATTTTGATGAGTCTGCATTTCACACACTTATAATATTATTATAACAGAAATGACAGTGTCTGACACTTGCAGAATGCAGACCACAAACTAACCCTAACTCACAGTTATTGAAAGCTATTTGTAGGCAGTCTGCAGTTGTCATACACCGTAGAAATGATCAGCTTTATCATTACCAGTATTTTATATGAGACATGTGATATTGCGTGTTATTATCTGGATGTAATTTTTATGACATCTTTTATCTGTAAGTAACAGTAATAATTTTTGTTTGGAATGTGAGTGAGATTGTGAATTATTTTCTTCTAAGAAAACTGAAACTTTTCAGTATATTTATTTGTTGATAACAGTTGAAATTGGAGGCGGGTACAGCTGGGAACTGGTTCATTAAAACATTGCTGGGAAGTTTGGGCAGAGAGTTGGTTACAGAAAGTGCTGAGGCTAGCCAAGAAGATGCCTTCTTCTTGCAACATACAGTACACACCCCTCCCTACATGTATAATCTATGGAAGAGGAGTTGGAGGAAACCCCAGATAAAAGAAAAGGTTGGTGCCATATAATTTCTCATGCAAGTATTACATGTAGTTCCATTTATTTGGCACACCAGAATGGTTGGCTGGCCTCTTTTGTTTCTCAGGATTAGGGATGTATTGGATTTGTGCTCTCTTCCTATTTTGTTAGAATATTGTGGAATGATCTTAATTTTGGAAGGGGTTATACTAATCATTATTCTCTTTAATTCCTTTTAAGGATGATGAGTCAATCAATGGTGAGGTTCTAAAAACAACATTTGCAAGGATTGTTGCTTCTGGCACACTAAGTGAACTAGAGCCATTTACTGTACCTTTTGGTAGAAAGCAAGGTTTTCTTAAAACTTTCATTTGCTTTAATTTTTTTGCTGGGAGCATACTATGTTTGTAATATTAATTATCAGCTTAATCACAAGGCTTTTTTTCTTTTCGGAAACAATTCTGTTGGAGAAAAAAAAACACAGTGGTAAAGTTCAACGATTGCAAAATTTTTGCATCAGTTATCCTAAGGCATGTTCCATTTGTTTATGTTTGACTTCTTTCTGTAAGAACTGACTTGTATGACATGTACATAAAAGCCATTTTGTTATACTGAGACTCATTAATTTTATCCAAGGATGTTGTATGCTTTAGTTTTTTTTATTGAATTTAGATTTTGCAACCATCATTGCTACAGTACCGCCCAAAAGTAAGTTACCACCCTCGCGCGCGACGCGATTCGCGTCGCGCGCTACAGGAATCGCGTCGCGCGCTACGCGAATCGCTTCGCGCGCTTCAGGAATCGCGTCGCGCGCGATGGCAAAAAATCTGTAAGTACAGTGGCTTGACGCTCGCGCGCGATTTTAATTACCCTTTAATTTAATATTTGAATCATGGAAGGTGTTTGTGAAAGGCAGATTTTCGAAGAAAACATGTCTGTAATAAATCGCAATACCTTCGTGCGTAATAACATTGTTATGGAATGCGGCGGTCCCCATGAAAACAAACATTTCGAACGAGCACATCATGCATTGTTTACAAAGCTCCGTTCATCGATCGACAAACTGTAATATTAAGACATTTCAAGCTAACAATGATCCTTGGTTTGTATTTCCTTAAAGAGACTTGCACTGACGAAATTTTAAACGCAAATTTTAACCTGGTGTTCAAACAATCAAACGCTTCAAATAATTTATTCGTTATCGAGTTGCAAACTAAAGATTGTGGACGATCACGCACATGTAATATCAATTGGGGCAACAGCAACTTGTTGTCGCTTTAGAAGTTTCCAGATTTCATAGTCTTTTTTTCGGTTTACTGTTTCTGTCCAGTTGATTAGTCGATTCGCCGGTGATATAGTGTCAGACATAAAGTTTGCATCTGTATTAAGTTCTAGCCAGAGTTCGGTCTATAGGTTTCAGGTTTCGAGTATTATTGTTAGGTTTAGGCTTTAACCGGCGTCAAGCTTAAAGTAGATGCTGCGGCAGTAAAACATGACAAAATCGTTCTTTATTGGGGATAAAAATTATTGAGCATTGAAACAAAACCCCTTTGCATCTATTGTTAGAAACTGACCAACTAACCAATCATCAAATTTACGTTTTTCCTGAGAAAGGAAAAGAAAGGAACTGTGTTTGAATGTCTGGTGGTTCTAGCGCTGGAGAGCTACACTGTAATTGGGGACACTGTTTTAGGGCCGCTTACATATTCTGCAAATCCACTCTTGTGTTGCGTGTAATTTTTGGTTTTGGTCTGTGCTGATATAAATAAATCGACTGCATGAATCCCAGACACCCGCAATCAAATGCATACCACTCAATTTATCTTTGTTTAAGGCAAGAACACATTCAGCTGATTGCCATTTAATTATTACCTGTGATTAATTAGAATAAAGATAGCTTCGATTTTTACGATGTATTTGCATGTGTATATTTATCATGTGCATTTTTTGCAATCTTGTGATTAAAATTACCAGTATTAGATGCTTCATTGTAAACCTGGTCTTTTCTTTACATAATATTAAAAAAATGAACTTTTTATGGTTTTATGAGAAATCTGACTATAAATGAAGATACAGTAGATCTAGTGAGGGTAAATGTGTTCTGTAGAAAGAGTAAATATTACTATGACAAGGGGAGTAAAGTTTAAGAGGGTAAATTTTACTCTTGAAAAGGAGTGGTTTTGTACCTTTTTTTCTCACCCCAGTTTTGGAGTTAATTTAACTCTGTCGAGGGTAAATTGAACTCCATTAAAAGAGTTTAATTCACTCCAATAGAAGGATAAAATTTACTCTTGTATGAGAGTGAATTCTACACTACAGGAGGAGTAAACAACACTTGAGTAAATTTTACCCCAACAAAGGAGTAAAAGATATAGGAGTACATTTTACTCCAAAAACGGAGTAAGCAATACCGGAGTGAATTTTACTCCAAAAATGGAGTCGTTTTGTACCTTTTTTTTTTTACTCCCTTTTTGGAGTTAAATCTACTCCTTGAAAATAACAGTGTATAGAATTTTTGAATTAGTCTCAATGGTATGGGCTACATGTACTACATGGAAATTTCCGTGTACCCTTTTGGTCAAGAATTTTTGAATTAGTCTCAATGTTCAATCTTTTGGTATAGAATTTTTGAATTAGTCTCAATGGTATGGGCTACATGTACTACATGGAAATTTCCGTGTACCCTTTTGGTCAAGAATTTTTGAATTAGTCTCAATGTTACATGGTACATGGAAATTTCCATGGACCCTTTCGGCATAGAATGTTTGAACTAGTTTCAATGTTACGAGGTACATGGAAATTTCCGTGTACCCTTTTGGTATAGAGTCAACATGGGATACTGCCTTATCGGCAATGACGGCACGGCCACTTTCTTGTCCAAAAAGAAGACGGAAATTTTGTTGCCAGTGCCAGGACAAACCATCAAGGCTACTAAAACATACTGGGTACATGGAAAACACAAAGATTTCAAGAGAAGAGCTATTGAGCTTGAGAGTGAGAAGAACAGGCGCCTTCCATTTGTGTTAGTTCAGTACATGTTTGAAGGTCGGGAACATGCCATATCTTCAGAGTCACATAAGAACTCAAAGAAAGGAGAAGGAGGGACTTTTCGAACCAAGCCAAGCGTGCTTTAGAAGCTCAAATGCGAAGTCAAGTCCAAAAAGGCCGTGGCAGGGATATACGACAAAGCCTTTGAGGATGCAGGCGGTTTCCTTAACTTTCAAGCTCGTGGTGACCTGCCAAGGAGCATCAAGCAGGTGTCCAACCTAAAGTACGAGACGTCTGGTTCAAAAACGGCGAAAGATGACCTGTATGCCGTCCTTGAAAAATCCCAAACTGATCCAGTCAAATTTGTGAGGAAAGTGCAGCTCGCTCCAGATCCAGCTTGCCTATTGGCAACAGACCGTCAACTGAATGACGTTGTTAAATTTTGCTCCGCGGAAAGCATGTGTCCTTCTATTCTCGGCGTTAAGACGACGTTCAATATTGGAGCTTACTACGTCACGCCAACCACATACCAGCACACCATGCTCGAGAACAAAGATAGAGGTCGTGGTGGACACCCAACCTTACTTGGACCAACTATATTCCATTCACGCAGGATCGAGACTTCTTTTCTTTACTTTGCATCATCTCTAGTATCGCTGAAACCAGAGAAAGCCAATACCGTGTTTATGGGAAGTGACAGGGAAGTTGCTGTACGAAATGGTTTTAGCCCATTCTTTCCCTTAGTAACTTGGTTGTCCTGTTTCAAGCATGTAGAAGATGACATAAAGAGAAAGCTAAATAGCCTTGCAATAAAAGACCCTCTTCAAAGGGAGTTCCTTGATGATATCTTTGGAAACGAAGAAGGGAAAGAGAAGGGACTTGTGGATGCAGATAGCAATGCAGACTTTGATGTGCAATTGGAATCCTTGTACCCAGTCTGGAGTAAGCGCGAAAAAGTGGCCAGAAAACTGAGCGAAGATGATGAGCTAGAGTTTTTCAACTACTTTAGCCGATCCATTGCAAACGACATGGAGCGTACGATGTTGAAGCCAGTCAGAAAATCCGCTGGTCGGGAAGAAGAATTCTATTTTAATGATGAGTCAGAATCCATGAATGCACGACTGAAGCAGCGAAAGAAAGCAGAGAAAACTGGAAAGATGACCTGGCTAGATGGAATCAGCCTTGTAGAAGGTCTAGTACAAGAGCAAGAAAGAAACATAGAGCGGGCTGTTATTGATGAGGGTCCATATCAGCTATGCAGGAGGTTTGAAAATCTAAAGGTGGACACAGACGATTGGTTGGAGTTGAGTGAAAGCGAGAAATCAAGACGCCTCTTCAAACTGCATGGTATGAAAATTCCACCAAGTGGTGCTGTGAATCGTGACGCTCCTGGAACCTCCAGCGAGACGTCAGACATCAACATTACTGAACTTGCTACAAGACAACTTTCAAAAACGGTTGGACTCAAGCCTGGATCAGCTTCAGCCAGAAAGCGATCACGACGAAAAGAAGCGGTGAAGACCAGAGATACCAGCGAGTACACTCCAAGGACATCTGGTTCAGGTAAGTATCATCTATATTGGGTTATCCTGCATAATAAATATCAAATCCAATGTGACAACCAGGCTTCAAATGATGACCGGCAAACGAAGTGAGCCGACGAAATTGTAAAATTGATAGGCGAAACAAACCCTGTGCAGACTAGGGATAAGATTTGAAGTGGAAGTATGGGATTTTTCCGACATTTCAAGATCATTTGCAAGACTGTGAATCTTGTCAGAAAGAAAGTGTATGAAACTCCCGGAGGTTAACCGGGGGAGGGACGAAGAGGCGAAGATGTGTTCCTTACCGCTCACTTCTTTTGCCGATTTCCCCTGACATGCCTTTTAACGTCCTAGGACGCAGGCTACTAGAAATGTCTTTTTTAAATGCAAATTATGCATAAATGCAAGGGTCATGCAAAATAATTAAATGTCAAAGTAAATACTAATTTACAAGGACAGCAATGACTCCAGATACTAAAACAGTTGTATAACAACAAATAAGATAAGGGAAAAAGGTAAATTGAACTCGTAAGCGAAAGCAAAGAAGTAAAAATTCAACAAGCATCTTGACAACAGTACACTATCGTCTTCAATTTTAAAATCAAATTATTACACAAAAAGAAATTAAATTCACCCGGATACTCTATCGCAAGAAAAGTCGGAGGTCCAAGCCCGCAATTAGCAAATCCTGCGGTAAATTGGCCGCACGAGCGAACTCCAACAATTGCTCAAAGGAAGTGTTTGGAAGTCGAACTATCGACCTATATATTTCTTGACAAGTAAGCAAAATAATTTGTCAAATATTGCATTCGGAATACTCAGTTAGTTGATGATAAGCGATTATGATAGTGGCAAACGAAGTGATATTGGCGACCTGAAGGCGATGAAATGCGACGCTGAATAGACCGTATTCATAAATGGCGGTCACATTTATAGTTCTTTTGTCCACGTGCAAATTAGCCTACCAAGTCTCATTTTAGAGCAAAAATTCTTTTCAATTCACTGTATGGTATCGAGGCTTGGTAGGCTAATTTGCAGTTCGACAAAAGAATTATAAATTGGCCGCCATTTATGAATAAGGTCTATACGATGGAATGTTTTCAGTACAGGTCCCTACTTCATTATGCATGCAGAATAAATTAATTATGCATTCGCGCGATTGTTTTGTAGAACAATGCGTATACCCAAGGGAATCGAATATATACATGGCTAATTTGTACTTACGGGATCAAAAGTGGATCTCATTCTCTCTCTCTCGCTCCCTCCCTCTCTTTTTTCTCCCTCTCTCTTTTCTTTGCCCTGCTCACACCGTGTTTCTTTCTTTTCGTCCCAGCTTTCCTCTTTCGATTCCTTTGTCCTGTCTTTCTATTCCAGATCCCGCTCGGCTTTTTCTGTCCTTTTTTCTCCCGCAGTCTGCCTTGAACTCCGTACCATTGTAAACCTCTGGATTACTTGTCCCACTTCTAGACCACTAAGCTAACGTGGCAAGTTGCTAATTCACACCTTGATAATGATATTTCTTTGGAATTCTGGACGAAAATTTACATAACAATGATAAGTAATTATATACGCGTGCCGTGCCGACCACCAACAAATGCACTGATTTTGCTTCTTTTGAAACAACGTCACCCCTTAATAATGCTAACTGTAACCCTTTAGGCTGAAGGTTGAACCCAGTAAAATTCATTTGGAGGTTAATCTAGTATATCTGTGAATGTCTGAATTGCTTGTTTTTTTTTTCATCCCCCGTGCTGCACACTTAAAAGAACACTGAACGGAAGAGTATACCTCCTTGTGATTGGGGCATCCTATAAGGGAAATTTTTTATGCACGATTTATTGCAGTATAGAGTCGACGTTAACCCCTCTCTTTCATCAAACTGTGAATTTTAAAACTAATATGGCCGCCCCTCAAGAAACAACTTTAAAGTTATGGAAACTATCCCGACTTTTAGCCGATCACGAGCGGTGCATAGAGTGGTGCAAAGAGCACAATCTACTCTCTTCGTCAATGAAATGCCCTAAACCTGAGCGTGGAAACGCACTCAAATGGCAAAGACGAACTGCATCGGGAGATGGATTTGTTTGGCGATGCTCTAGAAAAAACTGCAATGGACAAGCTTCAATCCGCCAGAAGTCATGGTTTTCTTGTAGTAAGCTTTCCCTTGAAAAAATATTGGCCCAAACTTACGCTCGGGCTCATAAATTCACCACAACACACGCAGTGCACGAAACCGCGTTAGATGAAGAAACCCCCGTGACAGAAACGGTGATAGATTGGTATAACTATTGCCGGGAGGTTTGTGCAGATAGAATAATGAAACAACATGCTAGGCCAATAGGCGGTCCTGGTAAACTGTTGAGATTGATGAGTCCAAGTTTGGCAAGATGAAGTATCACAAAGGCCGCTACGTCGAAGGACAGTGGGACTTTGGTGGCATTTGCAGCGAAACAAGGCCTGCTTCCTTGTTCCGGTAGAGCGCAGGGATAAAGAGATACCCTTGCCAATTATCCGCGCTCAAATATTGCCTGGAACACGCGTGATGAGCGACATGTGGAAAGGTTACGATTGTCTACAAGACGAGGGCTATCATCATCTCACAGTTAAGGCCCGTTCAAACGGTCATGATAGTTGATGATAGTTGATGATAGTTTCAACTATCACGCACGTTTGAACACGAACTATCATTCACTATCATCAACTATCATCAGCTATCATGCAGTTTGGACATGTTCAAATTCGACATGATAGTTCATGATAGTTTTTTCCGTTTGACCGAGCGGATGATAGTGCATGATAGTTTTTCGGTCAGCGGGGGTAACCAAGGCGGGCTCAATAGCCATCAAAATTTCGCTAAATGTCTCATAATTCATCCTCATCATCTCCTTGTACGCTACAGTGTCTTCCGCTCGCAACTCCTCAACTAATCGATACATCCCTTTCTCTTCTCTCCTCCGTATCCACTCTTTCGTCCTTCCTCGTTTGTGGCGGCCCAGCAACTCTTCACGTATGTCATCCTGCATTACAGCCACTAACATTATGGCAATAGCTGCTCTTCTCGGCTGATACAAAGCCATTTTCGTCACGAAATTCAAATCCCCGCCATATTTGTTTACAATCGCGCGCGGTAGGAGACTAGGTACCAGTTAGCTACGCCAGCACATTGCGCGATTTCGTCAACTATCATGAACTATCATGGACCGTTTGATCGCAAACATGATAGTCAATGATAGTGAGTGATAGTTGAAACTATCATCAACTATCATCAACTATCATGACCGTTTGAACGGGGCTTTAACCATCGCCTAAACTTCGTCGACCCAGACACGCGTGCCCACACGCAGAGCATTGAAAATACATGGTGGGGAATAAAACGAAGTATGCCTCGTACAGGAATATCCGTGGATCTGTTTGAAAGCTACCTACAGGAGTGGTTGTGGTGGCAGCAAAACAAAAGTGATCCATTCGGAAAGATCATTGAGCATATCGCTGATTTGTACAATGTGCGAGCCCTCTCTATGCACCGCTCGTGATTCGGCGAAAAGAGCCGTACATTATACAAGAAAGAAAACAAACCCTCACTTTGCAGTGCTTTTGGTGAATTGAAAAAGAAACGAAGAACAATTTTAAGAGCAAAAAGAAGGTAGGCATTCAATTTCTGCAAATTTTTATTTGGTCCGTTTGTTTGGTTTTCTGAAGTTTTCTGAAGAAATCAATTTTTGAAATAAGAATTATTACATTAATTTTCTTTTCCGACTTTCCGTTGGCCTAAAATAATTTGTGAAATACGTTAGTACAACTTCAACAGCCTGGGAGCTTTTGTTCCTTTAATCCAACAGGGCCGAAGAAGAAGCGAGACTGTGACGTCACAATAATAACACTTCATTGAAATGCTGCGAGCAGTACTTACTGGGCCAACAGAGAAGTAATGGTTTTGGAACGATTTTCAACAGCATCTAGGAGACTAGTACTCTGATTCCAAGCGCCGCAAAATCTTGCTCTGAGAAGGAAAATGGTTAAAGCAGGCAGCTTTTGAGTGGACTTACTTGGTGTAAAAATGAAGGGGTAGTTTCTAAAGAAACTGTGGTGCTGCGTCGGTGGGGAAGTAGTATACAATAATTTGGTTTTATCAACGTAGTTGATAATGTAAATTGGCCACCGTACAGAGATTCTAAAAGCTGACGTTTCAAGCGTTAGCCCTTCGTCAGAGCGAATCGAGGGATTATGGGTTACGTGTAGTTTTTATAGTAGAGTAGGAGCTACGCTATTGGTGGTAACATGGCCGGGTGAAAAATAGGAATATATTAGTTAAATGAAAAGCGTTCGTTAATACCGTGAGGATTAAGGGTACCGATTTGAAAGACGAATTTTTGTTCCAGATTCTTGCGGCTTTCCGTCGTACCTAGATGTAGGGAAAGGCCGCAGATAGCCATGTGTTTTTTGGAGTGGTTAGGCAGATTAAAATGGCGAGCGACTGGCTTAGATGCATCCTTGTCATTCTTCTCAACATCGCGAGGGTGTTCGCGGAATCGGTCACCTAGTCGTCTACCTGTCTCACCAATGTATAATTTATTGCAAAACGTACAGGTTATGCAATAAATGACATTTGCGGAGGTACATGTGAAACGATCGGTGATCTTAACAGATCGCTTAGGTCCCGATATCTTGCTAGTGTTAACAATGAAAAGACAAGTTTTGCATCGAGAGTGCGCGCATTTGAAAGTGCCGGGTTGCTCGTTAGTTTTGAGCGCGCTTTTAACTAAAAAGTTGCCTACGTTTTTGTCGCGTTTGAATGAAATAAGTGGAGGTTGCGAAAAGATTCTACCAGTCTCGGGATCATTTTGGAGTAATTTAAAATTACTAAGAATGATGCTTTTGACTGCGTGATTATGAGGATGGAAAGTGAGGGTGAATGGAATTCAGTCATTCTTATCTTTTTGTGACGTTTGTAGTGATGACTGTCGATCAAATTGTTGGGCGCGATGCTGTCCCGCTCTGACCACAGAGACAGGATAGCCACGTTTTTCGAAGAACTGGCACATCTCCTCTGAATTGCTGGAAAAATCGGAGTCATCACTACATAGACGTCGAAGTCTAAGAAATTGAGAATAGGGAATGGAGTTCTTGACATGTGATTAAAAAATTGGTGTTCAACATATCCTACAAAAAGATTGGCATAGCGAGGTCCCATTCTTGTGCCCATCGTTACACCATTAATTTGTTTGTAATAGTTGCCGGCGAATGAAAAACAGTTAAGCGTTAAAACTAGTTCGGCAAGGCAAAGGAGCGTTTCCGAGCTAGGTTCTTTGACAGTGCGTTGATCGAAAAAGTGTTTAAGTGCTTGAAGACCTGCGCTATTAGGAATGACTGTGTATAGAGATGTAATGTCCATGGTGAAAATAAGT
This sequence comes from Montipora capitata, assembly GCA_949126865.1. Taxonomy (NCBI): domain Eukaryota; kingdom Metazoa; phylum Cnidaria; class Anthozoa; order Scleractinia; family Acroporidae; genus Montipora; species Montipora capitata. The sequence continues at coordinate 25,219,923 of OX421449.1, read as the reverse complement.
TTGTCTTGGCCGGAGAAATTGAAATCGCGGAAAATTTGTAGTGCGTGTGTACTGTCTTTAATGTATGATGGCAAAGATTTGACGATAGGCGTCATAATCCTGTCTAAGTAGCTAGAAATGAGTTCGGTAGGGCAACTACAGGCACAAACGATAGGGCGACCTGGGTTTTTGGCTTTGTGAATTTTAGGCAAGAAGTAAATGCACGAAGTTCTAGGGGTGTTGATGATGAGATTAGTGGCAGTGTCCGGTAATTCTTGATTAACTATAAGATTTTGAATGGTGTCTTTGACAAGTTTT
>OX421449.1:25202126-25212126 GCA_949126865.1 Montipora capitata | reverse complement strand
ACTAATGGTTGAATGTGTATAATTATATAGCTATCATTATTTATTGTATTAATTCATTCATCAACCCCAGCTTTTCTCTGCTACCTTTTCAAACCCTCCCAATGCTTTCAGAGAGTTGAACACTTTATCAGGATTTACACACCTCAATGTGACCTAAATAGTGCGTTTTTGTTGCCTGTCATTATAAATAAATTATAAATAAACTTTTTATAACAGTTTTAAATGTGTACAACGATCGCACCCATATTTTTGGATAATGGAATGTGGACTTTGGACTACGGAATTGAACTGGATGCTGACCAAGATATTGTATCAAAAATTCCCTGAAACACTGTGAACTTTAAGGGAAACCAGCTAAAAATCCTTCCAACAAATTAAAGTGAAGGCTACCCATAGCTTCCATGTTTGAAAGTGGATTTCCAGTGTTTTTCCACTGTTGGATGATTCTCGGGCTCACCGAGCAAGTGCATTGCACAACGGCAAAAGATCTACAGAGAGTACTGACGGTGGTCGCAAGTGCTCTGTCTCGATGAATAACACATTATGTGTTTATCGGCAACGGTTTCAGTTGCAGTCTCATCTGCACTTGCAATTCCCCACAGCCCGTCCTTCATGAATTCCATTCAGCACTGGATATTCCATGTTCCATAATTGCGGGTGGACTTTTATATACCGGACTAAAATGGTCAAGAACAAAGGAACCATTATTATTCGGATTAGGCCTTGCTAATTAGGTATTATGTTCGCTTTGTTCTTTTGTTTCACGGACATTAATAATTTCGGATCCCGTATATGAAAGACCATCCATAATTGCACTCGTTCAACAATGCAATCGTACCCGTCTTCGCTTCTGCTATGTTTTCTTCACATTTGCTTGCACCGACAACATATTACGTAAAACAAAACAAATCCAAATAACGACTAATCTCAATTAACCAGAAATACAATGCGCTCCATGGTACCTATAAAAAGACCCCGACATTTTCTCAACGACCACTCAACTTCTATACAGCAATCGGGCTTTAAATTCAAGATTACCGGGCCCATAACATTTACAGTTATCTGAATAACGAAAGAAAAACAATGCCCAAGACGTAAAGAGAAAACGAAGTCAGATAGAAGCGAGACTGTGACGTCACAATAATAACGCTTCATTTATTCTTTTAAGAAATGGTTATGAATAGAATGGATACTCCAAAAGAAGGTGAGACACTTCGCGACACATATACATGTGCGGCATTCGGTGACGTTACGTGGCAATACCTGCCAACCTCGATGTTAACCCGCTTGGCAGATGAAAAGCACTTCTTTTAGGCAGAGAATTCGAATACCTTCTAGGTTAGGCACTGATCTCTAGTGATTAGGTAGAGCGCCGACACGAAATGATTAGATTTCATAAATTGTTCTGGTGACACCATATTTAAACTTAGTAAAACTTTAGAAAGATCGTTTGGTAATTTATATACACGAGACTAAGTGTCTCACCTTATTTTGGAGTATCCATTCTTTTCACAGCCATAAAAAAATTGGGATTTTGACAAGGCAATACCGCATTCTATCGGCGGCTAATTGGAAGAAAATATATTATTGTATTGGGAGGAATCGCTCTGCGGTATTGGCCGAGATTGTGTTATTTTATATAGTAGAAGTTGCAAATGGCAAGTGACATGCTGCGAGCAGTAGATACTGGGCAAACAGAGAATTAATCGTGTAACATTCGGTGACGTTACGTGGCAATACCTAACAACCTCGGTGTTAACCCGCTTTGGCAGATAAACATCACTCCTTTTAGGCAGAGAATAACTTCTGGGTTAGGCACTGATCTCTAGCGATTAGGTGTAAGCGCCGACGCGAAATGGTTAGATTTCATAAATTGTTCTGGTGACACAATATTTAAACTTAGTAAAACTTTAGAAAGATCGTTTGTTAATTTATATACACGAAACTAAGTGTCTCACCTTATTTTGGAGTATCCATTCAGTTCACAACCATAATGAAATTGGGATTTTGAGAAGGAAATACCGCATTCTAGCGGCAGCTAATTGGAAGAAAATCTATTCTTGTATTTGGTGGAGTCGCTCTGCAGTATTGGCCGAGATTATATTTTACATAGTAGAAGTTGCAAATGGCAAGTGAAATGCTGAGGGCAGTAGATACTGGGCAAAAAGAGAATTAATGGTGTTGTTGGATACGATTTTCAACAGGATCTAGGAGACTAGTACCCTGATTCCAAACGCTGCAAACTCTTCATTCCAGCTTCTGGGCGTTGGCAAAAAAGATGAAGACAGCAACTAGACTTTGTTGAAGACGAGGAAGCATTCATTTGTATATCCAGATCGTCGTTGTAGATGTGACAAACATCTGATAAAGTTAGCTCTTATGGCGATTCGAAATGTCAAGTCACATGAAAATGATCTCTTGGAGTAATATATCTTCGACTTTACCTTATTGTAAATGCTGGTATTTATTTTATCATGGTGTTAATTATCTGAGCACAGCGTTCGTACACACTTTGGGCTTATTTCTTATATTCATATTTAACGGTGAATAATAACCGAGACAAAGTCGAGGTTGTTATTCGCCTCGACAAAACGGCTTGCGGCCATTTTGGAAAAAAACGCTTAGGTGATTACCGTGTAATAATCACCTCAAGAGCAACCAATCAACGCAGAGAGTTTTCAATAATCACCTATTTAATTATTGCACTACAGATAGTGAACAACGTCACACAACAACAAAAATTAATTCGAAATCGTTCAATGAAAAAGGTCAAGAACTTGGATTGTTGTAGAAAACAAATCTTTAAACCACCGTTCCAATTCTCAGGTCTGTGCAGTTCATCGTTTCTGAGTTATTTGTCGAAGCGTTTCACGCAACTTTGTAGAGTTTTGTCTGGTGACGCCATGTGGTCCACGAAAACTGGAGTTCATTTTGCGATGAAAGCGCTCATCTCCACCCTGCGAGCAGAGCCTTCTTTTGTCTTTTTCTTTACTGAGGAGGAGAAAAGTAGGCTCTGCCCGAATCGCGTCAACTCTTTGAAGCCGCAGCAGCCCGAACTTCTGGACTAGTCAATCTTGTTTTCTCTCGTCAAACCGGTTTTTCCAGTGCGAGCGTCCGTTTAGTGACAAAACCGATGGTTATAATTGAGCCCGCTGTACCACGAAAAATCAAGATGGCGGCGAGATCTGGCATATTAGGCTTGGGTTCGAGACTGTATCCTGGCAACATGCAGCGCATATTCAATAAAGATCTTACTCGATTCATGCAGAGCCTTTCTCGAGAACGCCAAAATCGAGCAAGCAAAAGAAAGGTTCTGCTAGCAGGGTGTTAGTTCTCGCTCATGAAATAAAATGCATGTGTATGAATACACCTCCTTATGTACTTGAAAGGCTCAAACTGCTGAGATTCATAGGGATAAACATGATTTTTCAACCAAGTAGCGTTGTATCGTGGTGTCACGCGAGGTGACATTTGGGAAATTCAAAATGCTGTATTTTAGAAAAGGAAGACGTCATGGAACTGGAAACTTGAAAAAAGATTTATTTCTACGTCATCTTCCACTTCCTTTAGAAAGAAATTCAAAGATCTTGTTATTTTGATTTTAGAATGTAATGACCTCACTGTGAAAGCCTTTTACTGTTTCTTTTTTCTCGGAGGTCCAGTTGGGGGACCATTTGTGGGTCCACGTTTTGTACCGTCCCTGCTCAAGACTTATTAAAATCTCCCCTCAATTCCACGCGGGAACCGTCGTAAAATTACTACAAGCATAATTGAACAACTCCCTTCCCCTCAGCAACGTTTCTACCGTTTAGGTAAACTAGTACTCATGGTAGTTATGGTGTTAAATATATAATTATTAGCGCTGAAAAGGCAACATACCACGTCATTAATTCCTTTATTATTGATTCTTACTATGTCCGTTATCGTTTCTTCTCTCAACCAATTTTGTTTTGGCATATTCCTTCCTTTGCAGAACTCAAGAAAAGTATTCCAAAAGGCTGCAAGAAGAGAAACATGACAAGATTTTTATCTTTTCTGTGCATGTTCTTCGTCGGAACTTACATTGTTTGCACACAGGTGTGCCAGTACGTCAAGAATAACAGAAAGGTACTGCTTTTCCCTAATAAATTAAAATACGAAAAAGGTTCTTGGGTGCGTGGTCCGCCGAAGGAGATTCCATTTAAGTCACAAAAACAGTGTTCTCCAACCGTTTCTTCAAGGTGTCTTTTCGCTTGACTGCAAAATTCGGAACGCCCTTGATTATTATCTAAAACTACGGCTCGACAAAACTCGCTCCAAATACCGACATTGAAATCTATCTACGAATTCCACATCGTGTGCAAAAACGAGTTTCTAAATTCAATTCGCATACTTCAGACAATCAGTTGCTGACAAATTATAGTTCTTAAAGCCTCCTTATGACCCGATAAGAGAGCGTCCTGCGGATTCGATGGGCTTCTAATCGGACTGCTGAAGGCTGTCTAATTGTTAAATCAAGAGGTAGTTAATCCTGCGTTGGCAGTAGGGTTTAGCTCCCGAATAATATATATTTAAGCTGCAAGCCTACGTACTAGCAGGAAACAAGCAAAACCAAAGAGCATAAACCATATGATATAACTACGAGGTCAAATTTTGGCTCTTTCGCCTCTTTCAAGAAAAAAGCACAGTCCTACGTCTTTCAAATTTACCTGAAAAGAGAGAGCCAAAAGAACAAACCAACTCAATCCTCACAGGACACAGAACCCGGGAAACTGTTGAAACATCAGTACAGCTGCCTGTGTTAATATGTACAGTTTTTACATGTTTTTTTCTCTCCTCCACAGGAACCCACAACGTGGTCGGAATGCGAGCAGATCATTAGCAAAAATTCTTGGTGTTTCTTTTCCAACTTCGAAGATTGGTTTTGTGCCGATAACAAACCAACAGATACAGAAGTGTATTCTCGTTATGAAGAAAAAGAGTGCAATGATGTAAGAGAGGATTTTTTTCCTCATCCCTCTCCCACGCAAGAAGAAGAAGACTTCCCCATTGCTTATGCAATGGTTGTATACACAAACGCAAATCTTGTAGAGAAGGTTTTGCAAGCCATCTATATGCCTCAGAATATTTACTGCATACACGTGGATATCAAATCATCTGAAGCATTTCGCAAAGCAATACGAGCCATGACTGCTTGCCTTGACAACGTTTTTCTGACTGATAAAAGTGTCGACGTGATATGGTCTCATGTTAGCATTCTTCACGCGCAAATTAACTGTCTAGGGGATTTAATGAAGAGCTCAGTAAAATGGAAATATTTTATGCATGTTACTGGGCAAGAGTTACCCCTTTACAATAATGCCGAAATTGTGCGAGCGCTAGCCAATCTGAATGGTTCCAACAACATCGAGAGTTATGCTGTTCCAATCAATAATTGGCATCGATATATGTATTCCCATAGAGCTGACAATGTGGAAGGAGGCCAGTTTCATGCGAGATACTCATGGCGAAGGACGAACGTTATGAAGCGTCCTCCACCATGGGGAATTCGCATCAAGAAAGGGTCCACTTTTGTGGCACTCACACGAGAAGCAGCGAATTATGTTCTTCATGATAAAGTAGCGATTGATTTTTTATCCTGGCTCAATGACACTAGCATCCCTGACGAAGCATTCTACTCATCTCTTCACCAACATCCGGGATTCCCAGGTGGTATCTATGGTAGCCAGCCGGAGTGGATAATGCGCGCTGTGAGATGGGAATATACAGGTGATGTTTGTTGTGGGCAATGGATCCGGGAAGTGTGCTGGCTGACGACACGAGACCTAAACTGGGTACTGGGTGCCAAGTTTCGCAAGAAAATCTTCGTCAACAAGATACCATTTGACCACAGGGATAATATTGTTAAATGTTTGGCTTTAGCACGCTCGATAAGAAGGTATGGCCAGGTACTATTTTAAATTTATGAGCTAGTTCGTCTTAAGCAAATTTTGGGTTACCTTCGGTAACACTGAAACGAACACTTTTTCTTTGTCCAATCACAAAAGACGAACACATTTAAGTGAACCTTTAAGAAAAAGAAAAAAGCAAAAAGCTGCAGCTGTGGTGAAGCGCGCAAAAAGAAGGCCAGGAATTAATCACAATTGCTATTAAGTTTGATTCCTGTTACAATTGACTAAATTCATTTTCATGGTTTGTTTACTTTGTTTACTCTTAAGTTTACTCTAGCACATCGTTTTCTCCAGCACCACCGACCGATGCCATATGTTCTAAATCTTCTGGCTTTTGATTCTCAATATAACTACCCTCTTTTTAGAAATGATTTTTACTAGATTACTTCATAATTTATTTAATACTGGTTAATCGGTTGATCAGTTATTTAGTTAGTTAGTTAGTTAGTTAGTAATTATTAGGCTTTATTTTGATTAATTATTATGGTAGATATTTTAAGAATTATTGTAAAGCGCTATTGGATAGGGATAGATTATTATTATTATTATTATTATTATTATTATTATTATTATTATTATTATTATTATTATTATTATTACTATTATTATTATTATCGTTATTATTATTTATTACTTAGTTGTGCAAAGTAGCCGCGGAGCCGTGCCGGGAAAAAAAATTAGCGTTAGGGTTAGTGTTAGAAAGTGAAAAAGCTTTACGATTATGGAAAATATTATGGCATGGGTTCTCATTGGCTGGAAATGCCTGACTTTGCGGAAAAAAGTCGATCTAAAAATATCTCTGAAAACGGCGTGACTAACGGTATTACTCCTGCTTATGTTGTTCCTATAAGCGATGATATCAAATTTCAATTAAAACCAATGTTACTTCTTCAGCCAATCACCACAGTCCAAAGCAATCAACTTAGCCAATCATAACGAGGAAAAATCCACACAGAGGATATTAATTGAAGCGCGGTACCCTAAAATCAGTAACTCTTCACAACACTTGCATTTTTTATGTTTTGTTTTTACTAAATTTGGCAATGGAAGTTGGTTTTTTTTGTTTAACCGCCTTTTTTTCAATTCGTCCGCGACCGATTAGCTGAGTTGAATTAGCATCAGACTACCGTACGGGAGGTCGAGACTTCATCTCCGTCCAGACCAACATTCAGGGTCCTTAGAGCGAGTTTCAATCGAGTGTCGTAAAACCAAAACCAAAGTAATTACTTTGGCCAATCAAAAAGGACGGAGACAATCCAGTAAACCAATCAAAACGCGAAGTCATTACACGTAGTTAACACAAAGCGCGGGAAAATGTGCACGCTGATTGGCTGAAAGAATATTGCGAGAACTTTGAACCAATCACTGAGTGAAGTAATCATAAACCAAAGAAATTCGCTAATTGCGTTCGAAACTCAATTGGAAACGGCTCTAAGTAACCGAGGAGAAAGTGCTGCTTTTGTAATAATTCCAACAGCAAATGGATAGACTTTCAAGTCCTTTTGGATAAGATTATAAACCGTAGGCCAAGTCTCACAACACTTGCTCATAAACTCGGAAATTTCGGAAAGAGCAGGGCACGGAGTTTGGGGTGTTGTGCTCTGCTCTGAATTCTGAGGGCTACAAGTTTATTAGTGGTGTAACACTAGTAAACGGATACCTACACTAAATAAAGTGTTTATTCCAACTAGGCACAATTCTGTTAAAAGTTGAAAACTGAAAACTAGTGGTTCTAGCATAGTTTTTTCTCAATTTTGGACAGTCAAAGCTTCTTAGAGACCAGATTAATAATATACGAAATAGAATAGACTAATTATAGAAAATTTAAGTAAATCACTGATATCCAAATCAAGATAACCATTTAAAGCCTTATACAAAAAGGTAACATCAGCAATTAGTATAATTGCATATGCGATTATTGAAAATTCTCTGCGCTGATTGGTTGCACTTGAGGTGAATATTACGCTATGGTGACCTAAGCATCTTTTGTGGCAAAATGGCCGCAAGTCGTTTTGTCGAGGTGACAGACGAAGAAATTAAAGCTTTTTACTGAAAATGCATATTTTTCAAATAATCACCTATGTAATTATACTAAAACAATTATGCACCTGGAGCAGGCTCGGTCAATATCGGTGAATAAATTAAAATCTTCGACTTCGTCTCGGTTTTTATTCACCGATATTCACCTCGCCTTCGGCGAATAGTTAACAATTATTGGGCGAGGCTGAATAAAATATTGTGATTTGTCAGTGGCGAGCAGATCACTTATTTGCAGAGCAGAAGGCAAATAATTGATCTGCCAAATCACGATATTTTGAGATAACTGAGTTCAATAATTGTTGTATCATTCGATGACTGAGTTTGTTTTTCACAATTTCCAACGAATAAATCACTTTCTGAAAGCTCAGGAAAGCGAACTGCCATTTTCACACAAGAGCGTGGTTTCAATTACGCATGAGCAGGATATTACTTGCAGCAAAACACTTATTTGCACGCAGCTATTTGGTCACGTGGTGGGCTCTCAGCCAATGAAAAAGCTTGAGGAAAAAGTACATCGAATGATAATTGTTAATTATCAGTCTTCAGAGTGTACAATTCCAGTTCTTTCAATCGAATGTCGTGTCTGTCAGATTTCAAAATAAGGCTTATAGCTCTCCCCTCGACAAGCGCAATCATATCAATGTTTCTTCTAATATGTGGCGACCAAACTAAATGAGCTATACTCCATTTGGGATCTGACGATGTGATCTCACGATGTGGTCACTTGACAGCGGACCGCCTAGGGAACAACACACCGAAACAGCGAGATCGAAGTACACCAATCACAGCTACTGAAAACCAACCAATCACAACGGAGCATCCTGCTTAAAAGGTGACGCATAACCAGCCGACCTCATCGCCTGATGACGACAAGCAGCATGCAGTCGAAATGTCGTGACCTACATCACAAGAGACCACATCGTGAGACAAACGAGAATACTTTATTATTATAGCTTTCGATACTACACAATCTACGAGTTTCGGGGATAAGTTGAGTTGCTTCATAGTTCGAAATTCCAAGCAGGCAGTTTAGTATCGTTTCCAACAACTTTATCTATCAAAGTAGTTCGATGAAAAAGGAAGGAAAAAAGAGAACTTTTTCTTTTTAAGATAATAGGAATATTCAAATTTAGGACAGTAATGGTAGTCAATTAATTTTATTACTTCACTGTAAGCAAGAAGTTTGCTTCTATTTTAGCTAAATAAAAAGGCTTCAGATTTGACTCCCTCCTTGGGCCGGTTTTTGGTATGCTTGTTTTTCCCCGGGAGCCCTTGAATCCCCTTCCTTTTCTCCCTTGCCAAAGGCGCTGTTATGCTCTGGAGTTTTGGCGCAACTTGTCTCGCCATATCATCACGAGACAAGTCGAGCGACCTCTCTTGCAATGTGAACTTTTGTTGCAAAAAAAGGAAGGTAAGTGTTTCTTTTTTTCCTTTTCCTTTTTATTTTTCTTTGTTGGTAGAGATGTGAGTTCTGTACGAGTCGAATACGTCTGCGTTCGCAGGCTACAGAAGTAACCGTTGAGGAAAAAAACCATATTTAAATAGTAAAAACTTATGGAAACTTGGTCCCGTTTCTCCAAAGTCCCGAATGTTTACGGGCCATTTTCGGGTGTCACAATTCCCTTTGTATCTTAAAAACGGAGAGGATTTAAGTCGTCAAACCTCACAGTTATTTTTCTTTCTGTTTCCTTGAAAACATGTTAAAAGATTGGCTTTGCAAAACAACCGGGTTGGCAGTTTCACAAATGGCTCTTCGGGCCCGAAAAGTTTTCGGGACTTTCGAGAAACGGGTCCCTGGAAACTATTTAAAAGAAACAATATAATTGGTCAAGAAAAAGGTGATACCTAATAAGGTGAAAGCTTCTCACTGCTGATTTTCCCATTAATCGAAGGTTTGTGTTCTTGAATTAAAAGAGTTTCCGTAATTCGGCAGTGTAAGTCAGGACGACCATGCGCCAGGATTTGGAAATGGTCCCATTTTGTGTTGTGCCCGGTTCTCGTTGAGTGCTCCGCAATCGATTAAGAGTAAC
>OX421449.1:25174626-25177126 GCA_949126865.1 Montipora capitata | reverse complement strand
AACCTTTGCTTGTAAAACGGTAATCACAAGGCTTTGATTTTAAATAGGAGTTTAACAGTTGATATTTTTCAAGGTTTATCACTTACCCTTTTTTTAAAAAAGTGCGCGTTGCGGGGTAGAGGAATACGTGAAAAGTGGACGCGATCAAATGGTGATAGATCCTGATCCGGACAAAATTTACACCAAAAGAAAAAAGAGGATTATTTACACCATGTTCCTTTCAATAGAAGACTTACTAATATAACTTCCAGATATTAATATCCATTTCAACACAAATAAGCTTAATTAAATACTGTGTACATGTGCCCTGGTTCATTTTTCCTAACAAAATATTGTTTGTTGTCTGACATTGATATCATCTGGTAAAACATTAAATTCATACAAAGCCCTCATCGTTTTCAAATTAGGAAATCCTGTGTAAAAGATAATAATCATTTTTTGAAATTTTCTCGAAGCAAAACAATCGCCACTCGACTGCCCTGAATTTTTTCTCAAGGTCAGAGATTTTCTCCTTCAACAGGGAAACCTGTGAGTCAATGCGAGTGAATGAAGGCATCCTTTCAAGAGATTTTCCCCAGCCATCGCTTGGGTATTTCACGCTGGGTGATGACGAAGGAGTGCAGCTCATAACATTCATAATCCTCTTTTTTCTTTTGGTGTAAATTTTATCCGGATCAGGATCTATCACCATTTGATCGCGTCCACTTTTCACGTATTCCTCTACCCCGCAAAGCGCACTTTTTTAAAAAAGGGTAAGTGATAAACCTTGAAAAACATAGCAAAGGTTTCGTTTTAAGTTTAAGGGAATCCCCACGACACCGCATCGCACAACCAAAACCGCAACTCTTCATTCTTCAGCGAAGAAGGATTTAGCCCAGCTAACGAGGCTCCGGGAATGTCATCTTCGGTAAGAATAACTGAGTCATTCACTGCACTACTTGAGGACACCATTTTAGGAGGATTTAGCTCTGATAAGACCGGAATATCATATAACATAAATCTGCTGACAGCCGCTACTAAAATTTTCCAGACTGAAATACGGCCTACCAAACCTCGCTTTCATGTATTAGAACCTAGGTCGTTTCGCGTGTCCGCCATTTTTGAATACTGTGTATGTATTCAAGTTTCAGGGACCACCCAACGTCAATTTTCGGAAAATATCTGTTCGGAAGACGATTTGAGATCTAGAATTTTCGGAACATTTGTTGTAAAATTTCTTGCTAACCTGCCTGTCCTAGGATTTTCGAACATCTAAAAAAATGGTATAATTGCCCATTTTTAACGGATTTTAGCCTAAAAAGGTCACATAGAATTTTCGGGAGCCGTTTCTCGACCTGCAATTTTCGAAAAGGTAAGTTTGAATCCCTATAATTTTCGGGTTTCGACTTTCAGCTAGGAAATCCGAACAGATGAAAAATTTTAGGGGATAAAAATATGCCTATATCTACCGTTTAAATACTAAAATACGTTTGACAATGCTATGTCTAAGTGGTTTTGAACAATATTCTCGTTGGGTGCCCCTGAAGTTTGGAGAGGTGCAGACAATGTGATGGCCACTGTCGCATGCAGAATTTTAAGCTCGCAGCGCATAAATAGTCATTCATTCGCCTCAAGAAAGCAAGTTAGAGCAGTCAAAATACCAATACAGCGTCTACATTGAAGAGAAACCTGTGAATTCATGAGAAATTCGGCGTATGGTGTAATCGAAGGGTAAGCCATTTCAGTATTAACAAGGATCGAAGTCCATCTTCGTGGTTCATTTCTAGCTGGTCTCTTTACAGGCGACCCAAACACATAATTTGAATGCTCAGTCAACATAACGGTTTGTAGGGTTAATATGGGAAACATGAAATGCAGAAAAAAAATAAATCGGCTAATCCTAGTTTTAATTACGGCGAGGAAAATAAATAAAATAAAGTTACTCTTACTTCACCTTGTGTCCTTGTGTCTACCTTTTGGGACAGGACACGACCGTTGGCCTGGTGACAATTTCGCTTCTCTCAAGCCAAACGCGTCGTTCAAATACTTGCAAACATGCCAATATTACTATCGAAAGTTTTCCCACAGAAAAATATTACTTGCTCCCCGCCGTTTTGCCGTGTTTCAAAGCTGAAAAAAATGAACTCAACGAGTCGTCCTCAGCTGAAAGCAAGGGAAAAAACGGTAGTATCGAAAACGAAGACCCCGAAAACGAAGACTTCAAAAATGAAGACCTCGAAAACGAAATCTATGGGTCTACTTTCTTGAGTAAAATACTTCGATATGGATTTCTGTAAGCAATGAACCAATTTAGGGATTGGATAAGCTGCAGTAAGTAGCACAATACTGATTTAATCGGTCAAGATTTATTTCGGCCGATAATGGCTTTTAGCTCACCGATAACTCGCCGACAATTCGCCAACACTTGCCGATAATTCACAGAGTATCGATTGACTGGGAGCAGGTTTTTGTTATTGATCGACTGCGGGACAACGGGAGCAATAGTTTCATCCTTGGCTCT
>OX421449.1:25157126-25172126 GCA_949126865.1 Montipora capitata | reverse complement strand
CTGTATGCGGACTGCAGTAGGGGATACAAATCATTCTCAGCCAGGTGACTATGTAATTGGTCAAAAGCTGCTTTCTCTGTTACTTTTGATAGAAACTGGCGATTTCTTAAGGGCCTTAGATTCTTATAAGCCGTACCAAGACCGGGTTTTTTGAGGAGAGGCTTGACGAGCGCATCCTTCCACGCTTAAGGGAAAACACCCTGTGATAGTGAACAATTAACGATGGTGGTAATGACAGGTAGCAATTGGTCAAGACAGTCGACCACCAATTGGGTTGGCATTGGGTCTAAATTACATGATTTTTTGGCGGCTTTCTTTATGATTGCGCTAATATCACCTTCAGACAACTGCTTAAATGATCGTAAAACTTTCGCATATTCCACTTTAGGGTCTGGCGGTACTTCGTTAAAATCTGATGAAATAGCACATGTGGATTCTATTTCGTTTCGAATGTCATCAATCTTCTTCACAAAGAACCTTGCAATGTCATTTGCCAGTAAAGTTTTATTCAGTTGATCCGCGAATGTAGGAACTAAGTTCTCTTTAATGCCAAGGATCTCATTTGCAGCTCTGAAAAGTTTGCGTTGATCAACGCTGTTCTCTTCCATAAACTCAGAGTAGAATTCACGTCTTGCCTTATTCAACAGGAAAGTAACATAGTTTCTTCTAGTTTTAAATACTTGTAGATCTTCCATTGTTCTAGTTCTTCTCCATTTTCTCTCAGCTTTCCTCCGCAACTTTCTTGCACAGACAATGAGCTCATTATACCATGGGACAGTAGGTCTTAAAGTCTTAGTAACAACTTTTAAGGGAGCATGATGCTCCAGCACTGATGATAGTGTAGCATTATATTTTAAGGCAAAAGCATTCGAATCTGTTCCACTCACATCTTCTACATACAAATGATTAACCGCACACATGTCGGAATGTTTCAAATCACTTTTCATTTGATTCATATCAATCGATCTTAGCTTTCTGTAGGTGATGGACTTAACAGAAAGGTCAGGTTTGTATGATGATAACCAGCATAAAAAGGTCAGCATGATCAGAGATGTAGCAATCAATTTGAGGTGATGCATGTACAAGTTTTTCAGATATACATCAAATGTGAAATGATTATAAAAAGGCAAAGAACGACGTAAACGCTAGCTAGTACTAGGGAATCTAGGACTAACTTCTTTAATGAGAGCATTAAGAAGCATGGTGGTAATCTTAAATCTATATCCGACAGTTGACCAATATATCACCGACATGTGGCCGATACTTGATCATGCACTATTAGTTATTAATTAGATTTACTGTAATTCCACTAAATTTTAGATTTCGTTTTAGATTTTTAATTAGATTTCAGGGTTGCGCCTTGCATGGGATACTTTTCCCGTTCGCGCAATCGCTTTTGGTCTTTTTATGCATTCTTATCGATTTACTATTGGTACATATTTACATATTGCTTATGAGACCAATAAAGTTGATAGACTAGACTATAGACTATAGAAATGCGTCTGGGAACGATTATCGACCTGCGATCGATCGACTATCGACCAACTATCGTCCGATTATCGACCGCTACTTCCCCCGATACATCGGGAGATCCCCAGCTGTTGACCGCGCGCCATTCGACGCACGGAGAGCCTGTGTGCAGACTAAAAATTAAAGGATCATGTTTACTGTAGGTAGTCGACCGATGTATCGGTCAACGTATCGGTCAATAATCCGACGATAGTCGTCCGCCGCTCTAAGGTCGACAGTCGGTCAACAGTCGATATCGATCGCCAATCGATAGTCGTTCCCAGACAATCAATCAATCAACTTTATTTATATAATAACCAAATCAATGCGCGCGCTCTGACTGGTCAATCAGCTATGTTTTATTGTGCCAGTAAACTCATGGAAAATCACTTGGGATGTTGGAAGAACACGAGAAGAATTCGTAAATTACTCGCCTGCGGCTCGTGATTTACGAATTCTTCTCGTGTTCTACCAACATCCCATCCCATCCCATCTACCAACATCCCAATAAAACGACTAATAAAATAGGTCTTAACGCTAAAAATTATTTAAATGTGAAGGAAATTTAAAAAATAGTAATAATTAGTAACAATCATAATTTACTATATAATAATACGAAACAAGCCATGTAAGAATGTGCCCTAGCGATGTAAGGATGTAAGGATATCGCACGTTTACCTTGCAAGATCCCTTATCTCACGCATTTGATTTGACAGTTGGATCCAAGCCATAACACCTTCATAAGAGAAAGAACGTTTAAGAAAAATTCGTTTTAGGTAGCGGTAATTGGAAGTCATAGTTCAAGCCCCTCAAGTAATGTGAACTTCAGAGGTTCTATGAATTCAAAATGCTCCTGAAGATACATCGGACAATTATTGTTGAATACTTTAAACACTTTGAATACTTTTTGCGGAGTATTTTTAGTTTAGTTCCTTTGTTTAGAAGTTATGATTCCCTCTTTTAGTTTTCACAGCATTGCTGTAATTAGCCTGATTGTCGAATAAAGATTGTTGAATCAAGCGACCGTTTCAGTTCTGTGGTTGACCTGGCGGGCTCAGTGCCACGCCACGCCGCTACACGACACTGGCAACGCGACAATAGGTGTTTGGAATATTTATTTCATCGGACTTAAAAATAGGATGTACTTTTGCCTTTTTCCAATCATCAGGAAATATTCCAGTCTCCAACACTTTATTTTTAATATCACATATAGAATTTGAGATGTATGGACTACAATAGAAGTCTGCTAGTTTTATTATCCAATCCGCAACTTACCGAGGGTTTGAGTTTAGTGATCAGGTTGTGAATGTACCCTTCACTTACAGGGCGAAAATAAAAATTTGAGTTGGTTCTATTTAAAACGTCCTCTGGTTGAACAGCAGTGTCTGGAATACCAGATGCCAGTTTACTACCTAGGGAACAAAAGTGGTCATTCATTTGCTCAGCTATATCTTTTGTCGCTTTACAATTGCGTCCCAGGGAACTAGTTATTACTTTCCAAGTTTCTTTAAGATTACCACCATGCTTCTTTATGCTCTCATTAAAGAATTTAGTCCAGGATTGCCAAATACTGGCGTTTACGTCGTTCTTTGCCTTTTTATAATCATTTCACATTTGATGAGAATTCTGCTTGACTGCTTGACGCTTATCGATTGAGTATCGGCCACATGTCGGTGATATATTGGTCAACTGTCGGATATAGGTCAAGTGTGACTTAAGCAGATGATTCCTATAGCGATGACGACAGGCGGATATTACTGTGAGGCACGATTACTCTACGCAGCGAACCGAAGAGCAATGGAAACTAGGGACATGGTTTAAGCGAGGGACAATCTTCCCTTTTTTCAGCTTCAAAATGTATCCTCGCCGGTCGTCTAATTTTTAGCTGCTAAACGGGATCAATCGCTGAAAACTCGGCCCAGCCAGAGAACAAGGAAGAAACTATTGCTCCCGTTGTCCCGCAGTCGACCAATAACAAAAACCTGCACACAGCTTTCCTTTTTTGGGTTTCTTTCTACCGACAGTCAATCGATACTCGGTGAATTATCGGCGAAGTGTTGGCGAATTGTCGGCGAGTTATCGGTGAAGATCGTATCGGTGAGCTAAAAGCCATTATCGGCCGAAATAAATCTTGACCGTTGAAATCAGTATTGTGCTACTTACTGCAAGCAATGAACCAATTTAGGGATGGGATAAGCCACAGAAATCCATATCGAAATATTTTACTCAAGAAAGTAGACCTATACATTTCTGATGTTCTATATTGGACGACAATTTTTATTGGCTTCATTGATTAAAGGTGAGGCAATGAGACTGCTTAGATCTGCTTAGGACATACTCGTCAAAAATAACATTTGAACCAACCTGAATTGTACGTTTCTTCGACTGCGTCTTCATTTTCGAGGTCCTCGTTTTCGAGGTCTTCGGTCTTCGTTTTCGGGGTCTTTGTTTTCGATACTATCGGGAAAAAAACCCATTTAAAACCGGTCTATTCCTGGCAGATATATTCAGAATGTTGCTCTCAGGTTTGCAGAAAACGGACCAAATTTTCATTGTTAAATTCGCTTTGAATCAATCTTTGTTATTTTCTGACAGGTCGGTTATTTGTGTGGCCTTTGTACAGCCGCCCGCTCTCCGAAAAAAAAAATCGGAAAGAAACGTCATGGAATGTGCGAAAAATTATTTGATTAGTTATTACCCATCGACCACTATATCATTGAAACAACGAGTTTTGATTGGCTTTTATTTTTATTTCTCCACATCAACACAGTGAGAACCACCTTGAGAGATTTTACGATGAGTTCGTGTGTACTTTGCGCTCGGTGAAAAAATACGAATAAAAATCGTTTTGATGGTCAAAGAGGTTTTTCTTTTAAAGTACGAGCGGAATTGTTACCTATGAAGCGTAAAGTGGAGATCAATTCTACGTACATTTGTAGGAATTGTTGTCAGCGCTAAAGAAACGAAAGCCTTCCTGACGAATCTTCACTAGGTGAATATAGCACTATTCAAAAGATTGTCCACTCGAAAACGTCTCCCGCTATCCCTTACCAGTCAATGTAATCCCAACGCCTTGCTCGGACCAGTCTAGCCATTCTCAAGAACAATCTACAAAGCGTGTTGCCCTGGATGATTTGAGATGTGGACATATCGAGGAAAATAACAGCTCATCGGCAACGATCTGTGCTGCTCTGAAGATCCGAGCCGTACCCGGTTGGAAGACTTGCAAATACATCCTTTCATTTAAAGTGTGCTTCTATGCTATAAAGCCAAGGTATCTTAAAACTATCGGAGACGCTCTTCAATGCACCTATTGACCACCATTTTGAGAATCTAGCTCCAATGTGAGCCACGCAAATTTTGGTCAGCGTAGATCACTTAATAACGTATGCAAAATTATTCCGGAACACGATTACCAACGGTAAATCACAGACGCTCCTAGCTTTCCGATTTTTTTTCGGAGAGCGGGCGGCTGTACACGGGCTATTATTTGTGCTGTTTCATAATCTGCGAGACATTTCACTAGAAGCCATTTTCATAACAAGGACGTGAAAGAAGTTAGTGCTTTTCCTCAGTCATAAGTTACATTGTTTCGATGTAACAACCTGCAAACCCGAGAGCAATGTTCTGATTGCGATCAACACATCGCATAGACGAATTCACGCTCTTGAGTGCATCATGGGTAATCAGGGCAAGATGGAGAGAAATTCAAAGGTTTGTAAGGAAGTTCAAAACGATGAAAAGTATTCATGATATGCAATTTTGGGGTTTTTTATTTTCCAAAACAGAACATATGCGCTCAAGGGTGCGGCAAAATAAATTTGGAGAGAATGGCTATTGTAGAAATTATTTTATTAAAAAGAGTTTCTGCCGTACATTTCTTGTAATTCCAAGGCACAAAATTACTGAGAATGTATGGAGACAAAAAAAGCAATGTTTAGGAATTCCAAAGAACAGATACCAAGTCTAGCTCATCTCAGTTGTGCACTTGAACTTATTTGTTTGGTTTATGAAGGCGAAAGTCTATAAAGTAGAGTCATGTATACAGTATATTTTGCTTTGAATTTCCCGCCATGTTGCCCTGATTACCCATGATGCAATCAAGAGCGTGAACTCGTCTATTGTTGGCACTCGAAAGCTATTATCTGTCAGGAATAGATCGCTTTAAAATGGATTTTCTCCCTTGCTTTTCAGCTTCGAAACACGACAGAACAGCAGGGAGCATGTAGTATTTTTCTGTGGGAAAACTCGCGATAGTGATATTTGCATGTTTACACGTATTTGTGCAACGCGATTGGCTATTCGAGACAAAGGGTTTAGACATTAAAAACCCGTGAGGACGTGAGAAAGGTCCAGATAGGCGAAGTTTGATCTTGGATCCCTACTCCTAGAGAGAAGTGAAATTGTCACCAGGCCAATGGTCGTGTCCTGTCCCAAAAGCTAACGCTTCTTCAGGCCGGAGAAAGGGGCGAGTTCTTCGTGAAAATTGCCTTGTTCCCTAAACATGCGGAGATTGTTTTGGGACTCTGGGCCTTTATGCTATATCGTTTATTATCGATCTTCACGTGAGAGTGAACAAAAGGCCGAATCAAGTCGATTTTGGAGATTAAATCGTCCTCGATCGCAGAGTGATCAGTTTCTTCAGAGGTTGCGAGTTTCCAGCTGCCTTCGCAATGTCTTCTTTTAATGAAGGATGGGAGCAAATTTCAAAACTAGCCCAGAACGCCTTAAATCGACACAAGGTGAAGTAAGAGTAAGTTTATTTTATTTATTTTCCTCGCTGTTAACTAGGATTAGACGATTTTTCTGCATTTCATGTTTCCCATATAAACCCTATAAACCGTTACGTTGACTGAGCATTCAAATTATGTATTTCGGTCGCCTGTGGTTGACTTGAATGTCAGAGACCACCACATCATCGTTTGTTGACAAAAATTTACTATCTTCGCTCTAAAATGCGCATTTTGAAGAAAAAGGTACATTTAGATCAGAGGAACTACACTGGTTGTGTTTCAGTATTCCAGGCTCGTAACGTGGTATATTTTTTCGTAACTGATCCCATATTTTTATTCAAAATTCTGATCCCTGATCTCAAAAATGAGGAGAATTTTGATCCCTGAAACCGCAAAAATTTGATCTCTGATCCCTGATCCCTGATCCCTGATCCCATAAAAAATACTGCTGATCTCAATCCCACGCGTTGTGATTCTAGGTGCCAGGGCTGTGATCCCTGATCCCATATACCTAGTTACGACCCTGTTATTTGTTGCACGAATTATAAAACCGCAACATAAATTGGACATAAATGCACTTTCTTTCAGCTTTGAAATGGCATGTTAAGCTAGATAATAAATTATGTTTGGTATATCTCGGAGGGAAACATATTTTCGTGCGTGAGCTATTGTAATTTCCAACGAGTCAGCCGAGCGAAGACGCGAGGCTGACGAGGCGGCAGCCTTAATAGAGCCGATGCGTGAGAGTGTTGTGTATGTAGAAAAAAAAAGTTCGAGCGCTCCAGAGAAAATATAAGGTAAGGTAATAAAGGAACAAAGGCCGCTTATCATGCGACTTCAAGAACCAATGAAAGCGCGTGTTTTGATATGTGATGTCATTAGACAAAGTGGCATGACGGGACATCGTTCACGTGAGTATTTATGGCCGAGTGAAAACACAAGTTTACGATTTTTTTCCCATTTCTCTGACCATTGTGTTGTGTCTACTTTCTTGGAGTTTTTGAACCAGCGTGTTCGACGCGAAAGGCGAAAAGTTGTTGTCTAATCAATCGGACGGATCAGAAAATACATTTTCATTGTTGAGCTAAATACAAAGCGTGCAAGGGTTTTACTTACATTTCTATAGTATTGTGTTCAGTATTGTTAACTTACTTAAGTTGAGTTGCAGTACTTTGAAATTAAAAATAACTACATGATCTATTGGGTTCCAAACATGACAATCTGATACAAATCTGCAAACTCATGAGCTCCTGACTATGTATTATATTGGTTGTCTCTTTGGCACTGGCTACCGTCTAGTTATATCGTATAATCGAAAAATTGGATTCGGATCAAAGGATTTAGGACCCTTCATTTGACCATCAATAGCCCACTTTCGATATATTAAAATTCAGTCCTAAATAAAAGGCATCATCTCGAGGCTCTGGGGAATAAATATAAGGATTAGGACTGAATTTTAATTTATCGAAAGTGGGCTATTGATGGTTAAATGAAGGGTCCTAAATCCTTTGATCCGAATCCAATTTTACGACTAAAAAAACACACACACACACAACAAGACGACCTTTGCGAAAAAAAGCAAACTCCAATTTCAGCCGGAAATTATCTAAATTTCGGGAAAAAAACTCTGATTTTTGGCATACACAAAGTTAGAATTTTATTAACAAACTCCGATTTTCACATACAAAGACAAACTCCCATATTCGCAAAAGCCAACTTCGATTTTAAGAGCACAAAAACAAAAATGTCCCTTAGGAGCTTCCGTACGTTTCTTATTTTTCTTTAACTGATTTGTGCCATAAATGAAGAACAGGCCGGCTCATTCGAAATAACAAGACAGGGAAAAAACTACAAAAATTGAAACGAAAAAAGAAATGGAAAAAAAAAAAGACTCTCCGGATCCCGACCCCGACCTCGGCCCCGCGAACAACGACAGCAAGTATTGACCAGAATATTGTAACATTAAAAAAAGACAAAAAACCAGCAAAAAACACTTGAAATCGGCTAAAAATCCTTTGAACCAAGAGTCGAGTGATGGACTCTTGTTCGAACAAAGTGTATAGGCTACCCGTAGCCTCTTGTTGAGGGAAGCGTTCAGGTGGTTAAAATTCCGTGTACAAATGAATTGATTGAATGGTATATTTGCCCTAAATTACGTTTTTCTCCTGATGAAATGGGACTTCAGCTTACCAAAATAATCTGTTTACGTTCATTCAAAATTTACCTGTTTGTTCTATCAGTTGTCCGCTTTACTGTGTAGCTTATGCGGCCTTTAAAATCGGCAAAGTTTTTCAAAAGTATGAAGTTTAAATTCGAGAAAATAAACCTGTTCTACCCAGACTTGAAAACTAAATCTTTGATCTGGCCATTGAAAGAAATTTAAGTGAAGACAGTTCTCTTGAACTGTTCCGCCAAATTTACTCTGTTTGACAATTAATTTGACCCTGGAGGTTCCAGTGGGCTGTGATGGTGTTAATGTTTACAATAGCCGAAGCGAATCTTTTATCACTTACCCAGGCACATGTCGTGGATGCTTATACAAATCCATGTTAGTTGTAAGCAAAGTTAGCTTCTCCATTTTTAAGTGATGTTCTGCTTTAAATAATTGCTGAAAGTTTTTGCGTACAGCAGTCGATTAAATTTTCGTAAGTTTCTGGGTGAACATCGCGTTGCTAGCAACAACCGAGGAAATTTGCAATGCAAAACATTGAAATACCCTTTGGAACCCATGCCACTCTCATTATTGTTTGCTCTGTGCACCGATAACAAAATTATTGATCTTTTAGAACAATAGGAGCACTATGACGCCAAAAAGACTACTGATCACTACTTTGCAATTCTCAGCTTTTCTTGTCTGCGAAGGAAGTTGTCTAGTCTACGACTTCTTAATCCTCTCACCCAAAAGTGGATAAAGTTCTTTTGGAGACGGAAATAGACATTATTATTATTATTATTATTATTATTATTATTATTATTATTATTATTATTATTATTATTGAATTATGTAGACTCGCGTTTACATTTCGTGCAGCAAACGACGCATGCTTTTCGAGATTTACATCTGGCTCTACGTAATACTCAGCCGCGCTAGAAGTGGTTTTCGGGAAAGTCCTGTATCCAGATCGAAAAGTGGGTTTTTGAGGAGAGTGGAAAACCGGAGAACCCGGAGAAAAACCTCTTAGAACAGAGAAAAGAACCAACAACCATGTTACCTCACATTTGTCCTTGAGTCCAGGAATCGAACCCGGGCTACATTGTTGACTTTTTCACAATTATTTTAAAATCGTACATCACCGAGTTGACTCAACTTCCCAATCGAACCCTCAACTCTAGCAGCTTCGGGCATCAGTGAAGTTTTCAAAATGTGCGATCAAATAATAAGAGGAACAATAAAGGACATAATATCTGGGCTCTGTCGAAATGCTCTTTTTTGAAGGTGTTACATTTTCCCCTGGTATATTAAAGGCAAAGGCGCCGTTAATTAAAACCTTCTCTGATTGCTGCCGTACCTACCCCGCCTCCTCCCCCTCCACCGAAACTCAACCATTGTCGCTAGGGTGACGTCATCAGCAAAAACGTGCTTACCAACAAAACACAACATGGCGGGCGAAGATGAAGGCATCGTAAACGAAAGCTGTGCGAATAAAGTACAGATCAACAGCCATAATTTAAGAGGACCGGAGAAAGACCTCCAGGCAATTTTCAAGAAATTGAGGGTGGATAGTGGACCGTAAGTAGCTCGTACCTATTATTTTTTATCTTCTCAAATTTCACCATAGCTTTTAGTTGAATTTGTCGTCTTTTTTCTATAGTTTGTATACATCGAATATTCGTTTCATGTACAGCTATGGTCTCACCCGTTTACTATAAATGAGATCTCGTTTGATCACATCAACTTATCTTAATTTATGTCTACCCTTTGAAAGATTATTTTACATTGTTCTGACTTTAGAGCGTAAATTACCAAAGATAGCTAGATGTTTGCATTGGTTGCTGGTTTTTGTCATTTCGATTAACTGTAAAATCAGGGAAAGCCCAGTAACGTATAGAATATATCTGTAAGCCCACCTCTGAAATACACTTGTGTTTTCAACCATTGCGTGTGATTTTAAGTTGATGAAAGCAGCTACAGTGTTCATGAATTTAGAAGAAATTACTGTATGTTGTTGTATTAGCAACTATTTTTATTAAAGGAAGAAAACGCTTCTCTTTTATTGGCGTTTGCTGTGATGGCCCAAACTTGGGCGCAAAAAAGCTGAATCCTCTCCCTTTTATTTTATTAGTTCTTTTAACTGTTCGAATCTCGTAATTTTGTGCCATGTTTACCGAACAGGAAATGAAAAGGAATTTGAATTGGTCGTTTCGCCAGCAAGCTGATTCGCCCAATATGAATCCTTTTCGCCAAGAATTAAGTTTATTTGCCTATATAGCAACTGTTTCAAGTCCTCAAGAGTGCCTTATTCAATAGTGTGTCTCTTGGTTGTTGTGCAATGAATGAAATAAATTGGGTGCTGGTAAATCAATTTTGATCTGTGTGTTGGTGAACGACTTAATGCATCCTGCATTCTTTTCCCCAGTTATTTTTTCCTGGTACAGTTAATAAAAAAAAAAAAAAGATCGGTCAAATTAAGGGGAGGCATTAATATATATATTTTTCAAGTAGAACACATAAAAACCCTCAATAGAACACAGTGTTGACATTTCATGCCAGTCACTAACACTCAACATTTACACATTGACTCCTGGGGGTTCCCCATTGACAAATAAAACCGTCTGGCGTTAGACAGTAAAATACCGAGTATGGCCGGTAAGGCAGATTTAGAGGTGAAAGGGTTAATGCGACATAGTTTTTCAGTGTGGGGTTATAAACCCATTGACTCCTGGGGGTTTCCCATTTATGAGTAACATCATCTGGCGTTAGACAGAGTAAAATACTAAGTAAGGCTGGTTTAAGGTTGAAAGGGTTAAAAATGCCTGTATTTTTATTGACACATTAATTTTTGTTTCCCTCTTTATAGAAAGAGACTAAACAGAAAAGCAAGATTAGCATATTTTGACAAGTCAAGAGGTGTCACCCATGAGAAGATTCCAAAGGTGAAACGGATTCTGCGAGAACCAGTTTTCACCTACAAGAATCAAACACCTTCAAACCTCGTCTACCGGAATTACCATACACTAAGAATGAGGCGTAGGAGGCGCAAACTTAGTCTTAACCTAACAACAGATGAAAACTTCGAACACAATAGAGACTCGCACAGTGACAGTGAACTAGAATGTGGGAAGCCTGTTGGGAGTAAAAGCAAATGTGATAAGGGTCCTGGATCCTGGGCACATTGGAGGCTTCATACTCAGTGTGGTCGAGACGTGGCTGGGGGTTGTGGTAGACAACACAGAAGATTACAGTGTGCTGGTGTACATGTACAAAGGAAGAACTTTGACGACACCACACCAGAAGAATTGGCATCATATTTTGATCAGTTGCTATATTTTCCAAAGCCTATGTCGGCAATGGCTGAAATGATGTACACATAGTTGCTTGCCTTTTCAGTGCTGAAGAGGTACTCTAGAGTCACCGGCCAGCGTTTATGAATTCTTCTTGCCTTTTGTTGTCTAATGGAAAGCCATTTTTATGAAATTTGAAGCAACATTTGACAAAATTCTTTATGAGCAGTAAGTGTATTTTGTTGGTGAAAGCTATTTAATAATTCAGAATAGCAATAATAAAAACAACAATAAAATTAGTATTATTATGAATACTGGTACTTTGTTACTATCTTGTTGGTCTTGCCTGATAACTACTGAGTCATGTTTTTAGTCATGCATGGGCACTCTTGGAGTTAAATAGGACTCCAAAGAACTACTTTTATTGGTACAACTTTAATTAAAGTACAATTATTAATTTTATTCAAAGCTTATTTATATCTAAGGCTGGCAAGCAGGATTTACATATCCATTACTGTTGGTGATGATGATGAACTTGATTTAAGTGTCTAGTCTTAGCACTGGGGCACAGTGAGTAGACTGTAACTTGGGACCCTGTAATGAAAGGAGGCTGTGCAGCCCAGTGGTTACTAACGCTTGCCTTGAGATCCGGAGTTCCCGGGTTCAAGACTCATTCTGACCACTTGTTGAATTTGTTCCTGGTAGTCCCTGGTTCAACTGCTCGGCTGTACTTGTAAAGAGCCAACTGGTTTGCCTCCAGCCAGTTGGGATTCTTAACAGTTGTTGTTGTTGTGCTCTGTCATTTTGTTGATTGGGTTTCATTGGCCCTGAAAAGCCCATATGGGGAGTGGTCAATCAAGTATGTATAATTGTATTATTGTATTGATAAATGAAATCAACTGAAATTCTGAACTCAAATCAAATCAAATCAAATCAAATGTTGGTTTTTGAGGAGAGGGGAGGGGAGTACCGTGAGAAAAACTTCTCACATTTTACCAACGTACAGTGTATGATGCTGAGTCTGGGAATTGAACCTGGGTCACATTGGTGAGAGGCGTGTATCTCACCACTGTGCCAGCCCTGCTCCTTGCAATATTGATGAAGAGAACTGTGGGATTTTCCTTACAAATGGCAAGCTCCCAAGCCTACTTTTTGTAGGTAAGTAACGGTAATGCAGTATAATTGGTTGATATTATTTTTGGGTGTTTTTAGTGGTGAGTCTGTGATTTAATGGTTTTAAAAAGAACAGTATTTTGTATCAATTATTATAATTACAGAACAGTCATCAGAATTCACATGGGAATATTGGTGACTCAAATACTGCTTTTGTATTGGCTTTGCTCCCAGTCACAACTGAGTTGTACAAAACATGGTTGGTGGACAATGCTGAAGTGGGTTTGATACCTTGAAGACATGTTTTAATCACACTAATTTATTACTCCAGCCAAAAATCTTTGTTGCTCTCACACAACCTCTTCATGGACTGAGATGATGAGAATAGTAATTCTTGTCAACTTGTTATCTCATCACTGCTTCCAAGTCAAAATATTAATAAATAGTAAACAGTTCAGTGTGTACTATCGAGTCACAGTTGCACACAAGAAGTTCCTATTAAGTATGAAAGAATGGGGCGAGAGTTGAGTGGAGTCTAGCTTCTTGAGTGCTTAGCAAATCATAACTCGATAGTACACGCTGAACCATTTACTATTTGTTTTTATATAACATAATCAAAACATCTTGTGACAGTTTCTGACATCCTTGGTCTTTGACGGCTTCTTGCTCATTAACTTGTCTAGCTGGCTTTCATTACGGCTTGCAAATCACTTTGGTCGTGGTTTCGCCAGAATACCCACAAACAGGTAACGTGTTAAAAAATGACATTTCAAAGTCCCTTTTTTATAAACCTGCATTGAAATTTTAGCATTTTCGTCAGTTGACTGGTTAGTCAATATTGTAGTTTGAGGGAAAAGCATTTATTGCCTAGTGCGCATCAGTGTTTTCACCATAACCATTCACTCATGGAGAAAAAGTAAATGCGTAATTAACCAATCAGAGCATGCACTTTTCTTTTGCTACATTCATAATAAAAGAACTTAAGATAATTTTCACCAAAGTGGGGAATAGAAGTTGACACAGCTGTATTTTAATACCAATCTGCTGAGTAGCTGAGTGAGGTGAATTAATTATTGCTTTGAATCTTGCATCACACAAACTGGATAGCCAATGAACTGAAAAATTACTTCCCAAAAGAAATGGATTCTGGTTATTCAGTGTTTTTTCCCCTTCGATTGCTCAATGGTACTAACCCATTGACCCCTGGGTGTGAGAGTTAACAGATTTTACTCCTCAACTGGGGCATCCTTTGGTGTTTGAGGTGTCAATGGATTGACCAATCCCCTCTAACTTGACCAATTGGAATGAGTGGAATACAATTAATAATAATAATAATAATAATAATAATAATAATGATAATAATTACTAATTATTATTATTATTATTATTATTAATATCATTGTTTTTACTATTGTAATAGCTGAGAACAACAAATACGAAGGATGTCATCACACTTTCAGTGTACAATTTAATGTTAGATTCCAATAACATTTTTGTATTCTGTGAGTAGTCGGCTACCTATCATGTGACACTTTATTAAGCCATTATACATTAACTTCAAAGTTAATGATGTCACACATGAAATTTACTACTAGCCATTCTCTGGGCTACATGTCAAATTCTCCATCACACTGGAAATTTCGAAACATACTTCAGGTTTATATTCTGGGAGCCATCAGGTTACAGTGAAGTTATAATTTTTCTGGCAATGAATTCCCCGTCTCGTTTGTTTTCTACATTTTCACTTATGGTATGTTCCTCTTGTCAAAATGTTTGCATATTTTGCGTATTACTTTGATGCATGAGTCATCATAACAAGGTGGGGATAATTTTGACCAAAAACTGGTTCAAATATTGACTAATTCCTGCACCCTGGGGATGCCAACCTCCCAAAGTCCTCAAACCCTCCCACACCAGTAGCTGAGGCAGAAGTGATGGAAAAATGAAAAGATATTACATCAAGGGTTCTCAGGGCATATACTGCTCCTCTTTCAGAGACGGGATGGTCCACATTATAATTTCAAGTTCATGGATTCAAATAACAAAACGGTCACTCGTTTTTTTGCCCCTTCAAACTTTAAAACTTGAGATGATGAACTGCCTGCAAGTAAGTCACCTGGACTCATCTGCACTCCCCATGTATTGCCCATATCTACACGTAGGGGGCTGCTTAAACGAAAGGTTAGCAATCCCTTACCACCTG
>OX421449.1:25122126-25154626 GCA_949126865.1 Montipora capitata | reverse complement strand
TTTGATATGGCAGGAAGAATAGAAATCGGTCTATAGTTGCTTGGAATATTTCTTTCATCGGACTTAAAAATAGGATGTACTTTTGCCTTTTTCCAATCATCAGGAAATATTCCAGTCTCCAACACTTGATTTATAATATCACATATAGAATTTGAGATGTATGGACTACAAAGCTTTACTGAGAAGTCTGCTAGAAATATTATCCAATCCGCAACTTACCGAGGGTTTAAGTTTAGTGATCAGGCTGTGAATGTACCCTTCACTTACAGGGCGAAAATAAAAATTTGAGTCAGCTCTATTTAAAGAGTCCTCTGGTTGAAAAGCAGTGTCTGGAATACCAGATGCCAGTTTACTACCTAGGGAGCCAAAGTGGTTATTCGTTTGCTCAGCTATATCTTGCTTTTCTGTAAAATCTTTGCCCTGATTAACAAGTTCATTCATAACTGTTACTTTACAATTGCGTCCCAGGGATCTATTTATTACCTTCCAAGTTTCTTTAAGATTACCACTATGCTTCTTAATGCTCTCATTAAAGACGATAGTCCTGGCTTCCCTAGCGTTTACGTCATTTCGTGCCTTTTTATAATCATTCCACATTTGATGAGAACTCAGCTTGACTGCTTGCTTTTTTAGAAAATCACGCTTTCTCTTCTTCTGCCTCAGTTCGGATGATATCCACGGTGAAGATTTACTTTTCACTTTTCTTTTCCTTATCGGGGCATGTTTATTCGCAATTTCCAGAAACAGAGATTTCCAAATTAACCACATTTCGTTTGGGTCATCCAAAAGAGAAGCAAGATTGAAAGGTGTCTCTTTTATGTCATCAATGAAGGCATCACTATCAAAATTTTTAAATTGTCGAGATTCAATTACCTTTGGATCAGTTTTGGGCGTATTATGTTTATGAATAGCATAGATAAGACTGTGGTTAGAAATACCAACGTGTAAGACCCCATGAGTTGTTAATAGTAAATAGTAAATGATACGCCTACAACCCAACACGGGGAACACACAACAAATCGATGATAAAGAGTTAACATTTAGCGGTGAAAGTTTAGAGTTTATTTTCATTTTCTGCCTCTCTCGTGGCGTTTGGCCCTTCCTCCTATGCTGCTTTGCCGCCTGACTTTCTCTATCTCGTCGCAGACGTCAGTTGTAAACTTCCGCCAGGTCAGCCGGTCTCCTACGATCGCTCTCCACATATTTAGTGCACCCCCACGCTTGAGGATGTCCTTTTTGGTGTCCTTATACCTAAGGACCTTGAACCCTTTGTCAGTTCCCCATAGAGAAGTGCCTTTAAAGGCCGCTCGTCTGGCATACGCGCAACATGGCCTATCCAGCGCAGTATTTTCCTTATAAGACTTATCTCCGGATATCTGCAGATTTAGCACGCTCCAGTACCTCATCGTTTGTGATGCAGTGATTCCACCTGATCTTAAGAATGGATCTCAAGTGGCTTTGCTGGACTGAGTGTTCTGAGAAGCTTGATATGATGATGGTTTAGAGAGTTCACCGTCTATACACAGTCTAGTATGCATTCCAGAATACAGCGTCTTGATGACTTTGACAAAATTCACGGGACATCCAAGCTTTCCCAGGATAGTGAATTAAAGAAGCTCCCGCCTTCTGCTGTTGTTCTCTACAATTCTCCGTCATTTGACGAAAGATGAAGATACCATCAACCGTACGTCTGCCGCTTCTGTAGCCAGACTGAGATTCAGGGTAAACTAACTCTGCTAGCCACTGAAGGCGTTGTGCACAGTAGTACATCAGTAAATATCTTTCCTACCACACTAAGCAACGAAATTCCCGGTAGTTGCTGCAGTGCGGTCGCCCTTTTTGAATAGGATGCAGATGATGGCGTTAAAAACGTCTGATGGCAACTTTGCTGATATCCCAAACAGATTGGAGATGGTGAGCAGGCTAGGAATGATAACAGAGTACGTCCACCATAAACAAGGACCTCAGGTAATATACCATCTAGAGCCGGACTCTATCTTAGCTTGCTGTTCTTAAGCTGTCTTGACCTCCTTTCATTTTAATATACAAAAATTTGGTTTTATCAACAGAGTTGATAAATGTAAATTGGCCACCGTACAGAGATTCTAAAAGCTGACGTTTCGAGCGTTAGCCCTTCGTCAGAGCGAATCCTTCGCTCTGACGAAGGGCTAACGCTCTACTACTTCCCCACCGACGCAGCACCATAGTTTCTTTAGAAACTACCCCTTCTTTCATTTTAATAGGTTCATCGAACTCTTTGCTGATTGGACACTGTTCAGGTTCATCAAGTATGCCCCATTCAACATCAGAGGGTTGATTTAGGAGTTCTTCGAAATGCTAAACCCTCTCTCCTTGATATCCCCTCGAGTCGAAAGAAGAACACCACTCTTTGCTCTCACGGAATGGAGCTAGGGCTTTTGATTTTGGACATGCATATTATCAGTAACTATGGCAGGTGTCGCAGCCCCTATCCTCTTACAGGCAATTCCCACTGCTTTTATTAAACGTGTTTCTATTAAACTTATCCATACCCTGGGGCGGATCCAGGATTTTTCTTAGGAGGGGGTGCACCACTAAAAAAAATGGCGTAGCTGACTGGTGACCGTTTTTTTTTCTGTAACAGAATACAAGTTCTATTACAAAGCCTCAGGTCATCTCAGGAAGGGGTGTGCACCCCCTGCACCCTACCCCTAGATCTGCCCCTGATACCGGTTCCTTGTTGTCTGGTCCCGTTGGTCGTAAGGCGCCTGACCTCTGAGATCAAGTCTTCTGTGCTAGGGAATACCCATTCTCGCATGAGATAATTTATTATAGCATACATGACATTCTTGCAATGTGAATGTAAATACAATCACAGTATCCGCGAAGCATGTATCGTCGTACCTTTGGTATAAAAGCAGACGTTTGTGGGATAGTGCAAAGACACGTACGTTCAAACCGTGTTTGTGTTACCCGAGCGCCATTCAGGCGGATATACAGAGGGAAAGGTGGAGGAATAAGTGTACTTACGACGCCTCAAAGTGCTGATGTTTTTGTATCAAGTCTAAACGAACAAGAACGCGTTCTTCTCCGAGAAGCTTTAAGAGTACATGATCAGGAAGATGAAAATAATGGTAAGAAGACCTAAAATCTCTATATCTGTATAATTTTTGGTCTTTCATGTTTTTATACTGCTTGATGAAGCAATTTGTGTCCTTTCCTACACGTGAACGGAAGAGAAATTGGCTTAAAAAAAAAAAAAAAAAAGAAATGTATACTTCCAATAAATAAAGCAAAGCGCGGCTCTAACACTAATCAAAGATAATCGGGTTTCCTCACTTAATGCGGTCGGCATCGCGACAGCGATTCAAACGTAAAACAGGCATTGTTAAAGCTCATATTTTAGCCTGGTTTCCATGTGATCTGCAACGGTCTCCCGATCGGTGTGCGACACGATCGTCGATATCTAAGGTCTGCGCCAGGGAGAGGACAAAACGCGGAGCCCTACTCCATGGAGTACCCTATGGAGTACCTAAATGGAGTACCCCTAAAAATCATTAATCAGTCAAATTAAATTCTTTATCAACATGGTGAGGCATTTAGATGTACATATCTTTACTTACTTTGAGCTTTCCAGCTTTCTGATTGTTACAATTCGATGCAGTTCACGAATTGGTCGCCATCTTGAAGTTTCGTACGTATCTCGTGTATCTCTCATTATAGTGTATTTTTAGACAAATACTCACACAAAACCGTATATTCCTGAATACCCATACAGGCCCATGTATGCAAGTGTATTCTCGTATAGAATGGATAGAAAACTTTATTTGTGCATGGTAATTTCATCAGATTACAATGGGAATATATGGGCACACAGCAGCATACATGGGCATATATGGGTATACACTATACACTACAGGTACATACATAGGTATATTATGGGCATACATGTACACAGGCCTATATGGGCATACAGGGGTATACACGCACCGGTGGCTCAGTTGGTTGAGCATCGGGCTGTCATGCGGGAGGTCGTGAGTTCGACTCCGGCCGGACCAACACTCAGGGTCTTAAAATAACTGAGGAGAATGTGCTACCTTTGTAATTACGTCTGCAAATGGTTAGACTTTCAAGTCTTCTCGGATAAGGACTGTAAACCGGAGGTCCCGTCTCATAACCCTTGTTGGAAATTAAATAGTATGGGACGTTAAAGTACCCACTCACTATTCGATAAGAGTAGGGGACGTAGTCCCCGGTGTTGTGGTCTGACCTTATCTGGACGGGGGCATCTCTCACTTCCTAAAAATAAAATTGTAAACTGTGTAATAAGCAGTCTGGCTAAAGTTCCCCAAAAAACATTGTAAATTAGTCCTGAAAAGCCCCAAGGGGAGAGACTAATAGCTTCACTCAGTCACTCACTCACACTCACAAACATTTGTCCCCAGCGTCTGCGGGAATTATGGTCATTTCGCCTACTGTCTGTTCGCGTATGTCTAGAGTCGATTCGCCTATGTCCAATATGTCAGTTCGCCTGCATCTTAAACTCTGTACTATGACAATCATTGTGTAAAACAGTTGACCACCTTGAAACAACATAGAAATAGAAATAAATAAAAACTAAAGATTTGACTAACCGGTTGTCTGGATAGACCATTCGTGCCACTTGTGTCGGCGAAATCTCAACTGTTACACCATAGGCAACCCAGCAAGTTTGAGAATTTAAATGCTTTATAAGACTGTGTAAAATTGGGAAAGACAGTGATTTCATGGAATGCCCGAAACGGTAAAATAAGCACCAAAACGCACACAAATACACCAGGGGTGAGTCAGTTTTATTCATTTTTTTGAATGAATGTTAAATTGAGCGTTTTTTTAGGCTTCATAATCAACGGTATTTTATTTCCCATACAAAGTCTTATAACACCTTTAAATTCTCAACCGCTGCCTGTAACCCAATACCGCTTGCACTCAAAGGTCATCTTCCCACTAGTAATTAATTATTACACGCTCTCTAGTGACACGAACTTGGGCTGCCTATGGTTACACTCTGCAAATTTAACAGACTAAGGCTCGGGTTGGGGTGCAAAGTCTATTAATCACGCATTGCCCCTTCCTTTGCTGTGGACCAGAATGCTTCGAAAAAGATTGATAATAAGTATTCAAGTTCTAATTGTATTTTCTTTCCTTCCCTCCGCCATTTTGTTCGGATCATTCTCTGGCGGGTTTGTTCACTCGCCCCATCTTGCTACATTTGCGTATTGCGTGAAAGTGCACGAACTAAAAAAACACTAATTCATAAAGTTCATACTGAGAACAAATCGCAACAACGATATAAACATTGAACCAGGAAGTTAAGTGGGAACGAGGTAATTTCTTATGTACCTTATCCTATATTGATATGTTAATGAAATATCTCAAATTCTTTAGTATTGGCCGCTCAAGGACCCCGCTCAAGACACAAGTCCACAGAAATAATGCCTTAGCTAGCCGTCATATATAAATTTTTGCATCTAACTAAGTTTGTGGATCGTGTGGACACGATATAAAGTTCATGATACTGAGAACAAATCGCAGCATCAATACAAAAATTGAACCGCCCAGTAAAGTGGGAACGAGCAAATTTCTTACATACCTTATCCTTTATTGATTTGTTAATGAAAAGTCTCACATTTTTTAGTATTAAGGCCGCTCAAGGACCCCGCTCAAGACAGTTTTAAAGCTTTTACACATGAATCGTAGGCAAAATGACATATTGGACGTAGGCAAACCGACATTATATGTAGTTGAACAGACAGTAGGCGAAGCGACCGGTTACCGTCTGGGGTAATCTGCAGCACACAGTCTGGATTATCGGGAAAGTTCTTTCCCGACCATTACGACGCTTCCGACCAATTTATGCGATAAATACTGTAAATTATGCGATTTTTTTCTCAGCAATTTTATTTAAGCTTGTTTTATAAGGTTTCAGATTAAGAAAAACACTTTTTTGCTGCCCTAAAGACATTTTTAACACAAAGGAACAGTAATTTTGTATCTCGATCGACATTACAAATGTAGTTGGGATAAATAAAAAAAATGGGGTCTTCTGCACTACCGGTGCACCACGTTAAAAGTTGAAAGGACACAGCTAACATACCAAATGAATGATCAAGGTGCTTGTCAACCACGAACTTCCGAAGATGGTCAATCACAATATAATGGGGCCATACCCCCATTTATACGAGAGAAAATAAGCCGTGGCTTTCTCTGGCCGCGGCTTACATAAGACTCGAATGTTCACCCCGTATAAATGGTACAAAATCTACGTTCACGTCTTTTTCAAGCCGCGGCTTATATTGACCTGGGAATATATATTCGTATAAATAGTTCCTTTTGCGTATTTTGTCACCGTGGCCAGAGTAAGCCGCGGCTTATTTTCTCTCGTATAAACGGCCCTAATAAAAACGTCAGTCCCTCGTCCATGTGGACCGTACCTGTGAGGTACTTTCTTGCTTGATCGTGAGCTGTCAGATTGGGCGGAATGTGGGAACTTCCTTCTTCGTCGAAGAAAAAGCAGGTGTTTTCACAACAAACTTATCCATGAGTAAGTTTTCATTTTTTGGCGAAAAACTTACAACTTCGCTTATTTTTCACGAATCTCTTCTCTAAGAGAAGGCAACTGTGTCATCATTTCAGTGGTTTGTATATAAGTGCATGTTTGTGTTGCACCAATAGAAGGAGACTCGTACCAAGGTCCCCGACATGCAAAATAAAGCCTTGAACTTCGAATGTTTACGAAATCAAAGGTGGCAAAGGATTTTTAGCCTTTTTCCAAGATAAATCATCTTAAAAATGGCGTATTTATGCAGGAATTTCTAAGAAACGTCTTGATTTATGTTTCATTTTATGAATTTTATGCGTCCTTTTGTGAATTATGCGATTTTTCGTGAATTGTGCGATCGGATGCGATTTGAGGTCGATTGTGCCATCGCGTAATATCAGAAGGCCTGCCTAAGGTTAGCTTTTGTGCATGTTAAGGATACTGTCTGTATTGGTAAAACAATGACCTGTGACCTGTAAAAAAATACTAGCACTGACATGTTCTATGGGTAGGGAAGGGGGAACACTCAGCACTAGTGCCCAGTGTTCGGGGGAACAGATAACATAGGGTCCGAATACAAAACGCTGTGACAGCAGTATTTACGATCGTCTGCGATAAGACCGATGCAGACAGCTTCTGATCCTCGCAGACCGTTGCTGATCATTTGGAAACCAGGCTTTATTGTCTTCGATTCTTTGTTCTTATAAATTGGGGCTGGACGTTGGTTTTTTTAAATAACAATATAATAAAGAAATACTATTATTTTGTTCAATACTGTACAATTTGAGGCAATTATTTGTTCATAAAAACTCTGCTGTAGCTGTTGCAATGAAGTCACATACACAAACAGCTTGCTCATCTTGGTCACTACCAGGAACAATTATTGACCCTGCCTTCAAGGCCACTTGCGTAATTGCTGTCATAATTTGTGCTGTCATGCAATGGACCAAATGCATTGTGTGACAACACACAATGGGTGTTTTCCGCTCACCAAACTCCTCACCCTGAACCCCTTTTGTCTTTCTTTTTGATTGAAGTCATATTTAATTGGGCCATTGTAGCTCATTGTAGGTCATTGTAAATCACTGTAGGTCATTGTAGATCATTGTATGTCATTGTGTATCATTGTAGAGCTCTCATTGAGGTCATTGCAGGTCATTCCTAGTTTTAGTAACTACGCAAAAAATGACTTCACCAAACGCAACTCGAACTCCAGTGATCCCAAACTGACTTCCATGGCTGAAATCTCTGAGGTTTTCATTTGGATATGTCTGCAAGTTGCCATCGTCCCTTCATCATGGTCCAACTCCTCAGTTATCAAAAGACCTGTGTGTTTCACCGTTGACAAGTAGTTGCAAATTTGCAGCCGATATAATTATCAATAACCATTAAATCAACAAAACAACCAATTAGCAATAAAATCTATACATTCAAGGCAAAAGGAATAATTAATAGCACTATTAATATAATTCTAATTTAGCATTTAAATTTGGACAATATTACTCCGATTGCGATGGATTCAATACCAGATAGAGACATACGACGGTCAATGGAGATTTCATGGACCGTAAAACCTGAGTCGGAATGAACGATTTTTTTTTTCATTATAATGAAATAAATGTTTATATTTAATTTGAACTGCGGGTAATTAGAGACAGAAGGACTAGATCAGTGATCCTGCCACAAACTGGACAATTTAAGCAAATTATTGTCTCTTATGGACACCTGGAAATTTCAGGTGGCTTATTAATGTAACACAACTGAAGGATTTAAATCCTAGCAGTATGCCTGACTTAATATCTCTTGAACGGAGTTAAATATTTCAGGGTTTGAAATTAACAAACAAATCCAGTCGCAATTTTTCGACAAGATACGAACATTTAGTCGCAATTTGGCAACATTTAGTCTCAAAATCGTTGTGCTGCATTGTGTTGTCAGTGCGGTTTAGTAAAACAAAATATGAACCTGCAATACTTGTGTGTAAAGAAACCACTGAAAATGGTGAATGACCAAAGGAATGGTCCAGGAGTTGTGCACGTAACATAGCAGCTAAATTAATAATTATAAATTGCTACAATTACACTATCTTCAGATCGAAAAAAAAAAGGAGAAATGAAATAGTTTTGTCATTTCTTTATTTATTTTACCAATTAGCAGCAAAGTGGCAAATGCTAACCATTTGGTTTGGGAAGAGTGAAAGTGAAAGCAAGTGACTTCTCCAGATATTTTTGTAGTTGCAAATGGAAAAAATTCAGTCGCAAATGTGACTGTATTCGTCACAATTTCAAGCCGTGTGTTTATTTATTTTTTAATGTTGTACAGGGTTACATGCCTAAGCACATTATAGGTGAATGGCGATGCTAGAGGCTTATGTGGCGCTTGTCTGATCAAACTTGAGTTCCAGAGCAAAAAAGTTAGCCTAAAATAATTACAATCAGGATGATGATGATTATGATGATAATGATGACGATAATGATAATAATAATAATAATAATAATAATAATAATAATAATAATAATAATAATAATAATAATAATAATAATAATATTTACTGTCATGAAAAACTGTAATTACTGTTAAGTGTCCATAAGTTCATTTCAAAGTTTGAGGACCTTGAATGCATATTGAAAAAGAGCATTTGTGTGATTGGACATGCAAATACAATTATCTTTTTGCCTAGTGAGGTACTAATGACAATCAGAGTCAGAAAGGAATGGGAGACTTGATGTTTATTAAGTCTTGCTGTTGCAAGTCTCCAGGTGGTCAGTGGTAGTCAGCTTCCAAACTACTGTAGCAATCAAGTCATAGGTTTGACTCGGATCATGTTGAGGGTTACTTATTATTATTTTTTTTTTCAGGCTATGCCCATCAGGCTGCGTTTCCTTATCGTGGAAAGTGTTTCTTTGTTGCACTGTAACTATTATTATACCTCTCTGGCATGGCTGACAATGCACTGCAACATCAAGTTGGCCTACTGACTACTGATTTGTACCTGGGAGGTACTTTATTACTGACTCCGTCTTCTCTTCTCCTCGTTATGTTAGGAAGTGAGAGCACGGCTGCCCCATCAATGAAGCAACTGAGACTAGGTAAACTACAGACATTTTTCTGGGAAGTCACACATCTGTAGTGTTAGTTTGTTGTTTAAACAGAGATCTACTGGCTGTTAACCCAACGTTAATCATGAGATGCATGGCACAGGAAAAGAATGGACTTAATTAGGGGAAATGAATCACTTACATGTGTGCTTTGCTGAAATCCTGGGAAGGAGGATGGGGTACAACTACTAAATAGAACAAGAAGGAAGGACAAAAAATTACTTACTGTACCAGTATACACAGTTTACATCTTAGTTTTCCTTTACTTTCATGTCTTTTTCCTGCTGGGACTCTGTCTGCAGTTGCTTTCCATAGTGCTATTCCATTCATTGGTTTTGGATTCTTGGATAATGCAGTTATGATTGTAGCTGTAAGTACTGAAATGTCATTGATCAGCCATTTAACATTGAATGCACATAGTGTTAACCCTTTCATGCCCGAGAGTGACACTTCTAGATTTTACTCTGTCTAATGCCACACAGATGGGGGCTCATCAATAGGGGCTTCCTTGGGGACCTCTCAAAAACTTGTAATAATAATGTCCCTAATAAAAAATGTAGGAAGTGATGAGCTGTGAATGTGTTCTTTGTAGGGGGAGTATATCGATTTCAAAATTGGCATGACTCTTGGGATTTCAACAATGGCTGGTGAGATTTGTTGTGGCAATGACTCTGAACTCTCCTTTTGTTTTGCTCATTGTGTGAAGTAAAATTAAAATGCTATCTTTAGTTCTTTAAGTATTGACATCAAGAGATTTGTGAAGAAAATAAAGGACTGAAATGTAAATGTCATTTCTACTGTTGTTTTACCTTTAGCTGCTGCCCTTGGTAACATTGTGTCAGATGTAGCTGGAATAGGGTAATTTAACTTTATTTGTAAGTCATTTCTTTCTGAAATATGTCTAATGTGTTTTGCACAATACATAATTAATATTCCAGGTGCGCTTTCATGGCCCTCTGCACATGAGAAAGTGTGACATTTTATTACTCTTCCACCAAATTGGCCTGGAGCGACTCCAAGGCTGGTCTGCGTAGGGGTAAATTTCACATTTTTTTCAAGTCTCTGTGTCATTGCTTTGTTAGATCCATCCCTCCTTCATGACTGAGAACAAGTCAGTTGTGTTGCTTTGGTGGTTGATGTAATGTCAATGCAATGACATATTTACTAATAACCAGATTTCAGTCTCCATTAAAGTTCTTTCAATTGTTTTTTTGTTGATTAACAATTATTATTCATGAACCATAGATTACCCAATAGAGTTCTTATAATGTGATTGTTGTGTTGTCTCAACCCTTTGTGGCACCATGTGTGGAAATCCATTGTTTGAAAAAAAACGTCTTGCCAGGGAAGATAGAATAGACATCATATTTGTGTAACAAAAGTAACAGAAAATCAAAGTATTTCTTCTTTAATCTGCCTTGATGCTGCCCCCACCTTTGTATATGGTAAGTGTCATAACTCCTAATTGAGGTGTGAATTTAGCTTAGAATTCAGGGGAAGACACCACCCAAAAAGGGTGCACTTCCTCGCTTCCAGTTGCTATTTATCACTTAGTAAGCTTCCTAATTCCAAATCAGAAGTTCGCACCCCACTTGCATGTTACATGGTAGAGATGACATCATGAGGTTATTATTATCTGTATCACTAGAAATACCAGTCTGGTGAATGCAAGTCAAGGGTACTGTCAGTTTTGCTGTTCTCATATAATATCTACAATCACTTGTTCACAGCCTTGCTCACTATGTAGAGGCAGCAACAAACAGGCTTGGCATTAAGAGTCCTAACCTCAGTACAAAACAAACAGAAATGCCAAGAACAAGATTTGTTACAAATATGGTAAGGTCCATACATATAAATTGAACAAAATTTAGATTCGATGTTGCCGTGCGTTTCTTCAATTGTCAAAATGTGGTAAGAACAAAACGAGGCGATAGCTGAGTATGTCACTGGTGTTCTTGTCACATTTTGACATCTTCTTTGATCTTTTACTGAACAGACGCACTGCAACATGGAATCTATTTGTTTTATATTAGTATTTGTACAGTATGCCTCTGTCCCGTAATAGACCATAGGTGAACACCAATCAAACTGCGTGCATTATTGGAGTTAATATATAGATAATAACAAGGTGTATTATCTATAGCATTTTCCGCACAGAATATGCTTAAATGAGGTTTACAACAATGAACGGCAAAAGAAATATTTAAGACATAAAATGTCATGGTTGAAATCCCTAACTAGCTGGACGCATCCAGTGCACTATTTACAAAGCGTAAAAAGGGTAAAATGTGTAAATTGGTAGATATTGTCATCATCTTGTCCTTTTCCCTCTGAGGGAAATAGGGCCTTAAGGTAGATATTGTAAGGGGAATCAATCTCAATTTGCTCAACCGGGTTGGCAAGGTGGTATCGGTATTGCTTAAGCGGGCGCGCAAGTGGTATTGGTATTGTTCTACACGACCGAGGTGTTTTAAGGAGTCACGAAGTAGCAACTCGCAAGGGAAACCAAAGTGAAGTTCGGGATAGCGATTAAAAAATCAAACATTGAAGCAGATCTGATGCAAATCGAGTTGCCTGGCTCAGAAATTGATTTTGTCCAGACACGAATCACAACCAGGAGCGAGAGACGATTTGTCACACGCAAATCGGAAACAGGGGCGACATGTTCAGCATATAATTTAAACATAATGCAACTGCTTAAATTCATACTATCTTGGGCGTGGGGAGATGTAATGAAAACTATTACTAGGTGTATTCCTTGTTGCCACAGGACCAATCCCTCCCGTGGCCAGGGTGAGAATTGATACTGGTACAATCACATGCAAATCCAACCAAAGGCAGACAACCTGAATGATTCGAGGCCGCATGACGTTAAATTACTTGTTATTTTTTAAAGCGGTACAAGCGAACCCTCTATGTTTCCTTGGACCGCTTTTCGATTGAGACTGCGCTTGCGGGGGAGGGTCGATTGATAATTTCGTCGCGCGTGAAGGACATTTGAGCTCCGCTTTGATTGATTAATTTGAATTTGATAACACTTGATCAATGATCGGCCACTTCGGCTTAATTGCGGAATACCCTTCCACTTCATGGCAACCCCCTAAATTTGCTGGATACTCGGATACGCAGATACTCAGAGAGCGCCATGTATGATGTATACCTTGCAACTCCTAATCCTTACCCCAACGAGACCAGAAAAAAAGCATGAGATAGGCCTCGTTCTTTAAAGACATGAAACGGATAGAGCGAACGCTACTTGAAATTTTATCGTGAAAATACGAATCGCTTTGAATAGAAGAAACTAGCATGCGATATGCCTCGTTCATAAGGCCATGACGCTTCGTATCAGCGTATCCTCGTATACACTTCAGGATAGACTTAGAACACTAGTAGGGGATGGGTGGTATTTTTCCACTGCGTATCCGTCGCCTATCGCCTTCAGAATACCGTTCACTCATAACTGTTCGCTCGTAAAGTTTTCCCTTGTAAAGTTTGCAGACAGACGGTGACCCTTTTTGAAAACGCTTGACATCTTTTAGTGTGGGTCTACCACGAACGGTGTGCGCATTTCTATGTG
Source organism: Montipora capitata (assembly GCA_949126865.1). Lineage (NCBI taxonomy): Eukaryota > Metazoa > Cnidaria > Anthozoa > Scleractinia > Acroporidae > Montipora > Montipora capitata. The sequence goes on along the minus strand of OX421449.1, from coordinate 25,141,392 downwards.
GTTTGAGCGTACTAGACACCATATTCATGCTTACTTTTAATGACGCCATTTTCGTTTAATGCTACGTATGCACCTTGGATTAAACTTAAGTGAAACTCGCTCCCGCGCTATTAAGGATAAAGCAGCCATTGCACAACCATGCCACTAATACGGTTTGGTTAACTTCGCGCATGAGCTTTGAAGGGTTGAATGTGATTTGTGACTGAACGCAAAAAGTAGAAATAAAAAATAAAACGAAGGGCGCGTGATGGGGTGGGTATAATCTGAATTTCATGCTTCCATTTTTGCACGGGTCTGTTTTTCTTTTCGCCTCATTCTCCATGAACTAGGTGGCGAAGAGGAACGACTGTTTATAGTCTAATTTAAACTCGTAGCGAAACCGCATGCAAATTCAATGCCCTAACTGCTTGACAAAGCCATTCCTGCATCCTGTAGTTAGTAATGACTGCAGCTTTGTTCAGTTCAGCAGTATTGGTCTTGCAAACTTTAGCTTTGGCTCATCTACAATTGTTGGATGAAGCACTACATGTACTTCAACAGCTACATTTATTATAGATAAATAATCTACAAATTTGACACGCACACAAAGCAGCTGGTTACCGGATTATGGTACTGTTACGAGGTACTGGTTACAACTGCACCGCCATCGCAGAGGTCATTGGACCAAATCCCGTTTCCGCCTGAATTTCTGAGGTGTCTATAACAGACAATTGCTTAAATTGTTTGGATAATTGTGAGGATTACCTCTTTCTTTCGTTTATAACTCACCCTGCAGATATTACGATGATGATGATGATGATGATGATTATTATTATTTCTTTTTCTTTTTCTTTTTTTTTTTTTTGCAAATATATTTTTTCTTGCAAATATTATTTACTTATGCCAGAAGTTAATCTAATATCCCTGTGACCATCGTTTATGAGGTGAAGCACTTGTGCCTGAAAAGAGGCTTAACTGAAGGGAATTGTCGTAAATTCATGTAAGTTCCCACGGCCTGCTCCCGTCTGACCTTGTAGCTCAGTCGGTAGAGCAGCGGTGATCTAACCCGAAGGTCGTGGGTTCAATTCCCACCCTGGTCAGAGTTTTTCTCTGTCCTTGTGTGGGCCCATTTCCATTAGTGGGGCAAACGCTCACATGGCTCATATGGGGCACAAAACTAGCACTTCACATTACACTCTAATCAGTTAAGTAAATTGTAAATGGTTTGCCTCGCATTAAGGTTATTGCATTCCAAAGCTACATTTTTTCAGAAATTCACAATACTACGTTTGGTTTGAAAAAGTCATGAATGTTTTGAAGAAGGTAATGGCCACACGACGTAGTTTACGTTGTAGAGAAAGTGGAAAGGTGTCTGATTAGATTTGTCTGTTTTAGGGACGAGCATTGGGAATTGTTTTAGGATGTTTTATTGGAATGTTTCCTTTGCTCTTTTACGAAAGCAAAGACGACCAAGAAGAAAATGACAACAGATGATCACAAGAAATGCAACAAATGTAATTGAACTCTGGAAGTATATACCTTGATTGGATTTGATCCCTTTGATCCAGTGTTGTCTTGAGAAGGGCTGCTCTAAATGTGATTGACGTTTCCTCGACCTGACCGGAAGTCATCCCCGACTTGACTCTAAAGGTGATTCTTTCTGTTGAAATGTTGTTTACTACAACAGTCGTTCTTAGCCCTACACTCACCCAAATAATCAAATGCCATGAAATAATATTTAATTCAACTAATTCAACTGTGACACCATTACATTTGAATTTTCTTCTCTATTCATTCACATTCACGTAGACTCGTATATTCGCACGCACTTTTATAAGTAGATATAGCAATTTCTACGCTAGTGGAGAGTTTATGAGGGCCCGTTCTAGTCAAAATTTCCTCTTATATTTTTCCCATTACAGAAATAATAAAAATGTGTTTGCGATTATTTTTATGGTATATCATCAATAATTATATCTACTACTAGAATTATTTATACGTGTACGAATTAATTTTATGTATCCTATAATTACATGTTGTTTGAATTATTTTTGTTTTTTTTTTCTGACCATGAATTAGTTTTTCCTCTGTATGAATTTGTGAGCAAATCCCGCAGGCCTTTGCGCATTATTAGTGGATCCCGTTATCCCGTGCGTTTCAACATGGCCGCCAGAACTAGTCGCACGAGCGTTATTCGAGAAAGAAATGAGCGAGGTTTTCGTAATCTTCTACATAATTTGAAGGGAATTTTCCATCTCTTTTTGACCCCTGGTAACGAACAACTAACAGCTGGCGCTCAAAGGGCCGCAAGGCAATACCTTCTAGATGCTAAAGGGACTTTATCTCTGCTGTTGAACGACTTAACTGGAGGTGACCCAAACCCAAACGGGGCTGCTACCTGCAAATGCTATACAGGCACCACTGCGGGATTTAAGGGAATCCGTTACTGAGCTTCTGTATATTCTGTCAGTTGAGATAGAAAAGAGGGAGCAAGAGTCAGCTTTGTACGTGGATGCGGCCTACTCTGCTGGTGTGACATTAACACAGCTTGGACCTGGGCGAAGACGTTATGGCATCTCTAAGGAGCAGCTGGAACAATTGTGATCTCTCTTTTTTTTTTTTTTCGTGTTAAAAAATAGCAGATATGCCCCAGATGATTGTTTCTACTAGTCAAAGAAGGCGCAAGGAGTTTGGACGTGATGACAAGTTTGAACGTTATTCAGATAGAACAGAGTGATAATGATGAATTGGATGACATTTACGCGAGTATAACAGGTAACTCAAGTGAAGGCCCCCCACCCCTAATATTGGAAGGAGGTGGTTCATTAGTGCACTGAGAAGCCGGGGCTTTCGTATTCAAAGATGGACAGTCAGCAATTGTTTACGTCGCGTTGACCCTGTTGGCACTGCTTTCCGGTGGCGGATGATAATCCATCGCACGAAATATTTTGTTCCAACTCCTAACGGCCTTTGGCATATTGACTCTGGGCACAAACTAATACGATACCAACTGATAACTCATGTCTGTATCGATGGCAAAACAAAATTGTTAATATATGCTTCCTATTGTAACAACAACAACAAGGCTGATACAGTCATGTCTTTCTTCCAGAAAGGAGTGGAAGAGTGGGTACTACCATCTCGTGTGCGATGTGACTATGGCATGGAAAACGTTTATGTTGGCCAAGACATGATAGACCACCGTGGACAAGGTAGAGGAAGCATCATTACTGGATCCTCAGTACACAACTCCAGAGTTGAGAGAGCTCATCGGGACATTTACTCTGGGGTGCAGGCTTTTTATGCACACATTTTTGAAGCAATGGAGGATGAGGCATTCTTGAGATATTGGATAATGTTCATTTATACAGTCTTATGTCTTTATTCCCAAGATCAATAGATCTTTGGATGAATTTATCCAACAAGTGAACAATCACCCAGTTTCAAGTGAAAACAACCAGTGAACCTTACAATTGTGGGAAAAGGGTATGTTGGACAACATACATTCTGGCAACACAGCACTGTCACCAGCAGAAATTTATGAGTTTGGAGTAGATTCAGAGGGTTTATTGTCTGTTGATGTGGAAGATTATCAGGTCAATGTTTCTCCACCATCAGTAGAGTTTTCTGATGATCACTTAACCCGAATGCCAAGTCCATTACAGAATGATGAGAATAGTGGTGTTAACATCTTTAAACAGTGCGTGGAGCTACTTTTGGTAAACCTTGAAATTATGAGACAATGACAGTCTGGAAAGAAGAGAACAAAAGAAGTTATTGATGTAGTATTCCCCATTATCCAATCTACCTTTGACAGCTTTGTCTTTCTGGTGTTTTATACTTTGGTTGATAGATACAGTGTAACAAAAAGGGCGATTTTCTTGGGTTCTTTTTGTTTCTATAAGAGCTCTAGATTCCTATGTTAAAAAGCACTTCTGAGTGCCTTTATTTTTATCCCTATTACATTGCAACATAGTCCTATTGATTATTTCTATTAATATTAGTTTCAGAACTTTGATAGTGAATTAGAGCACAGTTATTAAATTTGAGCTTTGAATCCCCCCATTAATTAATTTGGTTTCAGAAGCGGTGTAAAACACAGAAGATCACTGAGTATGAAAGCATATCATCAGTTCCTTCATCAGGTAATTCAGCGAGTAGCCTTATGTAAATACATCCTGTCGGGGCCAGTGATTTTTGCAAAAGCTTGGAGTCTATCCTTCGGCAACTGGGGATCTTTAAGGGCACTAGTGTCCCGGAACAGTTTTTCACGATCTCAAAGCAGAATCCCTCCCTCTCGGTACCTTTCAGCAACGCTGCCAATTCCTTCTCCAGTTGTTTAGCACTCCAGTCTCCACAGACCTCAAATCCTGAGGTAACTCGCTTGGATTTTTCGAGTTCGGCCTTTTGTGCTTTGGATGGAACTCGATCATTACCATACTCAATAACAACAACATTTTTTGTCACAGTCGGTGATCCAGTAGGCCGCCCAGGAACACGCCGAGAATACGGTGCAGCTCGAGCAGAAGGTGCAGATGTTGAACGAGTGTATCCAGGCGAGGTGTAACCCAGGCACGCCACGGGTTGTGTTTCTACCTCTGGAATCTACAATTGGAAACCGACGATGAAGTTCTTGGACAGCATTTGTCGAGTGCAAACTGTCTGCACGGCTTGACGAAAAGACGAAACGCTTGATCTCCCTACTATGTTTGTAAGTTGAGTGATACTCTGAATGGCATTTTCAGCAATTTTGAGAATTTCTTCCTTTTGTGAAACGCTCCAACCCTAAGAGCTAACCGCCATGTTGAAAACACCTCATGGTAGTGTAAGGGCCCGCAATGGCTAATGGGACTCGGTAACAGCGCGCAAAGGCCTACGGGATTTGCTCATAAATTCATGCAGAGGAAAAATTAAATCATGGTCAGAAAAAAAAAAACAAACACAGAAAAAATAGTTCAAACAACATATAAATAATTATAAGATACATAAAATTAATTCGTACACGTTTTAATAATTCTAGTAGTAGATATAATTATTGATGAAATACCATAAAAAATGATTGCAAACACATTTTTATTATTTCTTTAATAATGGGAAAAATATATGAGGATAATTTTGACCAGGACGGGTCCTCATAGAGAGTGTCTACCAAGCATTCTGATTGGTTAACTCTGGGATGATTGGCAGCTCAAGAGAACAAATTGGATTCGTAATGAGTACTGTAAGTAGTTTTCAGCTTATTAGATATTGAGCTTGTGTAGTATATACTAAAACAATATTCAAATACCGGTGAAGATGCGGTGTTTACCTCCCTTGGAGAATAGTTTTATCGTGAAGTTTAATTCTTTCAGTTCAGCACTTAGCTGAGATAATTGTGGATTTATCTCATGGCTAATTGGATATGTCCTCTCCTTTTTTTTAAGAAAACAAAAGGCTTAAATAGCCCTGTTGGTTTGTGTTTGTTTTGTTGCTTTTTAAACTGGTAATTGTACTAAAAAAGAGCTAAGAGATTTCTTACAAAGGAGATAGGAGAGTCCAACTAGTTCATACGCTGACACCGGAGTAGACGGAGTTGACTTTTTTGACCTACAATTGTAGCCTTAATTGTGTATGTATTGCTCAGAATTGCAACGAGGCGACTAACTTAGCTGAATAAACAAAATAGAAAACGTGAATGTTGTTTAAATCACCATCCGAGTTAAGCTATCGCTAAAGATATGCTCAAGAAGGAAAGAAAAGGAACTTTATTTAAGTGTCTTGTCCTTCTAGCGCTGGAGCAGTAGTTGGGGACACTGTAAACTGGAATTAACAATTAACGCAAATCAAGTGAAATGTTGGTTTTTGAGGAAAGGGGAAACCGGAGTACCCAGAGAAAAGCTCTCGGTGCAGAGTAAACTCAACCTACATTTGGAGCCGAGTCTGGGAATCGAACCCGGGCCACATTGGTGGGAGGCGAGTGCCCTCATCATGGCGCCATCCCTACTCCCCAAATTAATTAACTCAATTAACGGCCAGAGCCTTCAGAAACGCATTAAAACTTAATATGTGACTAACATGAAGGTATGGATTTGAACGTGGTGTATGCGGTTTTTGAAACGGCTGTAGTGAAGAGTCAGTTACACTCTGTTTTACATAACAACGTCTAATTCTATGGCCGAGGCTGAACATTCTTGTTTTTGCGATTAAAGAAACTTTCTTAACATGTTCTTAAAGTTCTGACGCGAGTTCGAAAGTGTATCATGCAATAAGAAAACCACATTGTTAAGGTTAATAAGTCCCTAAGTATTTGAAATACCTGTCCTGTCAGGGACTTGTCAGAAATAAACAGGAAGGGAGGGGGAAGGGGGGGGGGGGGGGAGGGGTAGATTTCCAGTAAAGCGACGAAAATAAAATGACCCTTCCTTGGTAAGGGATTGAAGTTTGTCTTGAAGTTTGCTATTCAGTGTTAGAAGGAAAAATGGTTTGTATTCGTGTTATTACATATATCAGTGATAACGCATACCATTATGATCACAACGGCTTAATTTTTTGTGACCGTCCCTCTTTTGCTATCTATTTTTTTTTCATATCCTTCCCTTTCGGAGGTCTAAAAAAACTGTGACCCTCCCCTGTTTTCCACCCCTTCTTCCTGCTAATATCTGACAAGTCCCTTAGACTACAGTTTTACATTTATTTTACCTTTATTTATACTACGCACACAAATAAAATAAATGAGAAAAATAAGAAAAACAAGATGAAGATGTTCTTAACTGGCTCTCGGCCTGGGTATGTTCTTAGTATGATCTTAAAATTGTGATTCATCTCAACCCGGCGTTCGTATAAAAAAGGTTGCAATGAAAAGTAATTTAATTAGGTGATTCGAATGATGATTCGTTATCTCTCTTCTTCCCTGTCAAAACGGAGGCTGGCAACAACGTTCTTCATTGCCGTCGCACAATAAGATATTCCATGATAGGTGAACAAAACAGCGGACGTTCGACCTTTGAGAAAAAGCAAAAAAAACAAACTCTGAGGCGAGGACAGAGCCGTAACCACGCTCTCCACCTACACCTTCAAAACAATTTTAAAAATAATGATGAGTAGATGAAATCGCATGGACCCAAGGGCAAATAAGGATTGATTTCACGGGTATTTTCGCGACGAGGACAACTTGAAAAACTTTGAAAATACAAGTGAAATTAATCCTTAATTGCACGAGGGCACATTGCGATTACATCTATCACATGAAGGGCAAAATTACTGAGGGAAGCCCGTCCAATGCCGCGATAAATGACAGTGAACTTAAGTGACAACCGGTTCAATGAACACTTTAGTCTTAAAATTACAGTAAACAAAATCTCATTCGGTTAAAATTCAATTATATAAATCGTTGCCGCGAACAAAAATAGCACTGAAACTGTATTTTATACATGATGTTAAATGATTAAAGTCAGAATGTGGAAGAAAGATGCTTGCTCTTGATAAACAATTGTTAACCAATCAGGATCAAGTTATCATGCCCTCTGATTACTAAAATTGCCCTCGTGATTAAGGAAAAAATGCCCTCCGTCTCAGCCAATCGGCGTTCAGTAGTTGTGCCCCGTATGTGATATATAATTAACAATTAGACCCGTGGCCCTTGAGGGCGAATGGTCTAATTGTTTTAGTATCACCCAACTAGTCGGATAGAAAAGGCAAGAATAAAGTTAGCAAATGCAAGTTAAAGAAATATCTATTTCGGAATAAAACGAAAGAAAGTGTCACGCTTTTCGCTACTCGAGGACAATTACTAGTAGTCCTCTAGTAGTGAACCCAATTTAAATGCAGGATTTGCATTAGTCTACTAGTTGGGTGATACTAATGCTTAATAGACCACATTCGTATTCTCAGTATTGTTCTAGAACTAGCTTGCAATGAAGGCTAATGCGGGGAAATCTTTTCAAATGCAGATACTTTTTTTATGTATTTCCCCGCAGAAGCCTCCATTGCAAGCAATTTCCATTGTAATACTCAGAACACGAATATGGTCTGTTGTGCATGTTAATGTTGTAAAGCTCCTGAGTGTTGTCCGATACACTCGACGAGATTCCAGTCGTCTATACTCAAGTTCAACAACTTTGACCGTTTTTCGCGAATGTACGTATTGAAAAAGTGTTGGAAATATATTTTTAAAGATAAATATATGTTTCATACGTTGCCAAAAACGTAAGTTTATTGAGATGTGGCCGTGTGGCCAGATAGAACTTAAGATGCACGATATTCATTTGAAAGTCCATTGAGAACCGCCGTGCATAACAGCCAAAAGTTAACGACAGGAAAACAAAACAAAAGAGCGCGTGATACAAACATTTAATTTTGTATCATGCACACGCTTATTAACACAGATGAAATAGAAACAAAGAAGGTGTAATAATACATATAGGGCGTTTGCATGATGACGCCTTTTGACTACAAGTACCAGAATTCTTCAGGATATTCGCAGACGGAGCGGAAAGCCCTAGGAGTTGTCTGGGCATGCGAACACTTCAAGATGTATTTTCTTGGTAACATGTTCCGCTTGATTACAGACCACAAGCCTTTGGTACATAATCATGGCAACGCTAGGTCCAAACCTACACTACGGCTTGAGAGGTGGAGTCTAAGGCTTCAGCCGTATGATTTGCAGATTGTGTATGAGCCCGGTGCTTAATATTATTACTGATCCTATGTCAAGGTTGTCTGTTAGTAGTAATTTGCTGGAGGTGATTGATGATGGTAAAGATTACATAGGAATGTTAAGTGTAGAAGCTGTCCCATACGCCATGTTAGGGTGTGAGATACAGGTAGGATCAGATTTTTGTCCAGAGATCCAGACAATCAAGGAAGCTATCACTCAAGGTAAGTGGGAGAAGTGCAGTGTGAATTTGAAAGTTGTGAAGGATGAGCTGAGTGTTTCTGATTGAGTTATTTTGAGAGGCAGTAGAATATTGATACCTTCACGTATTAGAGGCAAAGTGCTAGACCTTGCCCACGAGGGTCATCAAGGGATCGCCTGAATGTCAGCAGAGGCTAAGGTTAAAGGTGTGGTAGCCAAGGCTGGATCCCCCAGTACCTGTAATAACCACGAAGATTCCAGATGGTCCACGGCAATTTTGTAGTTGATTGGCTTGGTCCTTTGCCAGATGGACGCAGTGTGATCGTTGTTATAGATTATTATAGCTGATTTTTTGAAGCTGGATTTGTAAGTCAACTAAGAGTGACGAAGTGGTTGCTGGATACTATCTTTTGCAGATTTGGTTATCCGCAAGCTTTAAGAACAGATAATGGACCGCAGTTCATTTCAGGTGAGTTTTAAATTGTATTTGGAGACTCGTGGCATTTAGTGCGTGTCCACAACACCATTGTGGCCGCAAGCTAACGGCTTGGTTGGGAAGGCAAGCAGGTCTATTTTGAAAGTTTTGAATAGAACTTGTGTGGAGAAGAAGGATCTGCAGTTTGAGTGCAGAAAATTTCTAGTTGCTTACCGTTCTACACCGCATTCTGGAACGGGATGCACTTCATTTGCTTTGATGTTTGGCAGAGAAGTGAGGACAAAGATCTTACAACTGGAAGCATCAGTTAAGAGTAGATATGTCGTTAGAGATAATGATGTTGAGGATAAGATGCGTATGAAGGCATATGCCAACAGGATTGCTTCAGAGCTTGAGGTTGAGGTTGAGGTTGGAGACACAGTAGCGCTCAAACATGAAAACCGGTCCAAGCTAGACCCTAATTTCAAACCTGAACGGTTCACTGTAACAGGTCTGATCGTTCAGACATGGCTGTCTGTGCTGACAAAGATGGTTCTGTGAAGAGGCGTAATGTGAGTTTTGCTAAGAATTTGCAAAGTCCAAGTGCATTGGGAACAGAGGAACTTCAGGGTGTGGCGGTAGAGGCTTCAAAGCCAGTTGAGTCGTCGGAAGTTGTTGTCCCCAAGGAAACTATTCATATGAGTGCTCGGGAACATCGCTTGCTAGGCAGGTTCCTAGATTACCACATGCATTGACTGATACTATATGCACTGGACTCTCAACTCGTTTCAGGTTTCATTATACAGTTTTATTGATTTTCTTACAGTCCATTTGTTGGAGAGATGTAATGTATTAGCATATATTAGAGGACAAGTGATCAAGCGAATTGTAGCGGCCATGGCAGTGTTGTACTGTAGGTTGCAAGTTGTGTTATTAAAATGTTATAATTAGTCGATCGAGTACGGATCCACTAAAGTTCTATCGTCCCTCGCCAAGCGACTAGTTTCCCGTTATTGCAATTCTTTAAAGCTTATTTTTTTTTCCTATTCCACAGTCTAACGTTTTAATGCCAGATGCATCCTCTTTCCTTTCTAAACGTTTCTTTACTTGTGCCATCAATATTCTCCAAATCACTAATTTAGCGACAAGGGAGACCCAACAGTGGCGTTTGCGAACAAGTAACTATTGTTAATGTCTTAACAGTGTCAATTGTCTTTAAAGCAGGTACAATGAATGAAACCTTTGTTCTTGTCAAATAAACTTTCTGCTTTCGAGCAGTCTTCATGAATATTTTATTGGAGTCTTGTTACTACTTGTTAGTTCGTTAATCAGCTCCCACTTAGTTTTGTTTTGAAAAGAAAAATTTGAACTGAAATTCTGGTCGAGCATTTGTGTCTATTTCCTTCGGTGTTGGTGCTTCCAAAGAGGAAGTAAAATGTCTTGAGCAAAAGCGGGAAAAGATTTGTTAACGGCCTAAAGCGAGTGAGCTGTTGGAAAGACGGAAGGAATTCAACCATATGGAAATCTAAGTTCGCAAGCTTAGAGGAAACTTGGTTGATGCATGAATTTTCAGGAGTAGATTTAATGGCTGAGGAATTTAAGGGAAGGAGCAGACAGGAACTAATTTCCCATTTGAATTGAGTATATTGTTAGATTGGTAAAAATAGTAAACAGCTAAACGAGCCACTTTGATTCGTCGAGTGCGTTGGTCGCGTGTTACGTACTTGGCCTTCGATCTTTTCATTCCTTCGTTTCTCAGCAATGAGAAAAAGCCTATTGGCTGCTTTATCAGCCGTAGTGACCGTTGGAAGTCTTGTGGTAATTTTCTACGATTGGCTGAAGTTCTGCCAAGATTCATCTCTGAGTCTAACAAAGCATGATATTGTTGGAGACTATGACCAGCTATATGACGATTATTTTCCACGGTTTTATCATGCGACCGGGCTGCTGTCTCTTCCGTTTGATGACATCGTGGAACCGTTCGAGGCGTGGTTTGCAGGAGAAAAGAACATGAGTAGAATCGATTATTATTACGGTGAGTAACTTTGAAGCTACTTATTTAAGTTAAAGCTATTTAATGCCCAATTGGAACTTTACTATGACCCTCTCATGATGTTTTCGATCAATGAGTATCGTTTGACCAATTCTTGGCCTTAAAGGACACCTTGGGCCTCTTATTGAAACCAATGTTTCAGCAATGTGTTCGTTATGAGAGCTGTTGTCCTTGAGAGTCGAAAGTGTTTTTTGTGAACGTAATGATTCGGAAAATGTACCTGTTAAACGATGAAAAACAGCAAACAATAGGGAAGATATCTGTTTACAAACATTGCTTTTGTTATTCAAATTTGCCAACCACAGGACCAAAAGACCCTTTGTTTCGACAGCCAGTGAGGCTCTGGTTGACACATTAATAACATTAATAACAATAAATGACGTCAACGATATCTTCCCTATAAGACAGTAGTCAATGTTTTGCGCCATTGCCGTTTAGATATAAGGAGCGGAGTTGCGCTATCCATTCCTTATAGTACCATATCCTCACTGCATACTCATTACCTCATCGCATAGGATTATGTTATGGGAAGAGTCCGCGACTGATGAGGCAGTAGGCATGCAATCGAGGATAAGAGCATGTAGGGGCTTGGTCAACCTCCACCAGGGGAGACGGGTGGGTCGTAACAGACGACTGTCTTTGTGGAGTACAGGACGAAAAGACCACGCTCAAAATTTAAACTGGGAATGTAGCAAAGCATCACTGACGCTATAGCACGGGCGGAAACGGAGGAATGTGATGGGATAACGGCGTGTTTTGCAATGAGCTAATTAATTATGCAGTGAGAATAGTACCATATCCTCACTGCATACTCATTTCCTCATCGCATAGGATTAAGTTATGGGAAGAGTCCGCTCCTGCCCTCGCCACCACGACAACAACTCATAAATTGGCAAACAACACGGGTACCAAACGTTTCCAACATGACTCCCCTTTAATCCTCTCCATTACTTAAATTCCTCTTAATAACCATAATTCTAAACGGTACTCAAAAAAAAAAAAAAAAAAGAAACGTAACTGCTCGATGTTAGCCAGGTCCGTTGAAGCAACGACTGTACTCGGCGAAGGAAGGGGGCCAACGAAAGGTGAGGCCCCCTGCTTTATACTACACACGGGGATATCACCGGAAGGAGGAGCAAGAGCACTAACTTTGGAATAAAATGAAACAGGACCCTATAAAGAAAAGAGAGAAATTTGATAAGCGAAAAAACGCGGAAATAAGCCAAAAGCAGGGGAACCACCCCTTCGTTGACCCCGAGCTCCGAACTAGGTCCGAAATTGAGACACAGAGCAGGCCCCCCAAGGTCAACGAAGAAAGTGAGTGAAATAGGGTGAAAAAGAAAACGTTAAACAAACTAATGTGAGAACAAAAATTTATTGTAAACTGAGGCATAAGAGACTATTGTCCAACACGACCGCGACCAAACTGTCGCCCCGCTGGTGGAGCACGGCACGCCCGAGCGATATGTCCCCATCTTAAGCACCTGAAGCACCGAACCTGGGCACGGCCAGGGTAGGGGGCTGGCCTGCGCATTGCAGAACCAGGACGAACAGGCATGGGAGGTGGAGGTGCCTTTCCGACTCCCTTCAAGATCGCGTTTGCGTCTTTGGCCACCTTTGCTCGCACGGGATCCCCCAACAATCCCAGAAAAAGACGCTGAAGCTGTTTTTCATCCACAAAATCCGACCTGGTCTTTATCTCATCCAAAGCGGCAGCGTATTCATCGGCTTTTTGGTGGTTCTCGTTTCTGGCCAAACGCAACAACGACTGTAAGAGCTCAACCGCCTCATACTTGTCAAACATCGCTGCTGGTCGATTTATATAACGACGAAGCGTAGCCAAGGCTGACTCAGAACTGTCTAGAGTCCTAAGGCGTTCCAAGGAAATGACCTTTTCCTCTAATACTCTAATGCGATCGGCATCCTATCATGAAAAGAAAACACACTTGAGGCTATTGTCTTCACCAGCGACATGCCCCAACGTTCACCAAAAATAATTAACCTAAAAAGTCACTAGCTGGTGGCATACCAAACATTCCCCACCGAAGGAGAGCATAATAAAACAAACAGTGCAAGAAAACAATAACATCCTACGTCATAATATCGCCGTAACCCGCGGCAAAGCGTAACACTGAAAAAAGCGCAACCATACAAATGAAGCTATACATAGACCGCGCAAAACTGTCTAAACTGGCGGAAATCCTTAAGTTGTAAGTACACTGATTGCAGCGTCTACCGAGGATATGCCTTCGCCAGTAAAAACTAGCGGTATACCAAACAAACAAACGCTCCATAAAACTCTTCACTGGTGGAATACCGATTTGAACTGAACGCAATACCTGCCCTCACCAGTGGAAATCCATAAATCATGTGCAACTTGTAAGATCTATGCCACGAGCTGCCTTCGCCAGTTTAGAAAATCTAGCGTTGCACCAAATTACGAATATTGTACCAAACCCCTTCACTGGTGGAATACCAAATTAGAACACACGCAAAACTGACTTCACCAGTGGAAACCCATAATATTTAAGCACACACATGTCCTAAATACCATCGCCAAAAAAGAAACTAGCGGGCTGCTCCACACTAAATTGCAACGCCGGAGACATGGCACAAACAAGGCTTTCCTTACTCTGTCCGGCACTAGACCCGTCCCACATTAATCATGCCAGAAACTAAGAATTTTCTTAAATACTAAAATAAACAGATACCAAGGCGAAACCCAATATACCGAGTGAAAAATTGGAAACTAGGGAAAACGAGGGGCAGTAAGCAGGTAGACAACAACGCACGAGGCGGTAACATTCCTTGTGAAAAAGTTCAACAAAGCGTGGACAATAAACGGACACGTGCTGACAGAATGTTTGTATCGCGCACCAAAACAACACCAAAATCCGTATAAAAATTACGCGACCGAAGACAAAACGCTAATCGGGCTAAGCAGAAAAAATCTTCCACAAACGTAGCAAGACTACCCCTACAAAAATCGAAGCAGAAACAAGAATAAAGTCACCTCTACTGGGGCGGCAGGCGCCGCGGCAGGCTCAGCTATGGGTTCCAACTCTTGAGGAAGATTTTGTGCCGGCTCTGCGACTTGCTGCGTTCCAGCAGGAGCCGGAGGGTCAGGAAGAGCATTAAGTTGATCCGCCATGGAAACGGCGGGCTGGTGGTGGTTGACCAAGCGGAAGGTTAATAGCAAAAGACGACTGTCTTTGTGGAGTACGGGACGAAAAGACCACGTTCCAAGCGGAGAGACCAAATTTAAACTAGGAATGGCGCAAAGCATCACTGACGCTATAGCACGGGCGGAAACGGGGGAATGTGATAGGATAACGGCGTGTTTTGCAATGAGCTAATTAATTATGCAGTGAGAATAGTTTAATATACATTTGCAATGATGTCTTCAAACTTCGGTCGTCGTTTTTGTGGTCAAACGTTGGTGCAGTGGCTGTTAAACGCTCTTGCTAATTGTAGCGTATAAAAATAAAAAAAAACGGAAACACGAAGATAACGGTAAAGCTCAACTATTCCCGTAGCTCAAAACCTCACGTTCGATATAGGTGGTTTTGACGTTACTTCATCGCCGCCACGTTGGTAGCCTGCAGTGCAGGTGGTATTTTGGCGGGGAACGCTAGATAAATCAGGTTTTCGATGCCGCCATCTTGAATTGTGATTAGATGCTTGACCGGGAGAGGGTTGGTGCAGTGGCGGGTTGGGGATGGTCCACTTAACGCCTACTCCCTCAGCAAATATTTCCACGCCCCAATCTTCCACAGTTACCAAATCTAAGAAAGATGGTGGCCTAATACGAAAATGTGCACTCGCGCGCCTAAAATACGCCTGCACTGCAGGCTACCACGTTGGTGGACGAAAACAAAAGATGTCTCATTAGCTCCTTTTGTTCATCCACCAGCAATTGTACATTACGTCATTGTTAACTGTCTCTAGAAATTGGCTGCAAACCACCTATTCCGAGTAAGGGATACCAAAAGCATACACCTTATTCCAAAATGACCGCCATTTTAGTATTCTTTTGTTTCCATGCCAATTGGCCCTTATGGCCTCGCTTTCAAACGTAAAATTCAAAAGAATATTTAACCTTGAACGAGGCCATAAGGGCCAATTTGCATGGAAACAAAAGAATACTAAAATGGCGGCCATTTTGGAATAAGGTGTATAGGGTTACTTTCACAAGGCAAATGTCACGTCCATGCTCCAATTCGCAAACATAGTACCTCAAGCTGTTGGGGGTCTAACAACTTGACAGACCTGGGTTATTCTGTTTCTGTATTGGGGTGGCTGATTTCCAGTTCTGTGGAATAACCCTCGACTTCTCACGTTTCTGACTGACGTTTCGTTCAACTTAGCGTCCTTCGCTACCGGTACGGCTTGTCCTAGGCTATCAAGAGCAATAGGCCCTTCGTCAAGAACAACACAGAGGCCATAAGAGGAGTTATCTATAGCTAGAATCAGTAGCCGTTTCTGACATAGCTCATCAGAAGCTTGTCGTCCATCAGCATGCCTTCTTTTTCCGTTCAACACGACCACGGGACTTCTTTTTGTAGCAAGCGGTGAAGTGGATCTACAATCAGTGGCAATCTGCTCATTTGCAGCGATGATGTCATCAAGGTAGCCGAAAGCGCTGGGTGGGCCCTGCAGCACCTGATCCATTGCTTATTGACAGATGGCTGGTGCAGAGGCTACATCACAAGGCAGCCTCTGAATTAGTTCAAGCCTCGGTGTGTTTTGATGGGGAGGTGTGTTTTGGATTGTTACTTAACCGTTCCATTTGTGAGTAAGCTTCACGCAGGCCTATGAAACTGAAGAGTAAACGCCAAATTTGGTTTGTATCAAGGTCATCTATGCTTGTAAGTACATACTCATCAACATGTAACTCGTCACCCAACCTTGCACTGCCATTCTTCTTGACGGGTGTGCGGCCACTCTCTCAGTTTCTGTTCCCTTGTTGATCGCCTTTCAGCCTCCAGCTCTCTTGATGCCTCTTCCACTGGAGCATCAAACCATTTACCGAAACATCCAAAATCGTAGTTGTGTACCCTCCTAAACGTGGATTCTTGCCTGAATCGTCCTCATCTTGGCGAGACCGTCTGTGAAAACACTGATGTGTTTTTCTAGAACTTCTCTAAGAAACGGGTGGTTACTTGCCAGTCCTAGCCACATTGATGGATGCCGACCACTTTCAGCCAAAGAGGCTGGGTCCTTCCTTCATCGTAACATAGATTGGTAGCCCCTTACATTGCACATTTTGCGCCACAGTCACACAGCAAAACTCTTATTGTTCCACACTTTCTACCCGCGTATGACACGCGTAAGTGCTCTTGGTGCACTCCTTCGCTTTTGGCAACAACAGCGGAAGCTGTGTCTAGCTCCATCGTGAACTTTGAGAGATACGCTTCCCGCTCCTGTCCCCATCAATATAGTGAAGTTCCCCGTAGTTTCCTTCACTTTCCACTGAGTCGTGACCTTTTACTACATTAACCCTGGCACTAGCTTCTTGCTGATTTGCTTGTTTTTCCTGCACGCCCTTTGTGTGAACTATCGTCCCACAGTGATACCATTGCTCCTTGGTAAGTGGGCATCTTTTAGAGTTCTGCGGTCCTGCAAAATGATGACAAAATGTAGGCCCCTAAGCTTATTAGCACTGATGATGACGATGATGATGATTATTATTATTATTATTAGCACTGATTTTTCTGCTTTTGCATTTGCTCCACGATTACTTTGTTGGTGATGGACTCTTTCTTCAGTTGGCTAGAGCCAGTCAATCCTTCGCCTGTTGGTAATTTACGATAGAGAGGTTTGTTAACACTAGTGACGTCCTCGTTTTGGCGTTGTATAGCCACTCCATTGCATTGGCTAGGAAATAAAAACCAATTTTTTTGGCATATGATTCACAATCGGCTCAAACAACATACTTTGTAACCTTGGCTATGGGTGCGTTCGATTGGGAAATGCGGATTTAGATCTTAAAATCTGGATTCTCGGATATCCAATCGAACACAAAATCTGAAAAAGGATTTTGTCGCGCATCTCACTAATTCAAATCCTTCCTGACATGGATTTCCAATTACTGAAATCTGCGATAAAAATTCTTTTTCAGATTTTGTGTTTGATTGGAATCCGAAAATCCAGATTTTAAAGCTAAATCCAGATTTTTCAATCGAACGCACCCTATCGCAGCTTCACTTCTGCGCGGTACTTCGTCTGGCATTTTCTTGCAGTCTATCCCGACTGGTGGTGTGCTAAAACGGTCAGGTCTAGTTTATATTCCGCTTGTGCTTGATTCTGAATGTTTTAATCCCATGCCCGTCGCCAGTTGTAGTGTATTTACAACAGAAAAAAAAATCAAGGTAGCAGAAAAGTTGACACCTTTATTCGTTCCAAATGTGGCAGTTCAACAAGTGATACCAAACACAACGAGATCTCACTCTAACCTACACTGAGATTGGGACAACACGAAGTAAGAATTGGCGCTACCCGTAAATGAACTTTTATTGCGTTGCATTCGTCCGTTTCTTGACGATTTGGAAAGGAGGATATGAAACTTACTCATGCAACGTCATTATTTTCATTAGTTTTTAGGATCTTGATTTTCTCAAACCGGGAACTTTTCGATCTAGTGATGATTGATTGACAGGTGTGACGTAAAGGTCGTCACCAGGGCAACTTTAAACATCATGCTATTCGTTACTGCATCAAATGGCCATGATACATGCTTTATAGCATACGAAGTGCCCACGACTCTGAATATTCTCATTGTTTTAGGTATGGACAAGACGATCCAGCGAGGGGATCTCGGTAAACATGGCATTCTGTTCAAAGTCGTTCCCATGCATTCAGAGATGAAACCATCAGATAATGACTTCATCAGTTGCTGGTACAAAGCGCTTCCAAAGTGGTTACCGCGGGCAGGACAGAGTGTCATACCAACCAACCTCTCGGAATTCAAGGTAAAAGAGAAATTGGAAAATGAAAGCGAAGATATATTAGTAAGAATAAGTAACAATAAGTAACAATAAGTAACATCTGAAGAAAGCAACTAAAGGTATGTAATTTCAAAACTTCATGCAGCAAGATCGTCTGAGTAAGAGAAGTCTTGAGAAGGACAGGTGCTGGTGACATTGATTGACGTTTCGACAACCTGAGGGGAAGTCATCCTCTTCATTTGGCTTTTTCAGGCTCCTCCCGACTCTTTATCCCACGCTGAAGTAGTTGTAAATTGGTTTATCACACAAAGAAACGCACAAACCGACCCACATTGTCGACCGGACCCCCAATTGATGATGATAATAGTGATTGTGATAGTGATAGCGATAATGATAAACACCAGGCTCCAGTTTTTGGAAGGGTGAATAGCGCTAACCACTAGATAAATCCGAAGTATCCACTAGGTAACTCAATTGGTTTTTCTAGTGATTATCCGCTGGATAGTGATTTATCCGGTGGATAGTTTTGAGCAACCGAGGCCAGAAGGCAAAGGGAGCATCCCTTTTTGAGGCATTCATGGTGGCATGCCTAGTTACCGTTTGCCATCTAATTGCAAAACAGTGTGTTTTAACACTTTTCTAGTTGTTGTAGGTTGCACCATTTACGTTACATCGCTTGTGCATTGTTAAACCTCGGAAAGTCTTACATGGCTAGTTAGGAAAAGAGAGCATGTGAGCTAATTTTCTTTATCATTTTGTTGAATCTGTCTCTCACATTCGATTGTTGTGTTCAGTTTTGTTATAATCATGGTTTTTATTGACTTATTTGTTGGTATCCTTTGTGTCTATAACTGAAGGCTATGGTAACCTGCCACTTCTTTCAGTTTGTTTCAGAAGAATTTCATCGTGGTTTACCGTGTTTGAAGTACGAGAGGAAAAACAAACAGTACAACAAGACCAACGCATACATCTTCTACATTTCAAAACACAAGCCCCACAAACCTTTACGATACGAGATGATAGGTTATGACGACATGTT
>OX421449.1:25114626-25117126 GCA_949126865.1 Montipora capitata | reverse complement strand
TAAACGCTGTATGGTTGTAATTTCAAAAAAAGCCATATAAGACAAGAAACTTAACCAAGTAGGAGGGGGTAAAAAATATTTGAAGATGAAAAGTTTTCGTTTTTTTTAAGAACTGCTGTGGGGACAGAAATGAAAAAAAAAATTGATATAAATATTGGGGAAAAAAAAACCATTGCACGATAATATTCGTTCTTAAAAAAAGTATGGGTAAGGCTAGTTTTCAGAAAAGTAGAGAAATCTCTAGCAAAATGAAACGGTGGTTCAGTGAGGAAAATCCTAACAATCCGAAAGCAAAGAAAAGCCGACTGCGACACTATTGGGCTCGTACTGAAATGGCTGCGAATTTCAGGGATGGAGCGCAAGGGGGTTGCTAGTCCATCGATAGACCTCTACCCGACCCCCTCGTGCCGAGTAAAGAAAGGATTACAGTGTAGAGGTTTTTCATAGTTATGATTCCTTTTTTTTTTCTTTTTTCAAATATATATATTTTTATCCCTCATACTTGATTAAGTTTGTTGTACTATCTGGCTGTTTTAATTTTGAAGTAAACGTTTTAAATTTCAGACAGAGTTTGATTGAGTTGTTAACCCTATCTTGAGTTTGAGAGTTTGCTTTGTCAAGTTCTCTTCCTCATTTTAGAGACTAACCCTAACCTTTCCCTCAACTAACCATCCGCACACAATATTCCCCCAATTGCCTGCTAGAGATTATTATTTCCGTTATTGTAGAGGAACCCTTTTCTGTGAAGGGATTCTTGCTACAGCTCCATAATCATGCCACTAAGGATGCTGGTCTATTGCTGATTTTAACTTAAAACAACTACACCTAATTAGTTACAAGCAGTTTCAATAAGCGACATGAAGTGCTCTTTTCCTTAAATTCAACATCACTCGTGTCTCGGAATACAGACAATTGAGGTCACAAAGTGTTCCCCAAATGCTGCTCTTCAAGTAAGGAGAAACAGTTGTGTTTACTCTAAACTAAAGTCTATGCTAACTTTTATCCTTACCTTATTGTTGGAAACAGGTAGCAAAGGCTTGGACTTTAACCCATTGACTCCCTTGGGTTCCCCATTAACGAGTAAAATCGTCTGGCGATAGACAGAGTAGAATACAAAGTCTGGCAGGCTAGGCCGGTTTGGGTGTCAAAGGGTTAAGGAGTCACTGTCAAAATCGGGCGTGCATCGAATTATATAGGACGGTGCATTTCTGGCCATAAGGGAATATTTTAGCTTTAAAATACTGTCACCCTTTAAAAACTTTTTAACAGACTCAAAATGCGATAGAAAAGCGAACAAACTACATTCCCACTATTTGGTGAATCCCATGGCGGAGTACATGCATTTTAGCCATCACAAAGATCGCGAATTGGACAATGCTTACAAAGAGTACAGAACTAAACAAGCGAAAAACTACACGTCACCTGCTGAACACGAGCAACGAAAACACATCTTCAAACACAATCTCAGGTAATTGTGCAATGGGCTTTTTATGTTTACACTTTTTCAAAGCAAGTTAAAGTTGAAAGTCTCTCTTTCCCATTAAAAAGGTAAAACTTAACGCGATTTGAAAAACGTTCTTACATGAATTCGCTTTGAAACCGAGGTCGACGTGTACTTGGAAAAGGTTATTTCATTGATCGTGAAATGGATTGTCAATATGCATTGAGACAAGTCAGAATGCCTTTAGAATATTGCGTGCGCGAAGCCTGGCTAGCTGGTGGGATATTTTATCGCGGGATTATTAACACGCCCAAGTTGTGATTTGTCCGCGGGTGTCATGGTGACGAGGAGTTCTGATATTTTCCCTCATGGCTTCGCCGCGGCTTATTTCCCTTTCGTAAACGGCCGATGTCATTTTCAGTGGTCGGTGCCATGCTTAGTAGCGAAGCCTTTCGGAATAAAATAGACCCGGGCAGGTTGAATTGTATGGTGGTAAGTGTTTGCTTTACGTTAAGGATAATGTTAGTGATAGTGTAGTAATGAGTGACGTACGCTGCTAATGCAGTAGCCTGGGTTCCATACCTAATTCAAGTATTTGGTCTTTTGTTTTCATTATTTCTCATTATTGTTTTGTAATTTCTTTATTTTTCTTTATCTGTTTTGTTATCGATACGTAATTTGGTCTTTTTTTTCTTCCTTTATTAAAAAAAAAACTCATACAGAAAAAAAAAAAAAAAAAAATTAAAAGGTGCCGTTGAAATGGCCTCCACCGGTGTTTATGCAACGGAAATTTGCTTCGCCGCGAGCAACCATCAATTTACTCGCGCGTTTTTAAAAAATCCCGCCATAAATATCCCCCCAGCTACGCAGGCTTCATGCACTAAAACCCTTTTGAAGTCAAAGGGAGTTTCATACCTGTTTCACTGCAACAGCCTCTCAGGAGGTAAGAGAATTAAGAGAAACCACTGGATTTTGTCTTTCATATTATGTCTGCTAGTTTCTCATTCCTTAGTTCCTTTAGTTCTTAACTTGTAATGTGGACAAAAAAAAGAAAATCGT
>OX421449.1:25092126-25104626 GCA_949126865.1 Montipora capitata | reverse complement strand
CTTCAGTCTACATTTCGTCTATAACCCGCTCTTCAAATATGTACAACATTATTTCATTCCTCGAGTCCTTTCACGGGACTTGCCTGCTCCTGACTGTGTGGCTTCATAGCTCAGTTGGTAGAGCACTGCACCAGCGTCGCAGAGTCCATAGGTTCAAATCCTATTGAAGCCACCTGAATTTTTCAAGTGTCTATAAGAGACAAGCTTAGTGCTTAAATTTGTCCAGGAAACACCAAAACGCAGGCAATTTCAAAACCCCTTATTTTCACTAATCTTACAGCCAGTAAGAATAAATAACCCCGGGAACTCCGCTTTTAGGCTTGGCTAAATCTACATATTACCACAAGAAATATTGCCCACGATCGAATTTGCTTAAACGTTATTTTACAGTGTAAGATGGCGGCAGTGAAAACACACGTTTAACTTACTTCGGCAGCAACGAAGCTAAAAAAAAAATGCAGGAACGGATTTGAAATGGTATCGCAGAATTCAAGCCAGAATTTTTCAGACTTTCATTCCGTGAGTATTGAAATAACGTACGGAACTGGAATGATCTTAAATCTCTCACACTCTTTTGGATTGCTTTACTTAGTTGAGACCTACCAATGGAATTTCGATGATATTTTTAGGAAATTGCTGGACACTGTATGAAGTGTAATGAATTTAGAATAACTGCTACCGTCATTTACTATTCTTAATCTATTATTCTTTTTAGGAAGGTTTCTGTCACTGTGGTGAGTCAGAGAATTGTACAATCACTCACATAACAGGCTTTGTGAGAGTGACGAAGAACAATTCCGATTCCCTTAAATTTGCTCTAGCCACACATGGCCCAATAGCATCTTCGGTAAACTCGGACCGAAAGAGCTTTCGATTTTACAGCCACGGGATCTACGATGATACTGAATGTGGTGAGTCAACATATACTTTCAGTCCTACTAGGGACGTCAATTTAAACTTTTCTTTTTTCAAAATCAGTTGCTTTTTTGTTGACAGGGAAAAAGACCAACCATGCTATACTCACTGTTGGATATGGAACTCACAATAACATATCTTATTGGATCATTAAAAATTCCTGGGGAAAGCTATGGGGGGACGGTGGCTACATTAAGATTGCTATGAAAAGTGACAGGTGTGGACTCACAAATGGCCCATTATTGGCCATCAAAAAGGATGCTTCAATCGCGGAATACCCCTTCAAAACTCTTAAGAAGTCACCCAAGCAAAGAGTTAGGAACTTCTCTGAGGAGGAGTTGACTATTTTGCCATTTAGGTAATCAAGCGAATTCTGCCGTTAACGAACTTGAGAAAAAGGTTTGGCGGTCAGTCTGTTCTTCATGGTACTTTGATGGGTGATTTCACCCATGCGCAACAGAGACCAGATCAAGTGTGAAAGCATTATTGCTATCTGTGATGTGCGAGAGGCTGGCTTGTGATAGCGCATCCGTATCGGAGATCACCACCAGTTTATTTCAGCACAGTGATGAAATTCTCTTCGTGAGACACCTTACACAGTGTGTAAGCACTGAATCACATGAAGCGTAAACGAAACTATTCAGTGGCGAATCCCTTCAAAAGCATTAGGGAGAGATTTCCGAAAAATTAACATAAGGCGATATGTTTGTCCTTTGTTTTGTTGTTGTAAATTCCATACTTTTATACTTCGTGTCCTTTTTATTATTATTTTGTTGTAAATTCCCTACTTTTATAGTTCGGCCACTTTCAAGGGCCATAACAAGTCAACTAAGTTTTACCTATGAAAGAGATCTACTCTGTTTTACACTCCTGAAGATCTACAAAACTATGATGGTAGAATGGTAGCTGACTTAACACAAGCATATACTGATGTAGAAATTATAAAGTAAATACATGTTGAGAAAGATGATCCACATTAAAAATGTACTTTATTTAAATTCATGATGATGATGATGATAATAATAATAATAATAATAATGATAATAATGATAATAATCATTATTATTATTATTATTATCATTATTATTATTATTATTATTATTATTATTATTATTACTATTATTATTTATTTACTTATTTCCCTTGTTGTTACTCGCTCTCAAGGGAAATAATTGACCAGGCCAGGAGCACCTTTTAGGCCTGTGATGTTACATATCAATAATAATAATAATAATAATAATAATAATAATAATAATAATAATAATAATAATAATAATAATAATAATAATAATAATTATAATATCGTAAATGCTTTGAACCCAAGAGTCATATAGTGAAGTAAAGTGCTATCATCGGGGTGAGTGTAGTCCTGAGAAGAACTGTTTAAGATGACATTGACTGGCGTTTCGACAACCTGAGAGGAAGTCATCTTCAGAGTCAAGAGATTTGTGTAACGTCAGTTAATACTATAAAAGCTCCGGTCGTAGATGTCATTGGTCAACTTATTCGTGATGCTATTGGTCGACTGTCAGTTGAGCCTACATGTAATTGTGAAGACTAAACAATGAATGGTGCATTTCGTTCCGTCTATAGTTCTAAGGTCTGTACGTGTATCGTACACGTCGGGCAGTACTATGATAGAGTAAAGCAGTGTGTTGTTTGTCTGTTGTTGATGTCGTCGATAAGTCGTTTGCGGGGTACGAGAAGTTGTATCGGTTTCTTGGTGTCTGTTCTAAGTTAGCAAACCAGCTTTCCAGTACGAACCGTTGGTAGTAGTTCGTCGATTCTGTGGTTTGTCTGTAGATGTTGTTCAGACAAGCAACAATAATTGCTGCCGCAGTGAGTGAGCCTAAAGCAAACGAGCTAGGCAGCTTTCTAATCGGGAGAACACATTTTTCTCAAAACGCAAGGGATTGTGGTTAAAGGCGCAAGGAATTGTGGTTATGCGCGAATGGAGGATTTAAGATGCGTGGTATGATCATTAGAGCCTGCTCTGTTTTTCATTTCGCTTTGTGTCCTCAAGCTATAGATAGTTTTCACTGTCACGCAGCAAAAAAATAAATTCGAAATCGTTCAATGAAAAAAGCCAAGATCTTGGAATGTTGTTGGAAAGATCTTGTAACCACCACTCCAATTCTCAGGTCCGTGCAGTATATCGTTGCTGGGTTATTTGTCGAAGCGTTACACGCAACTTTATAGAGTTTTCTATGGAGACGCCACGTTGTCTGCCAATATGCCGTCCCGGTAATTAACGAGAACATCTGGAGTTCACTTTACCAAGAAAGCGCTCACTTTTTGCTAATGAGATAGAAATACACGTGTATGAACACATCTCCTAATGTACTTGAAAAGCTCAAACTGCTGATATTCATAGGGACAGACATTTTTTTCAACGAAATAGCTTTGTATCATGGTGCCATGCAAGGTGACTATTCGTAAATCAAAATGGAAACTCGTAACAAAAAATATATATATATCTATAGGGTTTCAAAGGAAGCAACCGTGGACAATATTCCTGTCGGTGTACGTTGGATCAGTGGCTTGATCTTATCGGCGTAATTACAAGTTGAGAAACTAAATATTTGAGCAAGAGCCGATACAACGTAGATTTGATTTTAGTGGTATACTATATTTCGGCTGGCCAAACCAGGCTTCTTCTGGTACAGTGAGAGTTTATATTGAAATGCTTCTATGTACATAAGTGACTCAAATAATAAACTGAAATATAATACGTTTCTTCGCGGATATTAAGACCCTTGGGATCAATTGTCCTGCCTTTTGAAATTAAAAAAAGCTTCCCTGGCCTTACGGATCCAGTCTCTGTTAAAAAGTATGTTCAATTTCCCTTAGATAAAAATTCAGAAGACCTTGCGATTTTGATTTTAGAATTTGATGACGTCAATGTCAAAACCATGAATTGATTTCTTTCTTCTCTCGAGTGGGGTCCAAAAAGACCTAATGATATGATAATCATCAAAATCATCTTATATAATAATAATAATAATAATAATAATAATAATAATAATAATAATAATAATAATAATAATAATAATAATAATAATGTGAATAATATAACTGTGTCGCTTGATAAGAATGTAGCGTTCAGTTGAATCCTCTCCTATATGATGATAATAATAATCATAATTATTATTATTATTATCATCATATAGGAGAGGATTCAACTGAACGCTACATTCTTATCAAGCGACACAGGGCGAACACCGTAATCTGTGAGCCGTGGAGTAAAAAAGAAAAAAATTAACTTAAGTTAAAATGCAAGATGCAAAATCTGTATAAATATATATAACATCCAGCTCCCGTGACCACTCCCTGATGGCACCCATTATGATGTTATATTGTTTCACCTCGTATCCTGGGAACTGCTGCCTCAGTTCCCAGCGAAGTGGTCCGTACTTAAGGGTCTTCTCCTTCCTTTCTTTCTCGATTTTTAACCCACGGGCAACTCATTTCCAGAGTCACAACTCTCTTGCACTTATGATTTACAATACGTGCATCCACCCTATTTCATCTTACCGTGGTGATTGGCGTATATAGGGACATCCCAATAAGCTTTAACGTTCGCTGACTCACACACAGGCTTGGGCTTGTCGGATGAGTGCCTGGGTGGTATCTCGTCTATAACTCCCTCATCGTACAACAGCTCGTAAAACAGTACCTTCAGCGCTGCGTCGTGTCTAGAGAGATACTTGCTCTGGGCCAACACACTACATCCTGACAAGATACTAGCCACGCTCTCTGGGGCCTTGCCGCATAATCTGCACCTCACCTCACCTTCCGCGCTTGTGTGGGTCTTCTAACTCGTGTATACTCGCGTTGGTAAGAGTTGCTCCTATAGCTCAAAGAGTCCAGCGATTATGTGTGATGGGCTGTTCTTCCACTCTGTGAGCCACCAGAAACACCAGTCCGCACTCAAACTCTCATCCCCCAGGCTGGTAGTCACTAGACGTTCTTGCCATTGTTGGTTTGTGATCTCATCCTCTAACTTCTCGATTTGGAACTTCCGCACCTCCGTCTTGATCTTTTGCGCGTGTTCCAACTCCAACTCCAACCCAAACTTCTCCACGCACTTAGCCACTTCTTTAAAAATGGACCTACGTCCCGTCCTGGCCGCTTGCTCTTCAAACTCCCGTACCATTTCCAGGGCGGGTTCTTCATTACCATGGGGTCTGACTGCACCTTTGATTTTCGTGGCTTTGTACTCCATTTCAACAGAACGCAGTCTCTGCCCTCCTTTACTTGCTGGCATATACGACAATGCAATCCAACTACATGGGTGTCTACCCCCACTCTCGACAACAATCTTGCGCGCTTCCCTATCTATCTGCTAAAGTTCCATCACTGGCCACTGTTGTGTCCACATATTTATTATAAAGACAGGAGTGTTTTACTGGAAAATACATCTCTCATAAAATTCATACGAAACTACATCCGGACCGGAGTGGCGTATTTTTCCTTTCCTCACTAGCGAGGATATTGATGACGTCATTTCCCGCCTTTGGATTGTTGTTTCTGCAAACAATCAGTGAAAAATGGCGAGCGAGAACTCCCTCTCTGAGATCCAAGAAAATGCTAACACGAAGAGTAAAACTTCATAAAACTTAAAATTATTCAAGGAGTTCCTTCCAAGTGACGAAGAAATGCGGAAATTGAAGTAATTCCTGCCTCCGAGCTGCAAAAATTTGCGATAAAGTTTGTGCTCGGTGCTAGAAAGAAAAATGGTGAGTAAAACACTCCTGTCTGTATACTAAAAATAAAATTACACGTTAGCTCGAAGATATGAATTTTATGTTCTCGTGGTGTCGTGGCAAGAACAATATCTCACTCGTTCGCTGCGCTCACTCGTTCTTGCCACTCGAACATAAAATTCATATATTCGAGCTAACGTGTAATACCCTCTCTATATTAATTCAGGGCCGTAGCCAGTACAAGACAATCTGAGGCACTTGTTTCAGCTCGACTCAGTCATTGTTTTTCGTATTTTTTTTTATAACGCTGGATCCCGGTGCTGTCTTTAAATGCAGAGGAATATGGAACACCCTACGGCTACGGTCATGTAATTTATTTGTATAAGGCCAAAGCCAAATATCTCTAGGGCATGAGACAGTACGTAGAACCTGAATAAGAGAAAAAGAACCTAAATAAAACCGAAAAAAGCCGAACTCATTTGCAACTGTATTAATGTAATATCATAAACGTAAACGTAAGAGAGCGCATGCTTGAACAGGTAACGTGCTGCAAGTTGCTTTCAAGATTGCTCGGAAAGCGATATTATTCCTTAATTGTGATCGATGGGAGGTCGTTCTACTGTTAACAGAAAATCTCCGTTTGTTTTCGTATTAGAAGAGGGATGGGGCCAAACCATTGAGGGCTTTGTATCTAAAACGTATAATTTTCAAAACAATACAGCCATTCCGTGGTCTCTCAATTCACGGTTTTCGTTGACATGCCGCTACTGTTTATCCCTGACAAGACGAGCAGCACAGCTCTCTACAGGAAAGATATTGTTGACGTCACCTACTGTCATTAATGTGCCAACCCGAGCCTCATTGGCAGTTGAAAAAAAGGGTCTTTTGTTCCGCTGGTTGGCACATTTGAATAACTATAGCAATGTACGTTGTATCAAATTCTTCGGAGGACCAAGGAAAAGCACAGCACAAGGATCTTTGTTCCTTTCCTTGACAAAGATTGTGTGATGTGGAAAAAAAATTAACAGAACATTAAAGTTAGTTGTGTTACTGCAACAATTTTCCATGTGTGCGCCACTCAACACCCAGTTACATGCCCTTTTAGAAAAATATTGAAGAGAATTTTTGCTGCTTATTAATTAGTCCAATTACATCATTTTTGTACTAAATCGGCGTTGGATGGGTGTTTGAATGAAAATGAGACACATGAAAGAATTCCAAAGCTTTATTGGAAACGAAACAGTCTTTCTGCAAGGATAAAGATAAAGATAAAGATGCTGCTACCAAAAAAGTCAATTCTCAAATGGTGAAATAAAAGAAAAAAAAAAAAAGGAAAATTAAATTGATCACATAAGAACCCGCAGCCGAACTGGTCTAAGTCCAATCTGTGTCGCAAACTTTAACGATCAGAGAAGCAACGTTAACCTGTTTGCTATTTCAGTCAGTACCACTTCCCTATACTCCCTACCCCCTGTCAGGGCCGGCTTCTTCGCGTACTTTTAGCAATAACAACAAGTGTCAAAATACAACCAAAACAGACGCTGAAAACTAGTTTCGTTTCCAGTTTTTTGCATTTGTAT
Organism: Montipora capitata; assembly: GCA_949126865.1. NCBI lineage: Eukaryota > Metazoa > Cnidaria > Anthozoa > Scleractinia > Acroporidae > Montipora > Montipora capitata. The sequence goes on along the minus strand of OX421449.1, from coordinate 25,097,425 downwards.
AAAATTGTAAATGTGAAGTAGTCCTTAAAAAAAAATTCTAAAGATTAAAGAAAAAAATGTTTAGCTATACTTTTTTTTTTCAAGAGCTTTCACGTGGCTTGCCAAATCGCCCATCATAACCTATCTTAGATCTCTTATAATCAAACGGCGACAGCTTCAAAGATGTCACGTTAAGTTCTTTCTCCACATCAACAAAGCTCTGTTTCTTCATCCTCAAAAATGGATAATTGCTGTCAGGGTCATCTACGTTTGTTGAATTCATTGACACAAATATAGGCTCATTGGTTAACACTCCGCATAAATTGTTCTTTCTTGCTATTTTCACAAATCCTTCTTCGCCCCAGAATTTTCCCCAAGAATTCTTCACTATCCAATATGGGGTTCCGTTTTCCTCACCATAACCAACTACGACTACTCCATGATTTGTCTTTTCACCTGCAAAGAAGAAAAAATTTCCTGACTGCAATTGTAGTTTGGCTGTCAATGTCTGGCTGTTGGAGCAGAATACAGTAAAAAAGCTGTCTTTCACTCGAAAAAATCGGAAGGCAAAATGCGGTTTTATGGGTACTTACAAAATTGATTGATTGCCTTTGGTTCATGACTCCGACTACATGGTTTGCATTTGATCGTATTCAACGCAATGAAGTCGGAGTCTAAATCGTTAAAAATTCTTACAACTTTTCAATCTCGACCCAAGAGCTCTTCTCTTGACTGAGGGAGAGAAGAGCTCTGGGGAACCCTGAAAATAAACTGTTTTCTCGTTGGTTTTCGTGAAGAACAATCAAAAGCGTCTCTAATTGGTGCATTCATGTTAGCACGAGGAGTGACCAGGCGCCGTAAGGTTCAAATGGGCAATTTTTGGCTACAAGAAGCCTACCTACGGTGCATGCTCTCCTAGACAGAGTTTCCCAGAGCCTTGTGTCGATCCAAGGCGCTGGTGACGAGAATGACGACTTTTACGAAATACCTCAAGCACAATCATTGCATTCGCTCCTGGATCTGACTTACTGCATTCAGGATCGTCGTAAACCCCTGAGCTGTAAAACTTTAAACTTTTTCTACCGACGCTGATGGCAATTGATGCTGGACCAAACCTTGCCAGTCCTTGTATTAAGGCATTTTCATCAAGTTTCTTCACTGTAACTAGCCGTTTGAACTTCACGACCTCGCAATCATCGTCTTCTGCACAATGGCAGTATCCCTCCTAAAAAAGATGCCCGGTACGTTATTATCAAACACTTACGAAGGCGAGTCGATGAGATGGCGTTTGTTGTTACTTATTCTTACTATGATATTCTGTCATCATTTTAGTATGGGATCTATGAAAGGATTTTGGTTGATGAAACGATGACTTCTATTTTACAGCTGTTGGAAAATTCAACTTTGAAATGACATTTGACGTCCTTGCTATTAAAACAAGAAGCACGAGGAACCGAAAACATATTAACTGGCTCGTTCTGTTGTAAATTATTCTTCCTTTCCTGTTCTGCGTTTTCATATGTAAGCCTATGAAAGGCAATCTGGGGTTAATGCATGTTTTCCGGGTTCAGTTCGTTTGTTGTTCTCGACTCTTCTACGAGGGGTTTTTCCGCGGGCCATAATCGTTTTTCCTTCTCATATTAAAAAAAAAAAGGGAAAATAACAATTGTTTTGACCTGCCTGAATTCTGCTTCACAATTTGTCACAGGGAGGGTTGCAATATCTAAACAGTCTGGCAAAGTCCCACACAGTGTAGTTTAAGTGCAGTTGAGTAAATAAACGGAATGCTCTGGGGCATCATTATCGTCATTTAGGAATGATTACCTGAGCAAGGTATCTTCCATAGCTATGACTGGACGCCACACCATGTTTGCGTGCCCACACAAGGGCTTTCCACGAGAAACCACCTCGGCAGCCACTATTTCCAAATCCCCAGCTACAGTCCATCAACTGCTGTTCCGAGATGTCGACCAGTTTTCCTGTCTAATCAATTAAATTTTCTTTAGATGTTCTGCAGGACGGTCATCATGGGTCATTAATTAGATTCGTATTCGACAGTGGCATCTAATACGAAGTTCGTAGTTGTTATGGGGCTTATAGTTCTTTCTCATAAGCAACTATAAGCTTTTGTATAGACCAACCTTTCTTTTGCCCTCGCACAGCTTTTACAACCTATTAACCCTTTACCGCCTTTTCTCCGGGATCAAATCCTCCATACCCATTCAGTAACATCAAACATTAGCAATGCATTTCATCGACTGTGTATCCACTCATTCCAGCTCCATATCTCAACAGAGACGTTTCGCCGGTGCCTCACTCTTCAGTTCAGTTATGAACTTTCACCATTTTTGGGGGTGAACGTCAGGTTGTGAGGTAAAGCAATGACTTTGACAAAGTTATTCCTTTGCATGACAAAATGCTTTCCCTAACAACGCAGCCCCATACAATGTTATAAATTGAAAAAAATATTGGCGGTGTGCCCTATTAAAGTGAGTCGGTATTACAGTTGATTTCTCTCGAAGTCAATGTATCCAAATGAAAAGTCGCTAACGACAAACGTCAGGTAGCAGTAATTTGCCTTTAAACGACAAATCAAAAATGAGCTAAACGCAAACTCGTTTGATTTTAGCTCATTTCTGGGCTATTGTCCACAAATATGGAGAAACGCCGTGGAAGAATGAGACAAGTTATGAGAATGAGAGAATTTTCAAGATTTATGATGAGCAGTAGACTGCCGTTTTCAGTTTGCCGTTTGATGTAGATACAATGGTAAATCTCTATTTTACAACAATTTCTTGAAATGTCGAACTGAATTTTCGCTTCAACGTGGCACGCAACCAATTAGATTGTAGACAACGCTTGCTCTTTTTTGCTTCACGATCTTGGTCGCGCTCTGAAATAAACACTTTCTTTGACGCTGAATATTGTGTTAAAAAACAAATCGAATGTGGTTCAGCGTCGTCTATACTCTTATCGACAACGATATTCTTCATCACAGTGGTCAAAATGTTGTGGAGTCGCTACACAGCCACGATTTCTTAATTATCAAGAAGTCGCTGGTGACCTGGATAGCATAAGCTCCTTCAATTGGTCCAGTTGAGGAAAAGGTCCAACATGAGCCACAAAGTCCCTGAGCTTTGGAAGGAGTAACGGCACCTTGAACAAACGAAAACGGTTAAAGGATGTTAGGGAGTTTTTGTGTACATACTCCAAGACAATCGAGAGATTTAGCACCGCGTTACGTGAAACAACAAACGGAAAACGGCATGCTGTTGTTTGTCCTAAAAAGCACGAAAATCCTCTTGTTCTAACTACCATCTCTCGTTCAATAAGTTACTCGATATCTGTAGCTAACAGGCAGAAATCGAAATCAGATCAGTAAAGTGTAACAAGTCTCTTTGATTTTATGAGAAACACAACCTTCAGCCTGACGTTTGCCGTCTGCGGTAGACGCGATTCTTAATCTCTCTAACGTTTTTTTTTTTTCATGATTTGAGTTGAGTTCATTGCCGAACAAGGCCAACAAGGACAGAAACAGCGAGTTTTGTTTTCTTTTAATTTATTCGTGAATCATGAGAAACGCTGAGTCAAATACTAGCTGGATGAAATAACCACATAAAGGTTAACGGAGCCAAGCGTCCCAAAACTGTTGTTCTCAAAACAAAAATAACTCGTCGCCTGAATCCGATCAGTGACATTTCTCACGCTATGGACATCGATATTATTAGTCCTGCATTTTTCAGGACATTGTCAACCGCCGTAAGCGATTACTGTGTGTTTTCATGAAGTATTACCTCTGACATAGACGCTTGGATCATTAACATTTCCAGATCTCCTTCGTTCACTATCTTGCCTAACGTAATAAATAATAATAACATTTATTTCATTAACATTTCCGTACCGTATTCCCGCCAATCCAGGGAGTTAGGCGGTGGTATGGTTGGTATCTTCAGCCTTGCCTCTGGTATTTCCTGTTTCTTTAGTGTCTCATCTCCTCCACTTGGGTCTATTAATAACCCTTTGTACATTTCAAACTCGTCATCTGTGACGTCACTCAGTTCATTTGGTTCCAGGGTGAAGTTGAGGACTGCTCTGTTCTTCGAGTTTATAAACCTGTTAAAATGTTCGCAGCCATTGGCTTTAACATGAATTAGCACAGACCTCATTTACTTTACGGAATGTATGTGATTTACATTGCACTACGCACTCTTGAAGATGATGAATAGGTCATGCTCGGAAACTTCGAGTACTCCTAACTTGTGGAATGGAGGCCTTGACTTTCAGATTACTAGCGGGACTGCTGTAACGCTAAGCTTCACATGAGGAGATTCGTGGGAGCTTTGTTAGTAATCTGAGTGCAAGTGAGATACGTTTACAATTTTGGCATTCTAGCAACTGCATCAAGAGAACATTCTTCTACGAGCATCAAATTTTGGAGCTGGAGTTCACATGAACGTTGTTGTTATTTGCATTGAGGCCTAAAATCGTTCTTAACCATATCAAATTCAATGAAATGTCAGTCAGACAGGTATTGAGAATGAAGATTATTATCAGCATAAGATGTGTGATCTTAAAATAACACCAATTTCTCATGACTACACAAAAAAGAACACTATGTTACTAGTAGTACTATAGACCTTTTTCATAATGGCGGCCAAATAAAATACTATTTTGTTTTAATGCTAAGAAGCCTTGTTAGCCTCGCTACGACGAGCAAATTTCAAAAGAATGTTTGTTTCAAAATGAGGGCAGTAGGTCTAATTAACATAAATACAAAAGAATGTAAAAGTGGTCTATAGACAGTACTATACTACTAATAGTATCAAATGAATGAAGGGGTAGTTTCTAAAGAAACTGTGGTGCTGCGTCGGTGGGGAAGTAGTATACAAAAATTTGGTTTTATCAACGGAGTTGATAATGTAAATTGGCCACCGTACAGAGATTCTAAAAGCTGACGTTTCGAGCGTTAGCCCTTCGTCAGAGCGAATCCAGACGAAGGGCTAACGCTCGAAACGTCAGCTTTTAGAATCTCTGTACGGTTGCCAATTTACATTATCAACTCCGTTGATAAAACCAAATTTTTGTATACTATTAGTATCACCTAACTAGTGGATTAATGCAAATCCTGCATTTTGATTGGCTACGTTACTAGAGGAATTATTAATAGTCCTCGAAATAGCGAAAAGCGTGACGCTTTCTTTCGTTTTATTCCCAATTAAGTATTCTTTAACTTGCATTTGCTAACTTTATTACTGCCTTTTCTGTCCGACTAGTTGGGTGATACTAAAACAATTAGACCCTTCGCCCTCAAGGGCCACGG
>OX421449.1:25054626-25082126 GCA_949126865.1 Montipora capitata | reverse complement strand
TATCCAGACCGGTGTAGACGTGTAAATGAAGTTGTTGGGGCGGCGATCCCCTCTTGAGTTACCATGTTTGAGATGCCATAAAATAACTTATTGATTTGTTCAGCAATTATGCAAAGTGAGCTAAGTCTTCTATTCGAATCTTTTACTGGCATTCACTACTTTCCCATTCCCATAATGCGATACGTTTTGAGGGGTTCTTTGTATATAAAAAAATACAAGTCATTTAATGAAGATGCTTCATAACCCCCCAAGATGAACCGTATTATAGGATTTGTGAAAATAGCGAATTTTGACAGTTATGCTCAGTTTATGATGTCTGAAAGGTTTTAGGGCCCATCCTGACTTTAGCGTCCCAACTACTTTAGCCACTGATTCTAAATGAATGATATCTTCACAGTGAAGGTCGAAGACATCGTAGCATTTGTTTCAAAAGAGTAAGCAAAGCTCAGGGCCACTTAGCAGCCAAACGTTTACTTCAAAAGTCGTTCTGCAATGCCAAGAACTTTATTGCGATCCAACAAAACAATCCCGCTTCGTAAGGTGCAGGGGTGTAGTGTGAGGGTAAAATAAGATCGCTGTATTTGTGTGTTTGATCATCATTTAGAGCTACTACTAGAGATGTCTACAATTACGAATACTTTCTAACAAAACACACTTTTATTTCTTTTGTCAAATGTCAAGAAATATTTTGAGATAATCTTACGATTATCGATGATTCAGCTTTTTGTATGGAACGGGAGTTTTGTATAAAAAAAAAATTTTCATTAAAATAGATAGATACAAGTATTATGTTATAGTCTCAAGGAGATCAAAAGCACGTAAATATTTCCTACTTGCAATTGAAAGAAGGAAGTACCCGCCTCGGACTATAAGCTTGAGCCATGTCCTTTTTCTAAGGCCTTCTTCTAACGTACGATTCGATATGAGTTGATCTGATTGGATTTCTGTACAGTGTGCACCTTCGCTAAATACAGTTGCAATTGACATTGGCTTAAGTACTTTTCATTATCATTGTTCTCATTTATTTTATCAGGCTAGCCTGAACTGAGGTTTTATGACTACGGATAGCTTGTTCTACTATACTAAGGTCTTTTGGCGCATTTTCAACGTAAGCAAGGGTAAAGCTTTTATACCTATGATCGAAAGGCACCTCAGAAAGGGAATGGTCTAGGTTCAAGGTTAAAAACGTGAACCTCAGAACTTCTTCCCATTGATAATTGAGGTAGGTGATTATAGACAGATGTAGGAACCCATATGAGTGAAACAGTGAGCAGCAGGTATTGCTGTTGTTAAAAGCATGACAGTTTTCACTTGTTTCTTTGTTTAGTGAGTATCTGTGACTAAAAGGAAAGAAAATTAATGGGGTAAGATCAAACAAGTTTCGTTTCTTTTTTTTTGTGTTCCAAAACGCAAATCTCAGCCTAACGTATAACTGCTCTGGCAGTCCCTTCTGATTCAGTCGAGCAGTCCGCTTTAGTCACGCAAGCGAGCCGAAGAACCGAGGAGAGAACATTTCGATCTCTCCCAATACTCCCTCGTCTCTTTGGTTCGTTTGCGTGACTAAAGCGAGCGCTAGAAGGGACTGCTAGAAGTCTACGTATAACGCAAACTCGATGCTAAATCTCTCTAACACCGGCAGTAACTTAAGTTTTCTTGTCGTCGATACCGCACGTCCTCCATAAAGAAACAGAACGGTGAGGTTTTATTCCTCTTACCAAACATCTTCATTGTCAAAATATTCATCAAAGTCATCTTCAATATCCCTGAAGTCAGGATCCTCTATCGCATCTTTGCGAATAATTTTATTGTCATTAGTTTCATGATTTTCTTGTCGAGTTTTGAGTAATCTTTTCTTTAGTTCCTTTTGACGCTGGCGTTTTTGTTTTTCTTCTATCTGCCACGGCAAAGGATTGCTACCTCTGTTTAGAACAACAAATGGCCTCTTCTCTACACCGCACAGTCCATGGCGTATTTTAATAAAACCGCTATCTCCCCAATTGTGTGACCAAGAGTTTTTAATCAACCAATAAGGGACACCATTTTCTGTACCGTATCCGACAAGTAAAACGGCATGATCAGTTTTGTTGTCTGAAAAGCAAGGAAAACAAATAACATGTGTTATCGGTAACTATTATTGAATCATAGGTTACGTCGACGCTGAAATTCTACGGTAACGATTTGTTATGCCGTTATATCTATTTAACAATTATTCCATAAGTGCACGTACGTTGATTATGAATTGGCTATAACCAATCCGGTCAGTGTAAAATGCAGACTGCAGACTAAGGTTATAATGTAACAGTTGAAAAAGCCCAAACCATTTATAAATGCTAACAGTTGAGCCTAAATATTGTTTTATGCCTAATTAGACCTAAGGTTAGCATTTCTAAAGGGTTTGGGCTTTTTCAACAGTTACATTATAACCTTAGTCTGCGTTTTACCCGTGGGGAAATAACCAATCTCGTATCCAAGAAGCCCCAATATTTAACGTGAAGTATATGTTATACTCTGTCCGTTGAAAAATTGGGGAATGGGACCAATAACGATGTATGATGATCAGTAATTCGTTGTGACTTGTGTTTGTGTATTAAGTTTCGATTTAATACTGGAGGGGTGAGGGGGCTAAAGGCATTTGCGTGAAACGGTAAATGGCAAGCTTCAGCTTGGCACAAGTTCGAGAAATCATTTTAATAATAATATTAACAAGAATAATCACACATTTATAGCGCACCTTTTCTCAGAGATCCAAAAGCGCTATTTATATAACGTTAACTAATTCGAAAAGTTACGTACAATAGAAATACTCTAGATTAAATCTAGAAAATGGTAACGCTGTGTAAAAAATGCTCGTTTACGAACAGGAAATGTCGTCAATTTACTTTTAAGCTGTTCCAGAGAAAGGGTGTCGCAACGGAAAAGGCATAGCGTCGACCATAAGTGGCCATAAGGCTTAAATTCAGAAGGAATGAGAAAGTATTTATGAGATGATAAGAGTTCGTGCATTGGTTGTTAGCGTTAGATCAAGCCCTTGATGTAAACAGGAACTCGATTGTTAAGGGATTAGAAAGTCAATTGAATTGGTGTTATGTGCGCACGTATCATTTAGGTGAGCAAGTCAGGAGGCGAGCAGCAGCATTCTGTACAATGTCGAAGGCTTTTCATTAGGGAGTCCGGTAAACCATAGAGAAGCGAGTTGTAAAAGCAATGGAATTTCTAGCCTCTCTTTTCAGAATTTGCTCGATAGCTAAAGCCAACAAGTAAGAGATAAATCAAAACCAAACTAGTTTGCCGTAAACGTGGTTCTAAATCTCTATCGCGACCATTATTTAAGGTTTTTACTTACTGCACGAGATATCATCCAAGACGCCATGGCTATAGAATTTCAATGTTTTAGGGTTGGCATTGATGGATATAGTTGCTGGACCGTGGTAAGCCAAGGCTTTCTTCAACGCTTCCCTGTTATAGCGTTTAACTCTTCTGTAACTGTGAATTTTTGCTCCTGTTTTCAGACTTTCAGTCTTGCAATAACCTTCCTGAAGATGAAATACAAAAGCATATCACTCATTCTAGGGGTTGCAAGTTACGCCTGAAGTTGAAAGAGCTCTCACATGTTTAGAAATACTCCTCTATCTACCGTAGTTTAATTTATGTCTACAAGACTCTAGGGTCAAACACATGTGAAACCTACGCAATGAGATAATGAAACATCAACTGTTAGTAAGCATGATCGGTCAATTATCTTAGAATCTTAGACAATTTATCGCCATGGAAGGAAATTAAGCGCTCCAAAAAACACTATTTTTAATCGCTCTTTACCCAAAACGACTAAGTGATCCTACGATTTATGGCGATTTTGTTTTTAATTAATTAATAGGCTAGGGAAAAACGTTTCTCACGTTTGAAGCGGTTCTGGTAGTTGACTCAGAGCTTTCGAGAATATCTCATTACCGTCAACTTCTGTTATTGTTCGATACTTTGAAGCGTAAAGGGAGAAGAATAAATTATTATTAACTGATTGAGAGGTTACCATACGGCTGTGTGAGATAAGATTAAGCAATGATAGCTACAGCTGCGAAGAGAACATGACTAGCGTTTCAAAACATAAATTGTTGTTGTTATGATTACTTTACAACTAGTATTTCAATTCCTTTAACACGACAGCTTCATAGCTTAGTTGATAGAGCATTGCAACGTCATCGAGGAGGTAATGGGTTCGAATCCCATTAAAGTCATGAATTGAGTTTTCAGGTGTCTGTACGAGACAATTGATTCAGTTGTCCAGAAAAGTGCGAGGATCACTTCTCCCTATCAGAGTTGCGAAAGGTACTCAAGGACAACATTGGTATGAAAGTTGCTCACTTTTGAAGAGAAAGAGAGAGAGAGAGAGACTGAGAAGGAGGGGAACCAACCTGTCCTCTATAAGGGCCATAGCTGTCCACTGTAGCGATTCCAAACTTTCTTATCCAAGAGAACGCCTTCCATGTCCAGCCTCCAAGACAGCCATTATTTCCGTGCTCGACTCCAGGCGTTGCCCAGGTACAGTCTAATAGCTGCTGCTCCGATAAATCAAGTAATTCTCCAGTCTAGAAATACACAGTTGCTTTCCTTAGCTCTGATAAGTTCTAACACAAAGCACACGTGTACCGCTGAGGAGTGTAGAGCGAAAAGCGCGTTATCGCGTGTCGCTAAACCTCGGGGCATTTCATTCACCGTAAAGGAACGAGGTCACGCAACGGCTCAACTTTTTAAAAGACAGAACAGGCTATCCCTTTAATTTCTGTGTATCTAGAGTCAGTTGTTGGTACAATTAAGCGAAACTATTACCGTGATATTAAGTGACCATTGGACAGCGTGGGACTGTTTTTTTTTTTTTAATTGGTAAAAAGTCGATGTAAAATGATCGCTGCTACCTTCTTACAATTGTGTTAACTATTGTATGCGATTTTTTCTGGCTCTGGTAAAACAACACAAATGAAAAGTTGGGTATTTACAATTGACATCATTTAAAAAATTGGTCATGACTCGTAGCGCTCTGAACAGTGTTTACCGCTGTGGGAGGAACAACTAACCGCCAAAGTCTGCAACTGACTAATATAACTTACAATTATTCAAGCCTTAAGACTTCAAATTATATATAACCACTTGAAGATATTAAAATTGACTCTTTGGAAATATTAATCATTCCATTAAGAGAAAAGCAAAATTAGTTTGCAAAACTTTGTTGTTGAAACCTCGGGAACAAACTAAAAAAAGAGTAAGAATAGTAGTTGGAAGGCATAGGTAATAATGAGCCACACGATATCTTCAATTGTGGCAAAGGCCGTTAACTCTGAGCCTTCTCACATTTTGGCAAATGCATTAAGTTTATTTTACACTATGAAGCCTATTTGTTGTCGTACCTTAATAAAATTCGCGCCTTCAACCGCTCCAGCTGCAGCGAAGGCCCAACAAGAGCCGCAGGTTCCCTGTCCTTTAGCGGGTAAAACAGCTCCTACAAAGGGAAAATGGATTTTTGCATTAAAGAAGCAGTAAACTGACACGTCTTCAACTTGTTCTGTAACCCAAACATAATAGCAGTTTCGAGGCTGAAAAATTCAAGAGGACAGCTTTGAAGAATCCATTTATTTGTCAGTATTTTACCATTTGATAAGGATTCCCATGGATTCACATGGTGTCTTTTTTACTCAAGGACTAGTTACCATGCCATTGAACCCCTAATGTGGTAAAATCTCGGGACTGCACAATAGGGTCTGATCATTTTCTGAACCTCAAGTCCTCAAGTTCTATTAAACGGCTATTGCGATTCAAATGCTCGCCTTTAACAGTACTCACCGTAATTTCTCCAATCTAGTTCCCGAGGGATATGTCCATATCTGTTTCTATTCTTTTCTATTCTATCTCGCCTCCAGTAATCGTCGAAATTATCATCTTCATCTTCACGCGATCCATAACCACCATCTCCTGGCATGAGCCCCTTGTGGCCTTGAAATTCAGCATCTGTCATGTCGGCGAAGTGATTGACGGCGAGGTGGTAAAAGTTACCTTTCATATTCATGGACCGAATATACCTATTAAGGATAGTAGCTTAAGCAAAAATATTTATTTCATTGAGTGAATAATTTATCTTGTAAACTGGGGTAAATAATTTGAAAAGAGTTACTTCCCATGGAGACTTCATTACTATTAACACTAGCAGGTTCTTCACTACCGCAAACATACTTCTCGCTAAGCAACGACGGCTTGCCAAGTTTAGAAGAACTATAGTCTCTGCACACGTCACAGGTGCGATTGACATTTTGCTACGTTTGATTGCCGTTCCCTTCATGGCAATAACATAAAAAGAACAAATTTGAGGTTATTTGAAGGGCGTCAGCACCCGAAGGAGTAATTTCGACTTTCTTCTTCTTCTTATCTTCAACATCTTCATTGAAGTTTAATTGCTGGAAAATGAGTTTTCAATTAACACCATTCACAACTTGACCATATTCACGTAATGATTAAGAAAAGCAGAGTTATATTTCCCCGACACCACATAATGTTAAAAAGATAAATACATTTCAAAGATAATAATGACGATGGATTCCATTTCAAGACAGTTAGTCCAATGCGAGGCGAAGTCGTGGATGAGTCTGGTCTAAGTGGAGGCTTTGAAATTGCATCTCCATATTTTGTCTATCAACTTTTAGATGTACTAGTCTGGTTCGGTGCCTCGTTTAGAAATGACCCAGTTGAATAAACAGGCCAACTTTTTACCCATTTGTGGGCAACTACTCTTTAACATCTGGATATTTGATTGATGGATAGATGGCTGTCGGGATCAGAGTGGATGGATGTATTAAGCAGTCGTGCGTAATGATGAATAATTACGAGAAAACGTTATAAAACTGTTTTGTTTTACACGAACCTCAAATTATGCCTAAAAAGGTTCTTTCTTTTCTGATGTTCTATTCTGTCCTTGTAATTCCTCCTGTGCTTTGTACGGAACTCTTGGAAGTCCTTTTCAATCGGGTCTTCATCATGATGAAGCATAGCAAACTCACCCATGGGATTTAATGACATCAAAGCACCATCACTGTCTCGTGTCCTTTTGTCGATGTTCCAACACCATTTGTCTTGTCGCACTAGAAGGAAGAGCAGCATCAGATGTGTTGCTTTTGTCTTATCTTTTTTCATGGTTTAATCTAAGTGACTTATGCATTAATTAAAGTGACTTATCCACCTCGTTTTAAGAAGGTGGCCTGGCCTAATGGTAAAGACGCTGAATTTTCATGAGGATGCACGTCCTCTCTTTCCCTGCTAGCGGAGGTCTCTTTTCTGTTGCGTTCGCTGGGCTGACGAGTACGGGAAGGAGACCTCTGCCATGGGTCGAAATTCGCTGTGTTAAGCATGCACGGCATGCCGATTCCTTGTAATACTTCATGTTGTGTTGGCTTACTTAAAACAGCAGCATTATTGTAAAGGAATGCGCTGGACACAGTGGAATCAAGTCACGGGCAGCAAACATATCATGAGGCTTGCGGTTTGAAGCGTGACGTCCAAAGTTGTGGACGGCGGTTGGATCAAAGTGAGTTTCGACCCATGGCAGAAGTCTCTTTCCCGCACTCGTCAGCCCAGCGAACGCGAGAAAAAAAAAATTAAAAAAGAAACCCTGCTCGTAGGGCCTCTCCGGCCAACAACTGTGTTTTCTTCGGTTTGAACGAATTCATTTGGCTTTGTAAATAAGAAACAAATTGTCCCTTTTGATCGGTTACTTAAAACACACAGGCCCACAAGCTGCTAACCTGCCAGCTGCAATGTGTAAATCGGTTCTCACTTCACTTCTTATTCGAAGGCGTTTGTCTGAACTAACACTTTTATCAAGTTCGCGTCAAATTCAATTTTTCACACGATTAAAATATAATCTACTCACAATGTGGAATCTCAAAAACATCCGGATCATCATCAGGATCGTAATCCCACTCATCAAAGCTGTGGTACTTGATCACGTATTTGTCGTAGTAGGACACCAGCAGAGTATCGTAACCATTCATTTCAAAGTACACTGGTTTGGGTGGGACAGTTTTGGTGGCGTAAAACACGTATGTATTATTGCGCTCAAATACTGTTATGTTGTATGTCCACTTTGTGCACAGTTTGCCATCTATGGTAGCATCACCCGTGTACTGAGAAAACGAGAAGAAGTGATTGGAACTGTGAAGGTGTCAGGAAAATTTCCAAACACACTTCAATCCGAAATAACTAAATCTCTCAAACAATTTTAGTCGCCCTATGTAAGGTTACCCGGATTCCGGAAACCAGAAATGTTTTGTATGCAGAAAATTATGGAATCCTGGGCTTTGGAATCCGGGATCCAGTCACGGAATCAGAATCTGTCCACTTCATGAATTCGGGATGTACGGAGATGAATTCTGGAATTAAGGACATGGAATTTGGACTGCAAAATCAAAGACTGCCGGTCTTGGATTACCTTAGACATGGTCCTTTCTTCTAAAACCTAGTGAAGCAGGCTTGCAAAGAACCGGCTGAATCGAACGTCCACTGGTACTCAAAATTTAGAGTTCTTAGGCTAAAAATATCATCTAAACGATGGTTAGGGATTCTGAGCATTTTCGGAGAACAAGGGAAAACAGACAAAAGATGTTAGGAAACAAAACAAGAACAGAGGACATTTTCAAGGCATGAAAAAGCAAGCAAACATGTTTGTAACTATCGCTAATGATGGAATTCAAACAAATAGATATTCAATGTTCGAGGTTAACCAGGGAAAGTGATCGGGGTGACGCTGCTCGAGGTCTGTTCTTAGACGGCTTCCCTCGTGTTCTGCAAGTTTTCGGGCACGATCCCAAAGCATGTTTGCATGTTAAGTGAAAACGGGACTCAGTTGTCATTTGTGTTATCCTTTTAAACTTATGGTCGGCCAGTAATTCCCGCGAAAAAAATTGCTCTCTGTATCACAACAATTTTTTTAAATTGATATCCAAGGGACCAATAACCAGATTAAAAATACATAAAATATTCATAATATCGAATTTATTTCTGGAAGATGTGTACAGGTTATGGATGGGGTTAACTTATAGCGAAGATTCGGCCAAAATCTTAACTGTTAACTGAGAAACGATGAGTTTTTTAACTGATAGCTGAGAATTGTTGATGTGTTATTCAACTGTTACGTGATAAATGGCCACAATTTAGCTGACAGCTGAGAAATGGGCGAAAATTTAGCTGATAGCTGAGATTCCAGCAATCCCATCCTGACACTCTGTGTATTGAGGTGAGTAATATTATTCACTATGATTAATAACAAAGTACTTCATAATCAAGCGACACAAGAACGTACTTCGTATAACAAAGAAAGGTTTTCAACTCTTTTCTTTGAACTCAGTTTAGCCCGATGTTATATTGCTTACCTTATAGAAAATAATGCTTTTGCTATGTCGTTTATGTGGAGCAAGAAGATGAGGGGACCAAAACTGAGACCTGAGATAGGACTAAAGTTTGAGCAGGAATGTCATAAGGGTCACTAATTCCATGAATATTAAAATCACCGTGTGACTCGGTTCCAAAAAATTAAGAAGGAAATGTTCTTACCTTAAAGTCCTCAAGCCGAGACTTGAATGGCCAAGCTGAATTACATGGTAATATTGACTGTGCCTTGGCCCTTCGAGATTTGGTCCCATACCTCTTCCAGCAACCCCTGAAATGGCGGTGATTCTTGTGCAGCTTGTAAGAGTACTTTGGGATAAGTTTAAAGTACATGCCATGTCTTCCCAAATCACCTCTTTGAAAGGTTTTTACCTCCCCTTGAGTAAAATTAAGGGGAAAAGGTGTACGAAAGCTTGAATTAATAGAAATAAATGTTTAGAATATATGAAATCTTACGTATTTAGACTGGTCATGAAATAAAAGATCATATATCCATTCCGCAGTTATGTTCCAATATACCTCTTATGGGATAAAACGTGAACTCGCATATGACCACCTATCGATCGGCTGGCTTGATAGCACAGTGGGTAGAACAATGCAGAGAATAAATGTTCATTGGCCAAAAGTGCCTTTTTATCCGGATGAGGCTACTAGTTCAAGAAAATAATTCGTTTGCAAACGTCTTCCAGCAGAGTCTAAGAAAAGCTTGCAAGAATGCAGAGCGGACTGAGGGTTGTACGAGGTAGTTCATTTTTTAAAAATATTTCTTCCGATTTGAGACTTAATAAGTAAGTATTAACTAAGTACGCGAGATTGGACGATACAATTAGGGTTATTTGGTAAGGAAGATATAGCCGAAAATGATTCGACTCTAAGGATTGGCAGGGAAGAACAAACTCGTTAGAATGCCCTCACAGGGCCAGTTGTTTTAGTTTCATTTTGGTTTTCAGATACGCAAATAAAATTACAATCAATTGCTTGTGAGTACATCGGGTGTGATGATTGTCATGTAAAGTTTTTGGAACGTCCACTTCCAGTTGTAAAGCCCGTGGGTATTACAGAAGGGTTTCAATTCAGCAGACATGAGTACGTGATAAATTAGTCACACAGACGTTATTAGCCAGGTTCAGTGAGAGAAACCAAATTATTGAAGCAACTGAAGATCCACCCGGAGTGTCGTTTGTATTTTTGTATTAAAGTGAAACTTTGGCTTTTCAAAAATGGGCTCAGAAGCGAAGTGTCTAGAACTTCAACTGAGAAACCTCTCTCGTGACGACCCACACGGAGTCCCGCTCAAAATATTGGCCAAAGCTAATATTTCTTTCCTTTTTTTTTCACAATTAAATGACCGTGGACACACCATTCGCATATTTTCGCCTTATTGATCTCATGATCATGACAATCAGTATGGTTGTAGCTTCTGATATATTCATTCCCAAGACTCTTAACGGGCAAAGATTTTTTACATCTTTACAGTCAGATATCCACGGCCTTATACTGAAAAAAGGTGTGGTATTTTGTTTCATTAGCGTCTCTATAGCAATGATTTTGATTGAGTCAAGCAGTATCGATGATCGCAACCTGTGAATAGTTCGCCCCATTGCACTCCTTTTCAAGGGACTTCTCAAAGCGGAAGTATTCAATTAAAAAATCAATCCATACACTCAGCATATACCTGTGGGTTAGATTGCCAAACCTACAGTAGGTAAACCCACTTTAAAAAAAGAGACTGAAATGCTTTCGTCGTAAGTGTCATGTAAACACAGCGCTTCTGTGGTATATTAAATCTCTATTTACCCCGAAGCATTTTTCCTTTACAGGTACTTGTAAATAACAATGAGTCCTTGAATATTTTGATTGAACTTTGCAGGTATCCACGGCTCTAAAAAACAACGATTTTTTTTAAAGTATAAGAAATACGTGATGAAAATTAAAATCAGATTAGTGTCTTCAGTAATTTTAGTTAATGTAGAGCTGAGATCGAAAACAGGATAACACACTTACCATGATAGTAATCAATTCGACTCTTTTCATGAGTCTTACTGTGCCAAACTTCAAACGGTTCGTTTATGTTACTTGTGGGTAGCGACAAAACACCCGTTGCATGATATTCACTAGGAAAATGCAAGCTTCTTAAGTCAACGCTATGCACTTTTGCGTTTCCCTTGTGTTTCTTGGGTGTGCTTTCAATAAAAGGCCATTGCTCAAGAATTATAAGACAAAACAAGGCAAACGTTTCATAAGGCATATCACAATGGTGCTTCTTAGACGATGTTGTCTTTCCAACAGGCCCAGGTTCTTCCCCCTTTTCGCCACACACAATCGAGCATGAATAAATTTAGAGCGCCGATTTCACGCTTCCTGCATCATGTAATGCCGTATTTTCGGGATATAACAAAGGAAGCGACCTGTGTCATTTTGTAGAGCCAACTAAACCATGTTTATGGGTGAATCACGCATCAAATTACATCATAGAGATAAAGGTTGAGTGATCAAAGCTGAGCTGCCAAAACATGCCATTTATGGCGATCAGTCAAAGCGGACACCGGTAAAAATTTGTTTTATTCTAAATTTGAGCAATTGTTGTTTCTATTACAACACAGACTAAGTTGCGACGAGAAGACTGAACCGTTTCGTGACTTGAAAAATAATGATAAGGTGTATATATTCACCGTTTCCTCAAAAGAGTCCGAAAAGAGAATGCCACTATTCAGTCAAAGCTATTCAGTCTATATATATATTTAGAATTCAATAAATTTTATTGGTATTTCACAAATAGACATTCAATATGTACAACAATTACGCTACAAACTAAAGCACAACATTATTTTAGAGCAGAGTTTGATCTTGGATCCCTACCCCTAGAGAGAAGTGAAATTCTCACCAGGCGAAAAGTCGTGTCAGGTCTGAATCCAAAACACCTCTTACAGTTTCTTACACCTCTGACAGTTTCGTCTCCTTGCAAAGTTTGTACGGTTGTAAGTTGAAGACCGTTGCATGGGTTGTTGAGTTGATGAATTTACACGTTCTTGTCAAATGCGAAAGTTTGTTGGATGGCCACGGTAAGGCGCGTTGAACTGTAAGGCTGGAGAAAGTGGCAAGTTCTTCGTGAAAGGTGGCTTGTTTTCTTTGCATGTGGACATTGTTTTCGGACTCTGGGCCTTTACGCTATATCGTTTGTCACTGATCTTTAAGTGAGAGTGGAGAAAAGGACGAATCAAGCTGATTTTTGGGGTAAAATTGTCCTTGAGGTTCCGAGTCTCCAGCCTTGCCTTCTTTTAATGAAGGATAGGAGCAAATTTCAAAACTAGCCCAGAATTCCTCAAACCGACACAAGGACTCAAGGTGAAGTAAAAGTAAGTTTATTTTATTTATTTTTGAGTCCACGCGTCTTTTGATCAGTTCCAGAACTCCGCATCTTAGCGTTGATCAAAAGACACGCCGACTTTAGGAAAGAGATTGATTTCGGAACTGATCACTATCTCATGGCCTCCGTCCCATGTTCTATGCTGATGATAGCCAGATTTACCTCACAATGGGGCTCGGAAATAGAAATATATCCATCGGTAAAATCGAAGGTTGTATAAACCACATTATTGGCTGGTTCTCCAATAATTTCCAACTCTGCAACTCAGCCAAGACTAAAGTTATTTACTTTTCTTCGAAGTTTATTAACAGCGACCCTATTCCTTCCATAAATATTGGTGCTAACACCATCGAATTAAAACCTGCCGTATGTGATCTTGATGTCGTTTTGGATAAACATCTCGACATGTCAAGACAAGTCAATAATATCTGTAAATCGGCGTCTCTAGCAATTCATAATATTGGGAAGATTAGAAATTACTTGGATCAATCCACTGCAGAGAAGCTTGTCCACGCTTTTGTAATTAGTAAAATTGATTTCTGCAACAGCCTCCTATTTGGGCTCCCGAAAAAGCAACTTGAAAAATTGCAACGTATTCTTAATGCTGCCGCTAGAATTACTACAAGAACTAAAAAATATCAGCACATATCTCCGGAATGGAATGGCTCCATCCTATATTTGTGATCTTCTACAGGTTCATCGTCCAAGTCGAAATCTTCGTTCTGCATCCAGGGGATTGTCATTGGTAGTACCTGCTTATCAGACCCAGGCTTACGGTGCTCGCTCTTTCTCGGTAGCTGCAGCTACTCTCTGGAATTCCTTGCCAGTGGACATTAAAAACGCACAATCTTTGTCCATTTTTAAAAAGAGCCTCAAAACATTTCTTTTTAATTAACTTCATATGTACTTTTATTACATCGTTTTTTTTTTTCATTATGTTTTTTTTTTAACTTCTTGTATTTGTAAGTTTATTTGTATATTTCCAATATTTTATTTCCTATATTTTGTTAAGCGCGCTGAGATTATGTAGCTGCGCTCTAAAAGAATTTTATTATTATTATTATTATTATTATTATTATTATTATCATTATCATTATCATTATCATTATCATTATCATTATTATTATTATTATTATTATTATTATTATTATTATTATTATTATCATCATTATTACTATTATTATTATTATTATTATTATTATTATTATTATTATTATTATTATTATTATTATTATGTACGTAAGCCTCACGCAACTCGTGCTGCAGAGCCAAGAGCGCGATTTGTGACCGAGCGACAAAAACAAAACCCATTTTCTACCTCGGCCATTCCTACGGAAGGTCAGTGTAAAAAGCATCAAATTTAAAAGGGCCGTGCCACGGAAGTGCATTATATTTTGCGTAGCGTATAGTTGCTATGCAACTTTACGTTAACCCAGAAATTAATTTCAATGTGTCGTGAGCAAACATAATTAAGTTAAAAACAATATAGAAAAAATACTGTGTTCGTGAACAAGTTTTAAAATCCTCAATTTTAGCAACCATTTCAATCTTCTTCAATTTTGCCCGTCCCTGCCTCCTTTTGTATTTTCTGTTTTCTTCAAACCTTACTCACCCGCTTTACATTGCGCGCCTTTGTTGTTGTTGTTGTTATCCGGGAATTTGAAGCGTTTACTTCCATATATGGGCAAATATCGTTGAGTTATTTTTGCACTCGAGCGAAAAATTAAAACAATTTTGTCGGCGAAATAAAACAGAAGAATACCTTCATTTTGAGCGCTTTTCTATGAAGCGTGGAGCTACGTCTGCATTATAAGACAAAACCTCTTTTTGTTCGAACAATAGGACAACCATAACACATCAATTATTCAAGATGGCTGCGCCCGCGAAATTTGAAAGTGAAAATAAGCGATTTTAAAAATAAACACTGTTTTAAAAACAATTGTCAAACAAATTTGTTTATAAGCATAATTTCCTTCCGTTTAAACTTACGCTTTAGGGAGAGTGGAGCTCGAGGTTCTCTTTAAATGGAGTAATGTCTTCATTTTTAGGTTTTGTCAACGCTTCTGTTGACCGGTGAGCACTTGACCGTCTTGAGAGCACTTGACTCACAAAAGAAGGGAAGTCACATGGCCTTTTCGATAGTATTACTCACGTAATACATCGCGGTTAGGAAATCCTGATACTGATTAAGACTTACAAGTTAGGGCTGTGAAGAGCCAACTGGGAACTGAAAACGGCGAAATGAAATCTCTTCTATGGGGAGTGATGGCTTAGATTAGTAGAACACTGTATGTCCTCTGAGAGGTCGTGAGTTCCTTAAGGTTTTCATTCGTTACCGCTTTTGGCAACGGTGATAACGGCGGTGATAGAAAAATAAAAAATAATAAGACGCTTCTTAGTTCAAACATATGTATTTCACATATGATCTGTCTGCATTACTTATTTTCAACTCCCATTGATAAGATAGCCGTATTTGTGTCCCAAACAACAGAAAGTAAAATTCAATATATTGTTCAAAGTTTTCTTATGTGATCTTCCGATTGCTAGTTCGAATTACACGACATTCTGATTACTAGTTCAGATTCTATATAACACAAACAACAGAACTTTGGTAAACGCACTTAATTTAACACATATTTTATTTCTGTTAGTTCATCTTCCCAGGGAGTCATGCGAGCCATGGCTGCGAATCCAATCCCGATAAAAGCGCCGATTTGACGATGCCGTTAATTGGACGGAAATACACACACAAGCTCTCGCATTTTAACATAACACTTTCTTACCTTCATGTTGCTGAAGTCCTGAAATTGTTCAGTCGTTCACATAAAAGCAATATAACTTGGCAGAAAAGTGCAGCGCCGCCTCCTGATCATCAGTTGTTCACACAGCGTATTTCTGGGTTTTCTTATTCGAGGTTTCTCTGTTCTCGGATCGTTGAAAATGAGGATGTAATCACTTCAAATAAGATAACTTTGTTTAAATTAACCTGCGATCAGGCTCTATTTTAGTTTCGCGTGGTACGTAATGTGGAGTTGGCGAAACGAAAAATAGAGCCTGACCAAATTCCTCTTTGAAATTCCTTCCGCCCACTTTTTTTGATTGATTGACATGTCCTTCATCGGCCAATCAAATTTACTTCCATTACACCAATACACGCGTGGACGGCAGATTCATGCTAAATTTGTTTTGACCAGAGTTAATTACCGTGCATGCATGGGAGGAATATTGTAACCGAATTCGAAAGTTACCGTTGGCTTTAATTTGAGGAAAAAAAAAAAAAAGCATGGGGAATGTTTTCGACGACTATATTGCGGCAAAGGCCGGTGTAATTCTTCCTCTAAACTTCACTGAATATGCAATCTTTTAAGCTTGACATCGTAATTTGTAATTGAGATAACCTTGCATTTTGTCGTTGGACGGTTTGGCAATAGATTTTTCAAGAAAAATAAAAGAGAAATACATTATTCCTTTAACGTGTTTGCCCATGAAGGCTTCTTTGGTGATTTTTTCGGGTAATATCTTCAGTTGCAGTGTATTTCTAGAATTGCGCGCGGTAAAATCATGATAAGTTTGGCCGTTAATATTTTGATGGAGTACGAACAGTAAAAAAGTTTCTTTTATTTTTGTACAATTGGTCTCTCTGGAAACATGCCATTTTAGTTTCTGGAGTGCGAGTTCTAAGTTAAATCAACTTGAAATATTATGAAGCAATCTTGACTCCAAATTGTGCAAACAAACCGTACCATATACACTAAGTAAATAAAGCCGTTTGATACACAGATATTCAAAACAAACATGCATTCGTGTAACTTGCGATTTTATCAGCATCTCCTCCTGTTGATATATATGTCCTTTGTATCATCCAGGAAAACGATATGCATCGGCTTTCATTGCCATTTGAAAGAACCAGCCATTTAGCTTTCAAAACATCAGGGAAGTTTGTGCCAAAGTACTTTCAACCACATGGCCACAGAGCTCGACAACGGAATCGGGAATTTCACTCGTTCCAGAGATTCAAACCCGATTCTGGACAAGTTATGAGATGTTTCAGATGGCATATCTCCATTTATACAAATAAAATCAAGTTGCACCTTCCACGGCATTGTAAGAACAAAAGGGAGCAATTTTTTTCGTACACTTATGGCGGATTAGTCTCGAAGACTTCGCGAGAGCTCCGCGCAATCACGATGGCATTTTCACTTCCGGCGTTTCAACAGCCAATCAGATCACGAGTTTGGTCGGCCAAAATTTGGCCGACCGTCCGGAATTCTTGAGAGACTTCTGGTCAGGCCCAATTTTTGCGAGCGACGACATTAGAGAACATATGGGCGAAGCTAAAAATGGGCCTGATCGCAGGTAATGTTTAAATATAAGTCTTGCACCGAAAAGCGAATCTGATGCAGTCAAAAATGTCGTTATTTCAAGGACATCTGTTTCTCGTTTGGCGGAAGAACGCAAATTAATTCAAAACGTAGTGTGAACTGAAATCAACAACTGCGGCAAAGTAACTTTGGAGGGGAGGTAGGGGGGAAGGGGGGGGGGGGTGGGGGGTTTGTTCGCGTTTCACGCACAAATTTTAACAAAATTCACTTGCCTCTTACACCTTTAGCTGCTTTTAACCATACTTTTTTTTAAATTCACGAATCCCGTATCTCTTTTACTTGTTTTTCATCTATCACACAAATTTTTGCTTTTGGTACGCGTCACGCATAAACCGTTTCCACCCTCTGCGAACTAATCATTTCCGTTTCTATTCCGTAGCTGAGTATCGTTCAAAAAACTATTCAATTTTATTTTCATTACTAGAGTTTTAGTAGCCACCACCCTAGCTCTACAGACATATATATAATGTATATGTGACTTCTTCTCCAGAGGCTACACCCTTGTAAAGGAAGTACTCAGGAAGACCGCGGCCCAGGTGGCACTTGGTCATATTCATATTTTTCTTTCCCTATTAGTTGTCTAAAATGGTTTTCGGTAATGAAGGCATTTCTTCGTATCACTGACAAACTCAAGAAACCGCTAAAGTAATCATTGCACTAGCCGACAGAGGAGACGCGAGTACGGAGCAAAATACTTCGCGTCAAGGACTTCGCGTTTACCGGCTTCGGTGTCACTGTTGTGAAATACATATCTCTCATAGCGTTACACTTGCAATTACTGATATTGTATATTATATTAACTACAATGGATTTTGAGGGAGACAGCAAACGACCTGAAAAAGAAACACTCCCTTGTTCATCTACAGCGGATGACCAAGGTACTTTAGTGATCCGTAAGGTCAGGGCGCGGTTCTTCCATTTCAAGGGTCAGGAATTCATACCTGGTTCACAATAGACATTTAGTTCATGGTTTTACAACTAAACTTGTCAACTAATCTTTGCAAAATATCCATATAGGGCTTCTTGTGCTTGCTGTTTATTGAAGATACGTCTAGCTCAAGTGCGGTACAAGTCTCCTGCAGCATCTCTACGTAAAGCTATAACGGCTTGGACTGTCACACGATTTCACGGATGTTATATTTTTCAAACAGGATTGGTGCTGAAGGGCCAAAGTCTTCATCACTTCTTCAGTCAAGTCGTGGATGTCCTTCTCTTTGAATGCCTCATGTCTATCAACGTCTCCACTGCCAGTGCTGTAAGTTTATTTTTTCGTTGTCAAGCGAGGAAAAAATCCTGCTATTTGCAGAGGTGTGAGGAAGTTGAACCTTTTAAAGATACTGTAGCCAAATTGTTGTGCTTGGCTCTTCGCATTGCCTTTGAAATGTCAGCAAGATCAGACTTTTGCCCGGTGCGTTCTCCTTCTTGGAACACTTCAGTGACGTGAGATAGGTTTTCTGAGTAGCTGTGAGGTTCTTTCTTGTCACTGTTGCTGACTTTAGAGCCCATCCCATCGGTAGTGCCGGACCTTCATCCTTCAACTATATGATAACCTCTTCATCGACGGTTTCTGGAACGACACCAGCACCATGCTCCAGCTTGGCGGCGTACATAATCATCGCCTTGTCGTACAGGGTTTCGTACTCTAGGGCATACTTGTGTGTGTCACAATCTAGACGCTTTTCTAACGAAGAATATTTGCGCATGCTGGAAGGGCTTGACACACCCCTCCTCTGGACAATGAAACAGACCGCTACTTTTCTTACTATCTTCTTCATCACTTTCTTACTCGGTTGCTCTCCAAAGAATGCACGAAAGGTAACATTTCAGTTTCATTATTGCATTGTTTCTCATAGCTACAGTAATATGCCAAGAAATCCCACGCTTCTGAATTTCTCAGAATTTTCTTTGCAAAAACTTCATTGCCCAATCCATACTAAGAAAAATGGACTTTGATTTTTCATTCAAACAAGCATTAAAATTTTGTCGCGCCTTTCGGGTATAATGCCGTTTTGTCCTTTCGGATGCTTCTATCTAGGGTTTATCCAAAGAATGATGGATTGGACTTAATATCCCTTGAGGCGAGGAACTCGTTCAGCTTTTCTCTTGGTGACTCACTTTTGTTGTTCAGGTGAAGTGAAAGAGACTCCATGAGGCTCCTCTTTCATCTCTCCTTTTCCTTCTTTCTGCATTGAAAAATAAAAGAAATTAAAAACTCCAAATTCCCTTAGATATTTAACGCTTTACATTACACAATGCAATAATTTAAAGTTTAAAATGTAGATAACACGAGTCTATGAAAGGACCTAATTATATTGTTTCGCATCAAGGTCTTGTACCCAGTCTTCTCGTATAAACATATCCGAATTCTAAGGGATTTGTTCCTGGGACAAGTTTTTGAGAATAGTCTTCCGAAATATGCTGCAAATTGTGCGTGGATATAGAAAAAAAAAACGTTTTTATCAAATTAAATTTAGTTTACGGTGGCGGATCCACGTGCTGCGGTTACGGACCCTTCCCCCCATGAGACCAAATGGTTACGTTATTTGTGTTTGCTTAAAGTTTATTATAAATACAAAAGATGTGTGTTCCAAGGGTTTTCTTCACTTCCGTGTGCAAGTAGAATGACAGTAATGGTCGACTAAAGTTGATGGTTAATATATTATAACGTGTAACCGCTGGTTACTAACCGTAAAACTACTTTAACAGCATTTACTGAACACATATTTTGATCTCCCTTTAAAAAAAGGACTGAACTGTTTACATTGATGCCGTTTGCATGCTGGTTGAAGCCTACCAGCTAGTGTAAGATTTACCATTTCTTTCACAACATTGACGGCTTCCATGGCAACAGATGATAAAGTTACAGTGGCTGCCTCTTTCTCGTCAGTAAACAGGGCCCTTAGGGTTTTTCGTCAAGTTGCGCAGATACCTGAAGAGAAAAAATCACGAGCTCTCAATAGTTAATTATGCAATTTGGAGAAAAAAAATTCAGGTGACTTGAATAGAAAAGCGTGCAAAGAGTCAATTTACGTGAGCCAACTTGAAGAAACACTCCTGTCTTCTTTAATATGATTTGAGAAAATCACATTTCCAAAGTCCTCTGTCACACATTGGCCAAAATTCTGTCACTTTTGCCATGATTTGATATTTCAGATGGAACCCTGCACCTCGTACTAGACCCGCTTTCTTTGTGTTTGCGAATTCGCCGAAGCACTGCAAAGTGTGTATTTTGTTCCTTTCCTATGTAAAGCACGGCAATTTTAGGATCACAAACGGTGCATTGAATGGGCTTTTGCGTTTTATCGCTCTTTGTAGAGATCGGCGCAATGTGCTCAATTATGCTTCCATGTGCATAACTTTGGTAGAGATCCGTGCATGTTCCTGTACGAGGCATAGTTCGTTTCACTCCCCACCATGTCTTTTCAATGCCCTGCTGTGGAGTCGTTTGTCAAGGTTGACGAAGTTTAGGCGATGGTTTACTATGAGATGATGTTAGCCCTCGTCTTGAAGGCAATCGTAAGCTTTCCGGCCACGGGTCGCTAGGGCTAATATTTTTTTCAAGGAAAGCTCGATGCCAGAATTTCACGAGTTCCTGCGGATTGAAGGTTATCCATTGCAGTGTTTTCTTGAACATCGCGAACAAAATCCATCTCTAGATATGCACTTTGTCTTTGCCCATTGACCGCATTTCCACACAGGTTTTGGACATTTCAGTGACGACGAAAGTAAATTGTGTTCTTTGCACCACAAAGGGGCGGTGTCCTTTTTGACCGAAAAAATTACACAGTGCCCGAATGTTTGATTGTTGAAATCCGTTTTTTACTCCCTCAAAATTTACGAAAGAAACATTCCTTTACAATCCTAAAAAGTCATAAAACTGTACGTATTCGAAACAAAGAGTTTTTAGAACCTCACATAAATTTTATGTAAAATAAATTGCTAAGGCTAAATTAAATATTTACCTAAAGCCTCGTAGGCTGCTTGAACTCACCTTAAAAGTCCCTTTGATCTGAAAAAGTTAGGCGCGAACTGCAGCAAATGCCAGCGATCAACAGATCAGCAGACGAGCAACTCAAATGTTTTAAGATCAACCGCAAGGACTTATTTCAAAACAAGGACTTTAATATCTTTTAACTTACAGAAGTAATATTTTTATACTTTCAAGTGCTGCTTTTTTATATTTTTGCCTTATTTATTTTTATTTTCATCTTTTCCGGCTCGTACGCCTATGCCAAAAAGGAGCAACGGTGTGAGCGATGTGGGCAAAGAAGAGAGAGAAAGAGGGAGGGAGAAAGCGAGAGGGAGACGAAAATGAGATCCATTTTTGTTCATTCCGTAAGTACAAATTGGTCATGTATATGTTCGATTCCCTTGGGTGTACGTTTTATTCCACAAAACAATAGCGCGAATGCATAATTAATTTATTCTGCATCCATAATGAAATAGGGACCTGTACGGAAATCATTCAGAGAAATTTTATCAAGTAAGCGTGGTGTGTGGTGTATTGTTTCATGATAGTGTGTGTTCTGTAGAAGCAACTTAAACTACTAAGGAAATGAATCGGTCACAAAAGCCCTTGTTTTTAGCTTGTCCACTTTTTTGGGAATCTCCTGTGGGAATATAACGTTTACCTTTCTGAAAATTGAATTGTATGGTAAAGATTATTTATTTATTTACTTAAAAAATGCCTTGTCAAACCAATACGAGTTGCGGAATCAAAATATAACGAAAACCCTAGCCAGTTGGAAAATGTTTGTCGAGGAGTATAACGTGACCAGCCGCAACCATTGTCTCTTTCCTCAACGACAAGGGAGGCAGAGAATAGAGACCCTGGAAACGAGGTTGGTAGAGGCAGGAAGCGGAAAATTTAAATGCCAGCTGAAGCATTTTATTTTAGCCTCCTCCAATGTTATATTGCAATCATCATTGATCGTGTGGACCTGGCTTTCTACGTCATTAATGGAATAGCATTACGACACCTGAGTTCTAATTAATTTTAAGGTACCTAAAACAAAATAAAAATAATAACTCCTTAAATCAAGCAGAATAACAAGAACGCATCTGTTGAAATATAGCCCGTGCCGAACTTCCTAACCACATTCATGTTTGCTTCTGGAAATTCGGAATCACTTCTCCAAAACCTCTCACCACGAAGATGACTCACTACGAAACTGAAGCAAAGTATATGTTAACAGAATGCTAACAAGGACAATTCAATTGCAAATCACACTCAACGGCTGCATAAAGGAAGTTTCAGGAGATCGTACAACCCCTCACTTTGCGGGCCTGGCTGTTTCTTCATCCAATGAAAACATCCCCTTTACTAAATGCGTTTGTTTATATATAAAATAAGTAAACAGTACTAAAACAATTAACGAAAAGAAGGAAATAAGTTGAATTCTTGGACACGCCGGTCAGAAGACAAATTGCACCAATGAAAGTGGACGTTCCTTCGAGCAGACCGCTCCAAAAGATCAGTTAAAGCGTGATAGCGGACGTGCTATTGCATGCATCAGTTTGTGCATTATTGCTACAGATTCAAACTCCACTTTCTAAGCACAGTATATCATCGAAATTTCTTCTGTAGACTTTGCATGATAGGTACTTTTTAGAAGGTGCATAATCAACCTAAAAGCCGATATAATCATAAAAAAAAACAAACAAACAAACAACAACGACAACAACAAAGAAAAAAAAAACAAGAAGACTTGCTGTTTATTCACGTAGGTGTTTCTGATCGTACATTAATTTAAATCTCGTTTTGCTGAATTCTTCTGACTTGGTATGTCGTCAATGAGGTCTTAGTCATCCGGTTGACGCGATCCATTTGGACGATTAATGACGCAGGTTTTGACCAACTATACTTTCGACAGAACAGGAACAACTACTGACCTTTGATAACGCAACTGATACGTTCTGATACGTTCGCCACTTCTTCATACAACTCACTCACAGTAGCGCTGACCCCGGGGATACAGCTGCCCGTACCAACAGTACATGAAATTAATTGTACGAAAGAGACAAATGATCCCTGCACTTTCCTGGAAAATTTAGCAATTGTCTCTTATAGACATCTTAAAAATTCAATTAGCTAGAACGGGCTTCGAGCCCATGACGTCTGCGATGCGGGTGCAATGCTGTACCAACTGAGCTATGAGGCCACTCAGTTGAGGGCAAGTCAATTTTTTGGGCTCGTGTGTTTCATTTCTTTCACGAAATTGTACGTCATTTATGAAATAACTAGAAGTTGACATCCGCTTACGTTGTCGGGCAGCACTGTTTTGAATACGTTGCAACTTGTTGAGATGTGCGGCTGGTAGACCATACAGCAGACCATTGCAATAATCAATACGTGCGGTCATGAATGCATGAACGAGTGCCCGCGAACGAGTGTTAGTGTGGAGTCTTTAGATAAATACTTGCCGGATGCGTCTGATGTTATACAGGTGAAATGACAAGGTCTTACACATCTTGTTTATATGACAATCCATGTTCATGTTTTCAACAAACCACGATGAGAGGTTTTTAACGGCAGTCACAGGATTAATAGTAGCGTCACCAACGACCAACCCCTTGATGATAACTTAAGCGAGCTGTTTTCTGGTTCCAATTAGTATGATTTCTGGCTTACTGTCATTTACTTTAAGCTCGTCTTTAATCGACAACTCTTGTTTGAGTTTTGCCCTATGTCCAGTGATTTTCACGTGCAACCTTATATGAGCTGAACTTATGATCTCTCTATTGTTTTTTTGGCTAATCGCATGGCGCTCTGTAATTTCCAATAGCTTGCATTACCATGTGCTTCATCACTCTGGTCTTTTTTCTCACGGCCAAGCATAATGTCTTGAAGTTTCCTTTTCAAATTTCGAGAATGATTTCAGACGATTTTTTAGGACATTTGTAAGACAGTGTGTGTTCGTAGCTGTTTGATGTGCACGAATCGATCGATGCTTTGGCGCTACCAGCTTTCACGAAATTCTGCTCAGTTAAACACTTATCCATCCAGTCTATTGCCGTTCTTTCATCCCTACGACCGTCGGCGGGGATTCGAAAGACACTCGAACGCCAGCTTCCGGACCTAACACGCCATTACCTGGTCCACCAATTTAAATTACGGATGTCTCAACAACTCATCCTTGTCAAACGAAGAGCACAAGGCCACGTTTTACCGACGGCCCAATGCAGAAGATGCGAAGGACACTGTGCCATAGAGTTTTGAGTGTTTGAACTTTGCTCATCTCATTGTGTTGATAGTAGTTTAACTCCTCTGCTTGATATTTTGGTGCTTGATCTTTGAATGCTAAATTTATTGTGGCCATAGGAGTTTAATAATTGTTAATTGATTGAGTTCTGCTTGTTATTTTCGTGTTTGATCTTGGACTGCTGAATGTTTGTGGCCATAAGTTTAATTATTATTTTACTGTTTTGATGTTTAATCTCTCTTATTGATCAGTGTTTTAGTGTTTAAACTTTGACTGGGGAACTTATTGTGGCATATAAGTTTAATTGTTATGTTAGTTCTGCCTGTTATTTTAGTCTCTGGCCTTTGATTGTTGAATTTATTGTGGCCATCGAAGTTTAATTGTTATTTTAGTGTTTGATCTTTGACTGTTGAATAAAGTTTAATACTGAATTATTGTTATTTTAGTCATGCTTGCTGTTTCCATGTTTGATCTTTGAATTCTGAATTAATTGTAGCCTTAAAAGTTTAATTCCTCTGATTGCAATTTTAGCATTTGACTTTTGACAGCTGAATTTGTTTTGGCCATAGAAGTCTAATTGTTATTTTATTTCTGCTTCTTGTTTTAATATTTGACCTTTGACGGCTGAGTTTATTCCTTTGATTGATATTTTGGTGTGTGATCTTTGGCCATAGAGGGCTACTGTAATTGTTATTTTAGTTTCTTGTTATTTTACTGCTTGACTTTTGACTGCTGAATTCATTGCGGCCATGGAAGTTTAATTCCTCTTATTGATATTTTAGTGTGTGATCTTTGACTGCTGATTTACATCATGGTTAATAGAAGGGAATGGTTAGGAAGCTCGGCACACATCAAAGGAGCAAACAAAGATGCCAAGATTTAGGTTGGAAAGTCCACGACCGTGCACAATCTTTTGTTTTGCGCTCATATACTATGCATGAATTACGTAATCAACACGTTTCTATTGGTTAGTTCCTCAGTACGGAGTAAACAACTATTGTGTTTTGTGCACGGTCAAGGCCAAAAAAGAGAACAAAAACCTACAACAAAGAAATTTGTCGGGTTTCATAACCATTCCCCTCTATTAACTATGTTTACATGGTTTTTTATAATTTGTGGTCATGCACTGTTCGAATTTATTTGGAAAAAAACGATTTTAAGATACTTTTAATGAAAAAGCGGCTAATTTTATTATGATGGCTAGTGCCAACTCTCTTTATAAGCCACGTTGAACAGGTGTCCTACTTTTGAATGGTGAGAAAATTTTACAGGCTCCAAGTACTCTTCCCTATCAGCAATAGGTTTCATTTCCACGTTGTTTGTTATTTGCTGATACAGTTTTTAAGAGTTAAGTGCATTACATAACACTTTGTCCGAAGGACAAGGAGCAACACGCATACAACACATGCACATTTAGAATCTATACGAAAGTATTCGATCTTTTCGCTTCTTGTAACAATTTTGCCGCATTGTTATCAGTACATGGCTACACGTGATCGTGCGCTTAAATATAAGGCGTGCGTAGTTCAATTCCCGCGCAAGGTTGTAAAAACTTGTCTTTGATCCAAGATTTTTCGAAAACCTACCGTACAACCCATGATGAAATTTGCACAGTTGATTTGTGGGAGTGCATCGCGTTCTGAGCCACAATTGTAGAAAAAAAAAATCTGTGATACAGATCTTGAGTTATTTTTGAAAAAGGCAAAATTTCATATTTTCATTATTTGGGAAAAGTCAGTCTTGGAGATTTTTATTTTAGTTCGCATACATGTTTATCGGAGCCAATTTCTAATTCCTGAAATCTCAAGGTGGGGTCATACGGGTAGATTTTCAGGAAAACATCATTAAACGTAACATTAATCTTTTGTTTCTTTTAAAAGTTTAGAACACATGGCGATAAATTAGAGACTATGGTAACAAAAACACTGAGCTATAAATTTCTTCGGCCGTATAGTAGAGTGCGGCCAGCTAAATTGACCAATAACAGCGCGAGTAGTAACTGAGAGATACAATAATAAACTATTTAAACAGTGTATAAAGGAAGTAAGTTTCTGTTTAAAATTAGGATGGTCAGTGATGCAGGACGATTTCAAAGATTGGGAATGATGGCGAGAAACGTTTGCGGGGGTAAGACAGCTATAAAACGTGTTATTCACTCATAAGGTTGAAAGCAAACAACAGTCAGCCGAGCGTCGATCGAGTATCGGCTGAGTGTCGACAATCTATCGACCGACTAGCGGTCGTGCTAAGGAGACTATCGACCGACACAGGAGTCGGTCGACACTCGACCGACAGCCGATAGATATCTCGATCTAGTGTCGATCGATTGTCGATCGACTGTCTATCGACATATCGATAGAGTATCGATCGAGATGTCGATCGAGTATCGATCGAGAGTAGCGATCGTCACTCGACCGCGGATGCCTTCAGTACACATGATCCTCACCAGCACATAGATAGAAAGTGACATAGTCCATGAGGTATGGATGGCGAATGTATGTTACCTCAAGGCTGTCAGGTGCAATCTACTAAACTTGAAAAAGCGATAGCTAGTTATCTGATCACTTATCTCTTATTTCGACAACAATTCGACAAAACTACATATTTCTGCCAAATTTGCTGTAAATGACTACTGTCGAGTTCCTGAATTTCTAACACAAAACATCACTTAAGTAAAAACTATTTGCTGGGCTATTACGTATGTATTTGGTGGGGTCATCGTAGATAGGGTTAATTGCACTAGCAAGGGTAGGGCCAATTGTAGTAAAGTGCTGATTAAATTGGTTAGAAATATAGAGTTAATTAGTATAGACCTTACTATTTCTTATGATCCTAGAAGAGTAGTTTGATTTAATTTTAGCTTTCCTTTTAATGATTGTACCAATAAACTTCCATGTTTCTTTCAGGTTTTCTTTGTACAGCTGAAAATATTGGTTATAATATTTATATTTGGCTTTAGCCTTCAATTTGTTAAGTAGATTGGAGTATTGTTTGTACTCTTTTATCTTCATTGAATTTTGCTGGAAAAATGTGATTTATACATCTTTTGTTTCCTTTTAATTGATTTTAAAAGCCCCTGTGTTAACCAAGGTTTGTTAAGTTGTTTCATTTTAGAATTGGTTGCTT
>OX421449.1:25034626-25049626 GCA_949126865.1 Montipora capitata | reverse complement strand
GACGTTTCAAATAAAATTTGTCTCAGTAAACAAAAAAGTGTAGTTTTGTCGACATGTAGCTTTGTGTATTCGCGGGGAAACGATCTGAACTGCACATGCTACTGGCAGCAACTGACATTCTATGAATGTCTACTAAATCGTGATCAGTCAAGGTAGAACAGGTTTTTGGTCGCTATGCATTTTCATTACTATGGTCCTGAATCTCTCAACGTTTCGCCAGCATATAGATAGAGAGTGATGTAGTCCATGGAGGTATGGATGGCGAATGCATGTTACCTCAAGGCTGTCAGGTGCCATGTACAAAAAAGAAACTATGGCTGGTTATGTGATTGTTTATTTCTGATTTCGACAACAATTCAACGAAATTACATATTTCTGCTAAATTTGCTATAAATGACTACTGCCGAGTTCCTGAATTTCAAACACAAATCATCACGTCAACCTTGATTTGGGTTACTCAGAAGAGTGTTGGATGTATTCAATGATTTCGTTGTAAACTACTGGGGCGGCGTCCAAACCATAGATGAAATCAAGATGGTTCCATTTCGGAATTTCCACACTGTGAATCACGTTTGGCAATTGAGACAAAAGATATTGCACATCTTTAGGGTTAGCAAGCCAGTCGTTCTCTCCGGAGTAGACGACGACCGGTAGTGTCATTCTTTGCAGATTGTACAAGGGTGTTTTGCGCTAGAGGAATAACAGCAAACAAGAAAGAAAGTAAAAGTAAGTTCCTAATACAATTGCTATTAACTATCACTGGACGTACAGAAAAGAGAGGAAGCCAAAGAGTAAATGCCATTCCTCGTTCTTTTCTGAACAATCTTATTTTACATGATCGCTGCTCGGAGGCAGTTTCGAAACCCTTTTTTCAGGGGGAGGGTGGAGGTTAAGTGACGCTCTAGCGTTGTGGGATGCCCTGAAAGACTGCTGCAAAGGAGACAAAGCTGAACGTAGCTTAGTACTGTTTTTTAAAAGGGAAGTATTCTACTTACTTCAATGGCAAAAACGTCTTTGTATAAAGGTGTTAAAATATGAACAAATGAAAAAAAATAGTGGTTTATTTTCGTTGTACAAAATCCTATCATATGCCACTGACAGGATTTACATTTTAAAAAGATGACATTTAATGGAATCTCAGTGCAAATATTTCACATGGATAGATTATCTAGGTCCACCTCCTCAGGTATCCTCTATTTGCATTAAGTACTGAATCATAGTGGGAGGCGCGGGGGCCTCATGGTTAGAGCGCTCGACTCCGGATCGAGTGGTCCGGGTTCGGATCCTGGATGGGGACATTGTGTTGTGTTCTTGGGCAAGACACTTTACTCTCACGGTGCCCTCTCTCCACCCAGGAGGATAGTGTGATGGACCCGCTCTGTTCTGTTCTGTTTTGAACCATTTTGGTGAAACAATATAGTAAGAAAAAAACACTGACTCTATCTTGTCGAAAAAAAATTATTAGAATTGGAGCGGCTAGCAGTGCTGTCGCGTTACATTCGAAACTGGGATAAATTCCTTCCCTTTCTTGCTATGGCGTACCGATCTCAATTCATGAGAGTACTGGATGTACACCGGACGAGTTAATATTTGGCAGGAAGTCCGACTGCTTGTGGACCTCATTTCGGTATTCCACTAAAAGACTTGGAAACGTCAGAGCACACTGAGTATGCATATGTGCTAGAGGAGCAAGTGGAGAAGATGCTACCCTTTGAACGGGATCATTTGAGGGTTGAAAGCCAACGCCAGAAACGCCTGTATGACCAGAGGTCGAATTCACATTCACACGCGGAAGGGGAGAAGGTGTTATTGTACAAGTCGCAGAAGAAGAGAAGGGAAAGGGCCCTGGGAAGTCATTAAACGTGTTACAGACGTGGTTTATCGCATTCAGAAGAATCCCAGAGGAAAGCCCAAGTTTTTGCATCACGACCGTCTCAAACCGTTTAAAGAACGGAATTTTTTTTTTTTCGTTGGACAGAGGACACCTGAGAGCCGTATTGCTGATGCCATTCTCGTCAGCCGCTTCACGCAGCGGGATTTAGCTCTAGTTTTAATTTATTGAAAAACAATTCAAGCACGAATTGATCTAGCTGCACTCTTTGGTAGTGAAAATAAGGTGATCAAGCATTGTTTCCGTTGACTTTTATTGACTTTCATTGAAGAAAGCTTTTTAATCATTTCGTGTTCAATTGTTATAGGAGGATTCGAGTATTCATTTTTTTTCATTGAATCTTGTTGTTAAACGGCCTCCTGATGAGGGAACTCATATTTTTTTTTTGGTGAAGGGGACCAAACACAACGAAAAGCCTAGTTTTACCTGTGCAAGCTATTGTAATGTGCGCGAGCTGGCTGAAGAGACAGTTACAGCGCGCACCGGTGGCTCAGTTGGTTGAGCATCGCGCTGCCATGCGGGAGGTCGTGAGTTCGACTCCGGCCGGACCAACACTCAGGGTCTTAAAATAAATGAGGAGAAAGTGCTGCCTTTGTAATTACATCCGGAAATGGTTAAGGCTTTCAAGTCTTATCGGATAAGGACTATAAACCGTAGGCCCCGTCTCACAACCATTGAATGTTCACAACCCTGTGGGACGTAAAACTGAACCCACACACTATTCGTAAAGAGTAGGGCATCGAGCTCCCGGTGTTGTGGTCAGGCCTTATTTCATTCGTTGAGATCGCTAATGGACTGATAGCGGCTGCCAGCGGCGCCTGTATATGCTGATGTCCGATCTCACCCATAGATCACTTGCTAGTAAAGCGCATTTGAATATGCGAATAGAAAATGCGCTATATAAATTCATTACCATTACATGGCGTTAAGCTATAGCAACCAAGTGCACGCAATAGTGACTTAAAAAAGAACTAAACTTCAGCTCGAGATTGCGCAAGTGTGTTGAGTCTTAACAAGAGGTACGTTGTTCAATTTGTGAATAAATACGTTGACAATGCAGCAGTCAGAAGTGCAGTTGCGTTAGAGTATCACAGACCTTAACTGCAACCAAGGTGACCAGCCACATTTGCGCGAAAAGCAAGTGTGTTGACCCAATACAAAGCCATGTTTCCCAGTTTATCTCACGAAAAGAGAACATCGGTCACTTCTGAAAACGAAAAGCCTTTCTATGGACTTAAGAAAATGAAGTAAAGTTACCAAACATACCTGTCCATAGTTTCGCTTATTTCCAAAATATCCATAATCGTACCTTTGGAATTTTTTGGAATTCACCATCTGTTGAAAAGGGAAGTATGAACACATTTGTCAGAGAGACTACACCAAGGCCTACATAAAGATAGAGACCTCTCTAGAAGTTTACGAAAAGTCGCCGATTGATTTTTCCATCCTTCATCATACGTGGCTTGACATCACTTCAACCACATGCTGACGAAAAATGACGGTTTTGTGATTTTAGGCCACAGATGCGGTTTTGCCTTACCTTATTTACAGTAAATCATGCCTTTAAAAGAATATAACATACGTCTTAGGAAATGTCGGGCACGAGTTTTAAATATTAATAAATAAAGGAAAGCGAAACAAATAAAACTAAGAAAGGGCTATATATTTTTCTAGGATCTCAGCTTCTTTTGAAGGAATATCGTATTACCTGGAGCCAGTGGATCGCGTTTTTAACAGAAGTCCCTGCGGGTGTGTGTGTTACATACACTGGAATTCGTGTCTGTTGTGAAATGAAAGGTAAGAAAGGTGAAATAGTGCTTGACACTGACTCACATCTCTTCGTACAAATGACTGAAATAAATAACAAAGAAAAAGGAAATTGAAAAATAGTTATGTCCGGAAATGCAAATAATTAGATGCATGCGGATTTCAAAAAGCGTCAGGAAGTGTCCCCTCAAATGATGTTCCTCAAATAAGGAAAAACGCCGCTTTACGTTTACCCTGACCTACTGAATAACGCTTCTCTTTTTTAGAAATAGGTAGGAATGCCAAGAATTCAAGCGCAACTTCTTGTTGGATATCATATTACTTGCATTTCTGGACACAAAAGTGAACATACTAAATGGAGACAAAAGAGTTTATCATACATTGTTCAAATTTTTCCGATCAAAACCGCACAAAGTGAACATCACGTCAGCGCAAAGTGGTTGATTGATAGTCTTTGAACAGACGTGTTTCCCAAACCATTGAACCATGGGTCCGGATGGAAGGAAGTCGCGTTTACCCAACATCGAGTGCACCATCTTTGAAAAATAAGGAAATAATAAACCCCCAACGACAAGTCTTTTTTTTTAGAGAAATGTACTATGATCATACATAAAACAATGTACAATAACTGAGTTATCAGATATAAGCCACCGAGTTGACCTTTGGCTTGAGTAGTGCTTGCTGTAAAGATTGTCTCAGAGAGTGACCAAGAAAGTGAAACCTCTGATGTCACATATGCATGCCTCAGCAAAGGGAGGGTATTCTCGAATTGATAGCTGAAATGAATCTTTCGAATACCCTAAACTGAGCTCTTTGAGGGAGTTGTATGAGCGTTGGCATTGTGATATACAACAGACGCATGCAACTCGAGAAAACAATACTAATGTATGTTCTCCACGTACCAATTATAAACTTAGGAGGAAAACACTAATTCTCCAAACTTTTAGGGAGTTATATCACCATCAAACGAAAGTAACCGTTTAATATATAGCTAAGCGGTATCTTAAGTATCCAGCGACTATTCGGTTGATCTTGCTCGCGTTGTACAATATGGGCGAGCTATCCAGTAGCTGGATTGGTAAGGAAAATAGATAATATAAGCTATTCTATCTTTTATGCTTCCGTTGTCGTCGTCAAAGCCTTAAATTGGGTTATCTTACGTTGTCTCATAGCCTAGCATAGAAGGAAAAAGGACTAAAATAGACTATTTTTTTCCTTCAACCGATAATGGTCTAGATCTTGTCTTGGTGTTGTTGCCATAGACGACTTCGTTTTTCGCCATAA
Source organism: Montipora capitata (assembly GCA_949126865.1). Taxonomy (NCBI): domain Eukaryota; kingdom Metazoa; phylum Cnidaria; class Anthozoa; order Scleractinia; family Acroporidae; genus Montipora; species Montipora capitata. Next base: position 25,044,684 of record OX421449.1, on the reverse strand, counting down.
CTCCTAATTGAATACAAGTCGACCTATTTTTTAAAATTTAATATTATGATATTTTTTTCAAAGAAAAAAGAGTTTATCGAAACATATCCTTTTATTGACACTTACTAGCTCTGGAGCGCGAGCTATGGTGTCTTATTTCTCTAAAATTAAAAAAAAAAAAAAAAAAAGAAGGATCGTAATGTAAACGATCATACTTGATACCTTAATTTCCATGGAAGTCTCGCTAGGAATGGTCAGGAAAGGGGTCTTTGTATGACCTATAGTGCCTACTGGTGCAAGAGCGAAAAACGTCTTCACCATTTTAGCCAACTCTTTATTCGTGGAGAACTCGGCAAAACCGATTGTAGTTCCCTGGGAATGACCAATGTAGTACAGCGAGGATTGCGATGTTTTTGTCGTCACAAATTTCAACATGGCAGGAAGATCGTATTGGGCCATCTCGTCCCAGCTGCAAAAAAAAAAAAAAAAAAAAAAAAAAAATTGCCGAAAGGCGGTGAGTTCAAATGCTCTTACTTTCATTTCGTTAGGGGAACAATGTCAACGACTTTTAACTGATAAACTTTGCCGTCAAAGTTGCGTTGTGTAACACAATACCTGAAATTATTTCTGAAGATAACACCAATGTCACAGGCTTTTAAACGGTACAATAGTTTGCCTCAAATTGTAATCTGTTTGCCAAAGGTTTCCTTAATTTTCCTCTCTAGCGAGAAGGAAAGGAAAGGTCTGCACGGATATACTGATACCCTGTTGCGTGTGCGCGACGTGATGTCAATGCAAAGCCTTTTCTGCCATTGGGAAACGAAAGGAAAGGAACTGTCTACTCGATTTAGCGCTGGAGCACTAATTGGGGACACCGTAAAGAGAAATTAACAATCAACGCAAATTAAGTCAAATGTTGGTTTTTGAGGAGAGGGGAAACCGGAGAGCCCAGAGAAAACCTCTCGGTGCAGAGTAGAGAGCCAACAAACTCAACCCACATCTGACGCCGAGTCGGAGAATCGAAGCCGGGCCACATTGGTGGGAGGCGACTGCTCTCACCACTGCGCCATCCCTACACCCCTAAACATTCAAACTGGTTATACCAGTAGCAGCAGTAGTAGTTTCTTTACTTAAACTTGGTTTAAAATCTTCAGTAATAACAGTATTGTTTAATTTCAATAGCAGACTTTTAAACGGTTACTTGTAGATTTTAATTATTCGTCCAAATTTGTGGATGACATGCAGGGGATCCGTGCAGAGGTTTCGTTTCCTTATAGCTAGAAAGGAAGAGCAAGGAAACCTCTGCCAAGCAGGGTACTAAAAGTAGAACAAATTATCATCACATGAAGTTCTTGGGAGTACGAATGGAGCAGTGATGAGAGCACTCGCCTCCTACCAATGTGGCCCGGACTCTATTCCCAGACTCTGCATCATATGGGGGTTGAGTTTGTTGCTTCTCTATACTGTACCGAGGTTTTTCTCCGGGTTTTTCGCTTCTCTCTCCTCAAAACCAACACTTGACTTTAATTTGCGTTAGTTGTTAATTTCAGTTCACTGTGTCCCTAATTATAGTCCTCCGGCGCTAAATAAAGTTCCTTTTTTTCCTTTCCCTTTCGATTGTGTTCAGTATTGCCCTCTGTTAGGCCAATGGAGAGCCACCTCTACCATGATCTCATTTTGTAGATCTTCCTTTACCATGACAACGCAAAGAATATTACCTAAAGTCCCAAAATGTGTTGGAATTTGTTTTGTATTTGATATGACGTAGACCATAGGTATTTCCTCGCACGTTGCCCAACCAAACATCAAAGCCTGCATCAGCCATAAGGAAGCCCAAGCTTTGATTAGGGAAGTTTGCGACCCAGTTGGACGAGGCACACAGCATACCATGCTGTAGGAATACCACTGGCTTCGGACCTGGACAGCTATCCTGGTCACAAGTGTCCTGGTTGACTTCATTTCTTCCTCCTGGTATTCTCTGAATGTAGATGAGGTAACCGTCTTCTGTCTCAACGGTGTACTCCTCCGCTGGGTATCCATTGAAACTAATCATTTCGGTCTGAAGGACGAATACAATTAGTTAGTTTGGTGTGTAAAGGGAACCCACACACCAACAAGGTATACCAAATAGGCTTTAATCAAACGGCGGTAATGTTGAATCCCGAGGGATTGAGAACTTTTGTTTTTGCGCACTGAAACTCGTTCCCAAACATGTCAATTTGTGGCTCGGGGTACGGAATCTATTGTCTATAGCCAATATGGCCTCCGTGCGTGTTTTCTTTTATTCTAGGTGTCCTTTTTAAGGCCGTTCATGAACTTTGTGTACCTTTTACAAGTTAAGACGGTCGGCGATAATCGCAAACATTTTGACATTCAGCGGACCTCAACCATTTTACAATTCATTTGGAAGCCATTTTGAAAAACAGCATTGAAGATCAAAAGGTAACATACATCTTTAAATTGTCTTTCCAAAGGTGACTCACTTAGTAGCCAATTGTCGCTTTTTACTCATAAGTAGCAAGCATTTTTAACCAAAATAGATCGATGAAAAATAAAAAAGTAAATAAATCGGCGAAATCAATACTCTTTTCATTCCCCTAAACACGGTTGCACCTTCGTTTCCTTTACATGGAACCCATCGAGGACTGAGTTTGTAAAGTGTTTCTTTTTTATTCTCTTAAGGTAATCCAGTTTTCCAGCTCTCCTAAGACTATCATTGGACCCATCTAGGGTCAAATTATTTTCCTTGCTAAATAACTAGAAACTTAACAAGCATTTCTTATTATTCTTCTTGAGTGATAATATATTTCCCATACTCTTTACCGAAAAAAAAAGTATAAAGAGAGCAGACCGATATCAGAGACGTTGTCCAAAAATCCTTCGTCCCATTGTACAGTTTTTATGGAAAATGATAATTTAAGCGACGACTGACTGTGGTTAAAAATGGCCTTACAGACCTAAGCCCACACATAGAGACAGACACCTAGATTTTAATTCCCATCACGACAGTCAACACAAGGTCAGCACAGCATCAACTCTCCTGCACAGAGCTCTAAATCTACCCAATTCCTCCGAAGAAAAAAGCGGGAACTTAATTATGTTCATGCAGCTCTGGAGTCCAACGGTTATCCATCTAAGTTCATCAAAAACATACAGGCTAAAAAAACTCGATCTTCACAACAACAAATGTATCCCCAGAGGAACTTGTTGGAATGTTTTTTCACGATGGTGAACCAACCGAGCCACGCAAGTCTTTCGCTTCTCTTCCTTATATCAAAGGAATAACTGAACCCTTGACACGTGTCCTCAAAATACACGAGGTCACGGTTGTAAACAAACCATTTACCACTCTACAACAACAGTTCCCAGCTCCGAAATTCCGACCTTCGATGGAATCGCAGACCAACGTCGTGTATAAAATTCCCTGTACAAATTGTTCGTGGTGTTATATTGGGGAAACTGGCAGAGCTTTTAATACCCGAAAAAAACAGAACATTTGAGAAACACCAAAACTGCGGCCCAAGGTTCTAGAATAGACATTTTCGAATTCTCACGGCTGGACTGGATCTAGCATGAAATGGAGGCCAATGTGGACAAATCTTTTCGAATGCAAATTAATTTGCCCGCATTAGCCTCCATTTCATGCTAGATCCAGTCCAAGTTAGAATACGAAACTGGCCTATTGCTAATCACGCCTGGTCCAACAACCACGCCATTGATTTTGAAAACGTGTGAATTATTGACAAAGGCACTTTTAGAACCAGAAAAACATTAGAAGCGTGGTATAGCAGAGTGACACCTTAAGCAGATAAATTCTCGCTCGTTGCTTGGGCAATACAACCTTTTTTTTTTAAACAAACGTTCATAACCATTTACATTTTTATTATTTCGCAATTCACGCTTTTTATTCACATATTCTCATCGCTTTCTTATCATTCATTTTACCCATTGAAGACTGCAGTTCGGGCAGTCGAACTCGTAGTTTTCAATCATTTTAGCCAGAGATCGTTCTTTAAATTTCACCCTGGCTGCGGCCCTTCAATATTTTAAACACCTATTTTAATTGCTAAATTGCACATTTCCTGGAAACAATTATTGTTTTGATGGATCAAAAGTATGGTCAGATGCTATTAGTTCAAATTTACACTCCAAAAAGGCCGCTGATTTATGCGAATACAAATTGCCCCTTGTTGCCTCGTTCAAGATAATATATTCTTTTGAATTTTAAGCTTAAGAACGAGGCATCCAGGGCTTATTTGAATTAAAACAAAAGAATATTTAAATGGCCGCCATTTTGAAATAAGGTGTATAGAGTTTTTTTTTTTTTTTTCAGGCATTTCATGGGTGAAAATTATTTTCCTGTTTTTTTGATTGAATATTTTTCCGAATGAGCTTTTACAGTAAAATATTGAATCTTCATTTTACGGAGAACGTTTCCGTTTAGGAGATCTTTAATTTTATTTACACTGTCGTTTGAACTAGTCCAGTTTGGGCCGATGAGTGTATGAATTTTTGCAAATTCTCGCCCCTCAAAAGCGTTGCGATTAGAAGAAAAAAGATAGCACTTTTTTTTTGTAGCAACGTTTATTTCGCGACTAGTACAAAGCAAACGGTTATTGTATTAGGAAAGGCCAGACCGTACTCTGGTGTTGTTATTAAATAAATACAAGAGAAAATAAAGGTAAAGAGAGGGCATCTCCGCATACATGCCTTATTCCATAGGTAATATGTCTCAAGTTATTTTACGATCGACTCACACGCTGTACAGACCCCAAGGAGATTAGGTAACAGCCAATCATATGGCGGAAATGTTTGTTCCTCGTGGATAGCCTACTCTCAGAGAACACGTTCCCGCCATATGATTGGCTGTTGCTTAAACCCTTCGGGATCTGTACAGCGTGAGAGTCGATCTAAAAATAACTTAAGACATTACTTATGGAAAAGGGCATGTTTATAGGGGATGCCTTCTTTTCCCTCATTTTTTCTCTTAGTAAATATTATTGGTGTGTATCCGAGATCTAGAATATTACAGTATTGAAAAAAAAAAATCCCTGCACTTGCGCTTTTCTACGAAATTAGACACTTCAAAAATTGTCATCCGACAGCAATTCCCCATCGAAAATAAGTAAATGAGCCAATTTTGTTAAAACCATTCGACTTTTACGACAGGTGTGTTGAAGGTAAGAAACTCTTATGTGGTTTTGTGTTGTTCATCACTCCCGGTGACATTTCTTCCCACCAAAAATAGATCAGAGTTTTGAAGTTAAATAGAATGCATTAATAGCACTAAATGCAAGATATACGTGAAACAAGAATGTAGGGCAGTCGTTTGCAAATGGTGTAGAGGCATTTTGAGCATATTCCCGGAATAAATGCACCTGCAACTTTGAAAGGAATACGCGCCAGGCTTTAAAACCCCTCAACTTCTTTTTCCCTAAAAAAATGGCAGGTTTTTTTGACGTAAGTTTAATTTTGGCATGGCTTAGATGTACCATATGTGTGGGACATTTGGGGTGGCTTTATAAGCTTAACCTCCATCCTAGCCGTCAGTACCGCACTGATGAGGCCCAGAAGGCCGAAACAGCACTGTCTGCAGTTAGTGATATAAATATATAAATATATGCAGTTATATATATATATATATATAAATATATAAATATATGCAGTTATATATATATATATATATATATATATATATATATATATATATATATATATATATATATATATATATATATATATATATATATATATATATATATATATATATATATATATATATAAGATGAATTTCTGGAGTCGGACTAGTTCAAAAACATTTAATTGCTACTCGGAGTTTCATGCTTCTAATGAAGCAATCATCAGGCAACTGACAACAATAACGGTTACATGTAAAGATATACAAATTTGAAAGTGGGGAACAATGCTTACTAGCCGTTATTGTTGTCAGTTGCCTGATGATTGCTTCATTAGAAGCATGAAACTCCGAGTAGCAATTAAATGTTTTTGAACTAGTCCGACTCCAGAAATTCATCTTTATTCACAGCTCTGGTTTAACCATCGAGCACTCTTATAGCAGATGAAGTCTTCAGTTTTTCCACTGGCAGTTATATATATATATATATATATATATATATATATATATATATATATATATATATATATATATATATAAATAGATTACTTCATGGTTGGTGAGTGCGTACGATTTTTATTCACGAGTTGTGAAGGATCGCGTAAACGAACGAGTGAGTGAAGCGAACGATTGAGTTTAACGATCCTTCACAACGAGTGAGTAATAAAAATCGTACAAATGAGCCAATCATGAAGTAATTTGTTTATTATATAAGTACAGAGATCATAAAGTTAACGAGGTAAGTGTTAATGGTGAGGCTATCAAACCACCGATCGTGAACAAAAGCCCTAAACAAATAGCAAAATATTTTGGAAATAAAAGAAATCTTTACCTTCCATACGTCGCTTGAGCACTTTTAAACCTTTTTAAGATCTTCTGAAGTATTTTTGTGGAGAAAACTAAGCAATAAAAGATCAAAAACTTTGAAAACTATACACCAGTCGGCCGCCATGTTTACAAATCTGTGCACAGGCCACCCGCGCCAAAGTTCAACATCATATTAGCCAATCAAAATGCTGATACGATAATTTTTCACTAGTGAAAATAACGATATAGCCAATCAGCTGGCTTCTCTAGCGCAAAGAGACTTTTTTTATCTGGATCCTTTTTGGAGTGTAAATCTCGGTACGTATATAATAAATAAATAAATAAATAAATATATATATATATATATATATTCCTTCCAATCCTGGAATAAAAACATCTCAACTTCCAAGCAAGCTAATTATTTGTCTCTAGGACATAGCAATCCTAATATTTTTAAAACTCACCACATTCATGTCGTCTTCCGGGTCCAAATGAGGCTTAAAAAGCCCAAGGCTATTAGCTGTGGCAAGCACAATGTATAGGACGGTGAATGAAGCGAGATACATCTTTCAGTTTATCGTCACAGACCGGACAAGATGATGGAGTTAAACTGTGGAAAAAATATTTTAAAAAGCTCTTAGAAGAGGATAGGCTCGATTACCAGCAGCTGTTTCGGGAAATAAGCCAGCGCTCACTCCCGAAATCTCGGCTGGACTCGTGAGGTGAGCCATTGTTAATCTCCGCCAATCAGAAACTCGCCTGCACAAATCCGTCTGGCATAAATTATATGTTTTGGCTGCGAAGGTATTCTTTGACCCGGCCTGTTCGAGGTTTACAGTGCTTTAAGATAGGAAACATCCAAGATTGCGACAACGAAAAGTGTTCGAGAAGCTGGAGAATGGGAATTGTGTCGTTTTCTACCGCCTGAGTTCGCAAACTTCACTGATTTTCCAGTTGGAGCCAAGGTCAAAATACGGTTTTCAAATCCATTGCTATTGCAATTTTCTCCTCATACTTCGCTAATGTAAGAGCAAGTAAAATTCCTCAAGATCAATTGAAAGTACTGCTGAGTTTATTGCTGGCAAAACGAGGGGGCCGATGAGGTCGACTGAGAGCTAAAGCACCCGAAGATTTCGCTGGTTGAATTCAAACTCACATCGATCATTTAACCACAAACTCAAGCTCGTATCATCTGGAAACTTCGCACAGACGTTTTAAGCATTGTTATGTAATTTCTGTTTTCTTAAAATCAGTGTTTTTGGGATGTCTAATCCTATTTCCCCGCAAATATTAACTTCGCATAAATTATATTTTGAATTTACGTCACAGACACAATCTATCGCTCACGCGTCCAGCCGTCTCTTCTCGGGGAGGATACCCGAACTCGAGTGAGCGGCGGAAATCGAGCCTAAGAAGAGGACGGAAGGGGAAAAAATAAATGCCCGCCGAAGCATTTTAGCCTCCTCCAATATTATATTGCAATCACCATTGCTCTTTTGGAGCCGACTTTCTGCGTCATTAATTATAATGGAACAGCGTTGTGACACCTGCGTTCCAATTTATTGTAAGGTAAAATAAAAAGTGAACCCCATAATTAAGCAGAATATGAAGAACGCATCTGTTAAAATATGGCCCATGGAGAACTTCCTAACCAATAGGTTAAATAAATAACAAGCACTGAAAATTCTTCATTCATAATTCACAATCAATTCTCAAAAAGCTCACACCCCGACCATGACTTACGACGAAAAATAGACAAGGCCTCGCAATAGAAACGAAATTTATGTTTATGCCAACCAGGAGAATTTAAGTGCAAATCACACTAAACGGCTGCATGAAGGAACTTTCAGGATATTGCACCGCTCCCAATATTGAGGACCTGCTTCTTTCTTCATCCAATGGAAATATTCGTTTTATCAAATTCGTTTGTGTAATGTTTAAAAAAAAAACGAGCAGCAGTGTTTTATCGGGTTTAAAATCACGAACCAAGTGTTGCGACTGATGCAGTGACTTTATATCGATAAAAGTCCTCCTTATTAGTGTGTGGTGTTTTATCAGATATAAAAACACTGCACGTGACTTCTAAATATTAATTAATTTTCATCCATTAAAATTTTCCTGGCGGATACGTTTACCCATTCTCCTTCCAAACCTCTTCAACAAATTTTGTCAACGAAAAAAATTAAACGACTCTTGCCGTCATGTTAACAATGTTTTTATCTAGACTATGGATTTTCTCCCGTTCCACGTCGAACCCTGCTTCTTCGTTAGCTGCTTGTTATTCAGCCTTGCATTTTACCACCGTGCAAAAATATTAAAGAACCAATCTGTGTCATATCGTGTTGAGTTTGGGAAGGATTTTTCCATCAAGCCTTTTTCTTCATCGGTAGTTTTCAATTATCTGAACTTTCTCTCACGCAGCATTTTTAACCAACCTTCTTCAACCATCGACTGCAACAAAGAAAGGACTGAAGGCTACGCCTCGCGGGTTTTTAAACCCGATAAAACACTACTGCTCGTTTTTTTTTAACGTTTCATAAAACACGATGGTGCGAGATTTTTGAACGGCTTCAAAAACATTCCACAAAAAGCGTGTCCCTCGGGAGTTCGAACAAGTGTTCCAATTGTGAAGGGAAGATATTAGCATTCAAGAAAAACAAGTGGACCTTATAAAGAGTATGGTAATTTTAAAAGCAGCTTTTTTTTCCTTCAGTCCTTTTTTTGTTGGAGTCGATGGTTGAAGAAGGATGGTGAAAAGTGCTGCGTGAGAGAAAGTTCAGATAATTGAAAACTGCCGATGAAGAAAAACCCCAATATGTCACAAATTGGCCTTTAACATTTTTGCACAGAGGCAAAATGCAAGGCTGAACAAACAAGCAGCTAACAAAGAAGCAGGGTTTGACGTGGGACGGGACAAAATCCAAAGTCTAGATAAGAATAATTTAATTTTTTTTTATGATTAATGTATACCTAATTAGTGGACGAGCTGAACGAAAACGGAAAAGTTGTCTGTTTATTAACTATCTCAGTTGTGTAGTTGTACCTTACAGAAACAACAGCAGCGTTGGAATGCACTGAACGTGGCTTAACTCTAGTTGTTGAAGGGCCGAATAGCTATATCTAAGAGGGCACGGTAACGAATCCTGCAATCTGACTGGCTCTTAGCGCGGTCCGGATTTTCCTATCTCTGCCCACGGTCACGGTAACGCTTTCAACAATTAAAAAAAAGTGATTTCAGAGAGGATGGGAGAAAGGGGAAAAAAAAAGTTATTTACCAGCTAAGGGTAGGTCCGTATAGCGAAAAACAGTGACTTCGGTCTTCAAAAAGCTGCCCTAGGACTGCGGCCTGGGGCAGCATTTGCAAGACCGCGGTCACAGTTTTTCACTATACGGACCTCCCAGCTGGCAAATAACTTATATTTATTTTTTTTGAAGCATCTCAGCGAGCCGGAATCCTTAAGCCCTGAACCTGATTGTCTAATAACGACCTCTTGGCCGGTCCCACTTTTTTCCATCCGGACCGGTTGCCCTGTCCGGAATTCGCGGGAAAGGTACGTAATTTTCTTTTTACTACGTCGCGATAAACGTTGGATTTTGTGAGCCCATTCTATTAGTAGAGCTAACGCCCACACGGTTC
>OX421449.1:25024626-25029626 GCA_949126865.1 Montipora capitata | reverse complement strand
GCTGATTTTGGGGATAATTCGTCGAAATTCAAGCACGCTTCCATTACACCTCTTTATTTTCGTGTTTCACCCAGTTATTTTCCGGTGTTGCTGTTAAATGACACGACGATTTGAATAGGCTTTTCAGCTTTGTTTTCCCTCTCACCTAACACACCGGCGGCTTTCGCTTCTCCACTTTACATCCGCTTGAATTTTTCAAAGAAAAGCGGAGTGAAAATCCAAAAAATTGCGTGAATAACTTACAAGAGAAGAAAGAGGCTATCGGTGAAATCAACACACACAGACTAGCCGATATAATCTACATATTGACAATCGGCAAAATTAACAACATCTAGGTTCGCTCAAAAGAAATGTCCCCATTAACCCTTTCACCGCCATAAATGCAGATTGACACTTATAGATTTTACTCTGTTTGGTGAGGTCAACCATTGTTCTGCAAAGCCAAAAATTCCCTCTCCTAGACGAGGTTATTTATCATCAGGTAATTCTATCGTTTTGGAAAAAGAGACTAATTCAAATTCATCAGCGTCACAAATTCTTGCTGATTTTGGGGATAATTTGACGAAATTCAAACACGCTTCCATTAGACCTGTTTATTTTCGTGTTTCACTTAGTTATTTTCCGGTTTGGCTGTTAAATGACACGATGATTTGAATAGGCTTTTCAGCTTTGTTTTCCCTCTCTGTCTCACCTAACACACCGGCGGCTTTCGCTTCTCTTTACATCCGCTTTATTTTTTAAAAGAAAAGGGGAGTGAAAATAAAAAAAAATTGCGTGAATAACTTACAAGAAAAGAAAGAGGCTATCGGTGAAATCAACACACACACAGACTACCCGATGTAATCTACATATTGACAATCAGCAAAATTAACAACATCTAGGTTCGCTCAAAAGAAATGTCCCCATTAACGCTTTCACCGCCACAAATGTAGATTGACACTTATAGATTTTACTCTGTTTCTAAAGAAACTATGGTGCTGCGTCGGTGGGGAGATAATATACAAAAAATTTGTTTTATCAACGGAGTTGATAATGTAAACTGTGACCACCGTACAGAGAATCTCTATACGGTGTCCAATTTACATTATCAACTCCGTTGATAAAACGAAATTTTTGTATGCGGGATTGCGGCCGCGGTGGCAGTTCATTATAGCGAGAATTAGTAACTGGACTTTTAGAAATCAACTCCTTATAAACCCTAGTAAACTCTTTTAATTATCTTTGGAACCAGAGCGATGGTCAGCAAAGTAGAGGATTTTCGTCTAAATTTGTTGGGAAAAGAAATTACACCGGCTACCGTTGCTAAGGATCTGGGAGTTGTCCTGGATCCCTGCTTGACATATAACGATCACATAGCTTCAACAGTGTCCGTTTGCATGGTGCGCCTAGGCCAGATTAATCGAGTTAAACTTGCTTTTGACCCAACCACCTTAACTATTATAGTTAATGCCTTAGTTTTTAGCACGCTATATTATTGTTGTAATGTTTAGAGCAACACCTCTGAGTAAACTTAAGTAGGATCCAGGCTGTACAGAATTTCGCGGCTCGTATCGTTAGCAGCTCAAGGAAATACGACCATATTTCCCCTATCCTTAAAGATCTAAAGTGGCTACCTGTAAGACAGCAGTTGTATTATCGCCACGCAATAACGGCCTTCAAATGTATGTCAGGGTACGCTCCAGCCTCTTTATTTTCTAAATATATTCAAAGAGCCATGATCACAAGGCGTACAACGAGGAACTCCCAGATGTTAAATATGCCTTTGAACTTTCCACTTCAGGACAGTCAAACTCTGGAACTCACTAGATTCGACTCTTAAGTTGAAACCACCACTACAGGACTTCAAACGTTGCCTGAGGAGAAGCCTTCTCTCGAATTTTTTAGTGACTTAATTGCTCCACTTTTGTTTTTATCTCATTAATTAATTAATAATTAATCGGTTCGATTATGTCATTTACTAGTTAATTAGGTAATTAATTTACTTGTATATAGCATTAGTTATCCCTTGACTTTATTCTGAAAAGCCCATTTGGGACGAATAAAGTATTTATGTATGTATGTATACATGTACTCAGACGACGAACGAGGAGACTTGGGGCTCAGTTAGCAGTTACACTACAGTGACTTAACACGACGTATATGTCAATTTTCATAAGATGGCGTCTAAAAGAACGCTTCGGTATTTCCGGCGGATCACAATTCAGGAAATGTTTATCGTCTTGTGGAGAATTTTAATTTTGCAACTTCCGTTCTACTGGATGTCGACATTCTTCTACAGTTGTGGTAAAAGGATTTCAATTTCGACTGATGGCAAGATTCGTGAAAAGCTACTATAAAATTCACAGGCACGACATGCATCTTCACGCAATGCTTACTTTCAAGTAATGGATCATACGACAAGGACATATTTTGTGTGTGGTTTATTGAATCTAATTCCTTGCAAGCGGACATTGGTAAGATTCACATAACTGCTTTGAAACTCTTAGTACCCGTTGGTGAAGTCATTCTTACATGAATTGTCAGAGTACGAGGCAGTTATATATGTCAGTAATTAAATTGTTCCAGCGCAGTCACAAATGACAACCTTGCCATGACTTTGTTATTTGGAGCCACGTCCCGTTGCCATATCTCCCTATTTTGCCAAATTCCTCTTTCCCTTGTTCTTCATGCTGGTTGTTAATTTTCTAAAATCATTAAAATTCAAGAAATGAACTTTTGTAATTTGAGGTCAAACATTTGAGACAGCACTGGAGATCGAATTCTTCTTTCATTAATTTTGTTTGCCACATTCGCCAACTTTTATGGGCCCCCTCATTGCTTCATTCCTTTGTGCTTTGCCTCGTTGGCGATTGTGGCAAAATTGTCATTTTCGCCATATTTCCCAAATTCGCCGCTTTCGCCAACTTTTATGGGCCCCCTTCATTGCTTTGTGCTTTGCCTCGTTGGCGATTGTGGCAAAATTGTCATTTTCGCCATATTTCCCAAATTCGCCGCTTTCGCCAACTTTTATGGGCCCCCTTCACTGCTTTGTGCTTTGCCTCGTTGGCGATTGTGGCAAACATATTTGCCAAATTCGCCGTTTTCGCCAACTTTTATGGGGCCCCTATACTGCTTTGTGCTTTGCCTCGTTGGCGGTTTGGCAAAATTGTCATTTTCGCCATATTTGCCAAATTCGCCAACATTATCTCTTTTTTGCAATTTTTGTTGTTTTGTGCATTTCTGGACATATCTCTCGCTTGTTGGTCAACGAAATGTGGTACCATTTCTTCACGTTTAACTCCATCTGCCAAAGACAGTCCCATGAAGTTAGTCTGTCAAGGTCTCGTTGAAGGATAAGATGATCCGCAGGCGATACAACCTGTCGGTACATAATAGTGTCGTCAGCAAAGAGTCTAATATTTGACTTGATGTCACCCACGATGTCATTTATATACATCAAGAAAAGCCTGGGGCCTAAGACAGACCCTTGTGGAACACCTGAAATAACCTTGCACGGGGTAGAGTGCACGCCATTTACACTGACACTTTGGGAGCGCTTGCATAAGAAACCCTTTATCCACAATAAGGTTTGACCTTGAATACCATAGTGACTTAACTTATGTAAGACCTTTGAATGGGATACTTTGTCGAAGGCCTTGCTGAAATCCAATTGGATAACATCAGCTTGACTCTTGATGTTAAGAATGGAAGCCCACTCGTGAATGGCTGAGACCAGTTGCGTTTCACAAGACAGTCTGGACCTAAAGCCATGTTGGTGTTTACAAAGGATGTTTTTTGTGGACAGGTGCTTGTGGACGTGGCTAGGAACGGAATAGAGAACGAATTCCACAAAATACACGAAAGCCGACGGCTTGACTTACTAGAGTATGGGACGAATGGTCGCTACAGCGAAATTCTCTACCGTTGGAACAAAGAAAAGCGGATGACTTTACTGTTGTGCCCGAATATGACACTCCTTGTACATTATGCGATTTGGAACTCTGTTTTTGGCTCAGTAAGTTTGTCCATGAAATAAGAAAAACGGTACTGAGTATCCAACAATTACGCTTTATCAGATTTGCGCTGGATTACAAAGAGCTTTAAGAGAGAATGGTTTGCCCGAGTTGGACATTTTCCGAAATCCGAGATGTAAACTATTCCAAGAATCCATTGATTCGCGAATGAAAACTCTAACATGTACACGTACTGGATTGGGAGTCACTGTCAAACAGGCAAAACCAATATCAGGAGACGAAGAACGATAGAAGAGATTCTGCAGTCGAAGGGACTGTTGGGTGAAGATGACCCTCGCACGTTAGCACTTTAGTTTATTTATTTGGCAAGTACTTTTCGCTTCGAAGTGGCGAAGAACACAGAGAGCTCCGTTTTTCGCAATTGGGACTTGAAGTTATTGAAGGAGACTTAGTCGAAAGAACAAGACTAAAGGACACGTCTTTTGCAGAAAAGAATTATGCTGGAGGATTACAGCATCGAAAAGTCAAAGCAAAAGTTGTCGAGCATCATGAGAACATTATGAATCCAGAGAGATGCGTAGTTCATTCATAGAAGAAGTATGTAAGTAAATGCCCAAATGGTGTAATTGGAGGTAGTGTATTTTATTTAACTCCGAAACAGAAGTGGAGTGCAAGTGATGAGATTTGGTTTACTCGTTCACCAATCGGAAAAAAAATTCTTTTGAGATCTGTAGTTGCTGATATGTGCAACAAAGCAAATTTCGAAGGGTACTATACTAATCAGTCGTTAAGGGCTACCGCGTGTACCTTAGCTTTAGCAAAAGAGGCACCTGAAAAACTTGTTATGGAGCGAACTGGGCATAGGAATGTGAAATCGTTGCACGAATATCAAAGAGTTAGCTCAAAGGAACGAGAGGCTGTGTCCGATGTTTTGCAACTTTCTAAGAAATCGTTTTTGTAGGAGGATTCGCTTGAGCCTCGGGGTAAGAAAATTGCTCTCGATCGTAGTAACGTGGATACTTTATCTACAACAAGTTGCAAAATTCT
>OX421449.1:25017126-25022126 GCA_949126865.1 Montipora capitata | reverse complement strand
TTCGTAGGACGGTACAGGTTTGGTACAGGTAGCAACTGAGGGGGGAGGGTGGATGGTTCGTGCGATAGGGAAATGTTATTACAGTGGAACCCCGATACAACGATCCTCGATATAACGATATCCCCGGTATAAAGATAAACATGCTATGTCCCGGCAAGAGTTACAGTAAAATGTATGGGACAGAACCCCGATATAACGATCTTCAATATAACGATATTCCCGATATAAAGCTGAGTTCTTAGCGTAACGAGCGTAAAATCTTCCCCGATATAACGATATTAAAGCATCAGTACACAGATACAACTTCAAATGTTTAAGTTTTGTTTTGTTTTGTTTCCCTTTTACCATTCATACCACAGACTTTGTTGTGTAACCTTGATAACGTCTAATGCTTTGCAAATTGTGAGTCATTTGATACTCATTACAAGTTTAATTAAACAATATGTACAGTAGTAACAAAGCACATGTTAATTTTACCCCGATATAAAGATATTTTCGGTTATTTTAAGGCAATATTGTTATATCGGGAGTCTCGTTATAATGATACCTCGATATAACGACCTAATTCCACTGTACTGCATCTATGAACGTGACAACTTGTTAGACGTAATCATTAACTATTTATTTGGAATTCTACAAGTAGACAACTACTGAAAATTACTCTAAAATGAAACTGTTACTTGCAAGTCTTTTCAGCTTGTGGTATTAAAGACCTAAGATTACTTTTCTGTGCTGAACGCTGGGACACAATAAATTCAGTTCGTTGATTTCAATGCCGTAAATATCACAAGTCATGATGAAATGGCGCCGACGAGCGGCCGCCAAGCTTCACAACTCGGTTGATTTATATTAAAAAATTATAAAAAACGTTCACTGGCTATATACAGTTAAAAACTTTCGAGCTTTCGGCTGTCAGGCTACAGCCTACAGCCTTCACATTTTTTTTCCATTGAAGGAAAAGATTAGATAAGGGCATCATTAAATTTCAATTCTTTCACTGTTGGATATCAATTATGTGCTGACAAATTTACCCAGGGGTATCACATTTTAGTGGCTACAAACAAAGGGTAAACATACTGAGTTTCTCATCATTGGCAAGACTGTATCTTACTATATTAGAGTTTTCGTTTTCTGTCACGCGACTCTCAGAGACAAGAAAGAATGTATCCTGGCGTCGTCAAGTTAAACCTTCTAGGGAGGCAACATCCAGCGCACAATTCTCTGACTATCGGTAAGTTTTCCCGGCTTCCTTACCCGTAATTACCACTATTAACAAAGGGGTTTAGTTTTCGTTCTACGAAAGCTAAGACTTAGGTCTCAGGTCTTAGGTCTTAGTTTTCGAAGTTTTCAGTTTTCGTAAAACCCCATTTTTCTCTGAGTTTTGCGAACGGAACGCTTTTTTTTTTTCAGTTTTAAGCTAATTTCAATTGTAACAGTGCGACGTAGAGCGCGTAGAAAGTCTTTTTGCAAACCAGTTTTCCATGTTCATTTTCACACACAAAAAATGAAAAAAAAAAAACGTTATTCACCGGCTTTGGTCGGTCCGTATAGGGAAAAAACTGTGCCCTTTGCCTTGAGTACGTCTTTCGGTCTGCGGCCTCTGGCTATACTCAAGACCTCGGGCACAGTTTTTCCCTATACGGACCTCCCAGCCGGTGAATAACATATATATTTCAGAAAGGACACTCACTCTTTAGTAACCTCACTCTTAACGTAGATAGCATGCTTTGAACCAGCCGCAAGCACATATCACGAAGAGGCTTTGATTTTTCGAAAATAACATTGAAGACATTCCTAAGGATAAACGAAGTGATTTTGATTGGAATTCAAGCATTTATTCGTCTAGACTAATTATCCGCGTCAGAAGTCTTGGAAGACGCACGGAAGGAGATATTTACTCCATACACGCGTTTTACACAAAGGGGAACTGAACAGACACACTAAAAGTGCGGACGAATTGCATCCTACTGCTATGAGAATGGACATAAACTGAATTATATTGTAAGTTTAAGTAGCTTAGAGTGCACCACGCCATGATATGCATCGTTAACATTTAGCTTCTTTTGCTTTATAGTGCTCGTGTTTCATTCCAAATCTCCAACTTAAAGCCTAATTTAGAGCTCCAGCCTGATGAAGTGGTGCTACATGTAGGTACAAACGATCTGAAGGCTGAAAACGGCAAAACATCTAAAGAAGTAATTGTTGCAGAAGCTATTGTTAGGCTAGGCTAGCGAAGCAAGTTTATTATCAAAATATGCTAAACGAGCATAAGGGCGATTCCCGCAAAACCTGGCAGATCATCAATGAGCTGTCTTCCCGAAATTTCGTGGAAACGTCTGTGAAACAACTGAATGTAAATGAGCAATCAGTAACAGCTCCAGCAGAAATAGCGCACGAATTTAATCGTTATTTTGCTACCATTGGCCCGAAACTTGCTAGTGATATTCCTTCTTCAGATGGCAATAGCTATCTGAATTATCTCACTAGCACGGATAAGGAGTTTCAGTTCCGCCCAACCTCCACAAATGAAGTATTTTCACTGCTGAATAAACTGAAAAAATCAAAGGCAGTCGGCCTTGACAAAATTTCTTCTCGACTTATTCGTGAATGCGCGGATCTTATTTGCAAACCGCTGTGCTATATTTTCAATCAGTCATTAAATGTAGGTGTGTTCCCAGACGACTGGAAGTGTGCACGGGTCACTCCACTATTCAAACAAGGGGAACGTGATGACCTAAACAATTACCGCCCAATTTCCGTTATCCCGGTTATAGCCAAAGTGTTCGAAAGAATAGTTTATAACCAATTATATGCGTACCTAACAAAGCATAACGTAATATGTAAATGCCAATCTGGTTTTCGCTCTATTCATTCCACCGTTACGGCTCTACTTGGGGCTACGGATACTTGGGCTTACAACATTGACCGAGGAAAAATAAACGCTGTTGTTTTCCTAGACCTAAAAAAAGCTTTTGATACGGTTAATCACGAGATCCTTTTATCTAAATTAAATAATTACGGCATACATGGCATTTCTTACAACTGGTTTAAGTCCTATTTGGACAACCGCACTCAAAAGTGTTCCATTAATGGATCACTTTCTAAAACCTGCTCACTAATTTGCGGCGTCCCTCAAGGGACTATTTTGGGTCCATTGTTGTTTTTGCTATATATCAATGATCTGCCAAACTGTCTAACGAATTGTGTGCCATGGATGTACGCAGATGACACCCACCTAACATATGCGGGTGACAATACAGGCGACATAGAATCAAGTCTTAACCTTGATCTAGAAAATATTAAAAAATGGTTGATAGCAAACAAACTTACCCTGAACATGACAAAAACCGAATTTATGCTGATTGGATCAAGGCAGAGGTTGTATGCTCTCACAAATCCTCCAATTCCCGAGATTAATGGTGCTCCTATCACTCAAGTTTCTGTTGCTAAATCCCTGGGCGTGCTTATTGATAATAATCTTAACTGGAGTAGCCATGTCGATAAACTGACAAAGAAAGTAGCTTCTGGAATTGGAGCCCTCAAACGTATAAGGTATCTCGTTCCTCAGACGACATTGCGCTCTATTTATCATGCGTTACTTCAACCGCACTTTGACTACTGCAATGTCGTCTGGGGAAACTGTGGTATCACGTTACATGACAAATTACAAAAACTGCAAAATAGAGCAGCCAGAGTTTTGACCTTCTCTAATTTTGATGCAAATGCTAGCGAGCTATTCAAAATTTTAGGCTGGAAAAATCTAGTTAGCCAGCAACAAATTGCGCTGGCCACAATGGTCTATAAGTGTCTTCAGGGGCTAGCACCGGAATATCTATGTTCTAAATTTACAAACCGTGAATTTGTTTATAGTTTAAGAGACTCTGAAAGAAAGCTTAATGTTCCGTTTCCGCGGACAAATTATTATAGAAACAGCTTCAGCTATAGAGGTGCTACTCTCTGGAATAGCTTACCCCTCAAAGCGAGACAAGCAGAGTCTCTTGGGCTTTTCAAAACTCTGATTAAAGACATGTTTTAGTATAAAGCACGGCATTCATGGAAAGCAGCTTTAGAATTAATATAGTTTAATTGTATTTTATTGTAATCATTTTAAAATTTTACCTTTTGTAATTTAGATTTTAGCATTGTTTGTAATCTTAGCTGATGATTTTACCGTGCATAAATAGTAAAATATCATATCATATCATATCATGGTGTCTTCAATCTTCATCTCGACCTAGAAACTACCCCTTCCCCCTCCCCCCCCCCCCAACTTGGCCTATGTAGTGCCGAAGGAGAAACCGTTAGCCACGTAATGAGCTTGTGCTTACTTGTGCTTACTTGTGAAATGAAACAATAGATTGTGTTTGTCATGTTAATCACGTGGGCGTGCAGCTGTCCCATAGGAGTTAGAAATATTCAACACTAAATTAAGCAATTCATTTTCACAGAGCTTTTGTAGTAGAAAGATGGTTGGTCAGTTTCGCTGTCCAAAGGGTAAAAAAGAAGACACCAGTCTTGTGTCGGAAGCCACTCCGACAGCACCACAATACAACATTAAATAGTGTAGAAAAGTATTGGCAGCGGCGACTGCAAAATAAATGTGCAATGTCAAAGCTTGTTGGAGTGGCTGGTCTCAAATGCGAAGATATTCAAAATCTGACCGTTTTAGTAGAGCACATATCGCCAAATACGCTATACTTTTGGTTGAGCAAGTTCGTTTGTGAAGTGGCCAATCTAAATGGAGAGCGAGCGTTATCCGCCCAATTCGCTTTATTTGTTAATTTGTGCGGTTTATTTTGACTGTCATTTGTGTGAGACTCGACTGGAAGAGAGGATGCATTAAACGTTCTCAACAAGGCTGACAAGAGGCAAGTAAATTGTTACGTAACAGTTGTGATTGAAAAGTCAAACTTGTGATTGATTAATAAACTTTGTACAAATTTACAGGACTCGTCTTAATTAAAGTTGAGCATACTAATTAGGTGAGCTAGAGATCTTTA
>OX421449.1:24989626-25004626 GCA_949126865.1 Montipora capitata | reverse complement strand
TGTTGGATGTATTCAATGATTTCGTTGTAAACTACTGGGGCGGCGTCCAAACCATAGATGAAATCAAGATGGTTCCATTTCGGAATTTCCACACTGTGAATCACGTTTGGCAATTGAGACAAAAGATATTGCACATCTTTAGGGTCAGCAAGCCAGTCGTTCTCTCCGGAGTAGACGGCGACCGGTAGTGTCATACTTTGCAGATTGTACAAGGGTGTTTTGCGCTAGAGGAATAACAGCAAACAAGAAAGAAAGTAAAAGTTCCTAATACAATTGCTATCAACTATCACTGGAAGTACAGAAAAGAGAGGAAGCCAAAGAGTAAATGCCATTCCTCGTCCTTTTCTGAAAGATCTCTTATTTTACATGATCGCTGCTCGGACGCAGTTTCGAAATCCTTTTTTTGAGGGGGAGGGTGGAGGTTAAGTAACGCTCTAGCGTTGTGTGATGCCCTGAAAGACGGCTGCAAAGGCTTAGTACTGTTTTTAAAAGGGACGTATCCTACTTACTTCAATGGCAAAAAACGTCTTTGTATAAATGTGATAAAAAATATGAACAAATGAAAAAAATAATGATCTATTTTCGTTGTCAAAAATCATATCATATGCCACTGACAGGATTTACATTTTAAAAGATGACATTAAATAGAATCTCAGTGCAAATATTTCACATGGATAGATTATCCAGGTCCACCTCCTCAGGTATCCTCTTTTTACATTAAGTACTGAATCAGTGGGAGGCGCGGGGGCCTCATGGTTAGAGCACTCGACTCCGGATCGAGTGGTCCGGGTTCGGATCCTGGATGGTGACATTGTGTTGTGTTCTTGGGCAAGACACTTTACTCTCACGGTGCCTCTCTCCACCCAGGTGTATAAATGGGTACCGGCGAATTCAAGGCTGGGGGTAACCCTGCGATGGACTAGCACCCCATCTAGGGGGGAGACGAAATTCTCCCTGTCGCTCCATGCTAAGGAAACCGGGGATAAGCTCCGGCGTGTTGGGCCACTAGGTTTGAAAGCGCTTACCTTACTGAATCATAAGCTTTACGAAGCTGTTCTCCATAAAATATTAAAAAACATTTTAAAACTATTGACTTTTTCTTGTCGACAAAATTTTATAAAATTGCAGCAGCTAGCAGTGCCGTCGCGTTGCATTCGAAACTGGAAAACGTGCTTCCTTTTCTTGCTATGGCGTACCGATCTCAATTCATGAGAGTACTGGATGTACACCGAACGAGTTAATATTTGGCTGGAAGTCTGACTGCTCGTGGACCTCATTTTCGGTATCCCACCAAGACTTGGAAACTTCAGAATATACGGAGTATGCATATGTTCTAGAGGAGCAAGTGGAGAAGATGCTATATTTTGAACGAGATCATTTGAGGGTTGAAAGCCAAGTGAACGCCAGAAACGTTCATATGACTAGAGGTCGAATTCACATTCACACGCGAAGGGGGAGAAGGTGTGATTGTACAAGTCGCAGAAGCAAGGAAGGGAAAGGGCCCTGGGAAGTCATTAAACGTGTTACAGACGTGGTTTATCGCATTCAGAAGAATCCCGGAGGAAAGCCCAAGTTTGTGGATCACGACCGTCTCAAACCGGAATTTTTTTTTTTCTTCATTGTAGGGAGGACACCTGAGAGCTCTATTGCTGATGCCCTTCTCGTCACCCGCTTCACGCAGCGGGATTTAGCTCTAGTTTTAATTTATTGAAAAACAATTCAAGCACGAATTGATCTAGCTGCACTCCTTGCTAGTGAAAATAAGGTGATCAAAGCCATGTTTCTCAGTTTATCCCGCAAAAAGGCAACATCGGTCACTTCTGAAAACGAAAAGCCTTTCTATGGACTTAAGATAATGAAGTAAAGTTACCAAACATACCTGTCCATAGTTTCGCTTATTTCCAAAATATCCATAATCGTACCTTTGGAATTTTTTTGAATTCACCATCTGTTGAAAAGGGAAGTATGAACACATTTGTCAGAGAGACTACACCGAGGCCTAGATAAAGAGAGAGAGACCTCTCTCTACGAAAAGTCGCCGATTGATTTTTCCATCCTTCATCATACGTCACTTGACATCACTTCAACCACATGCTGAAGAAAAAATACGGTTTTGTGATTTTCCGCCACAGATGCGGCTTTCCCTTACCTTATTTACTGTAAATCATATCTTTAAAAGAATAAAACATATGTCTTAGGAAATCTCGGGCACGAGTTTTAAATATTAATAAATAAAAGAAAGCGAAACAAATTGAACTAAGAAAGGACTAATCATAAGAAACTGTAGCAAACACTGCTAAAGAGTGCTCAATACACGTTTGTGTAGAGCGGTAAATAGAATTAAATGACTAAATGAAAATACACAAGATTCCCTGCGACTCCGAGTTTCGTGCGTATGCACTCATCAGGCAGATTTAATGAAGAACAGACTTATTAGCTAGCTATATATACATGTTTACGATGAGTAGAACAATGGGGTTCTAATTACAATGGGTGAGAAGGGCGGAACTGTTACAAAATATGGGGGTGTGATGTAAGACTGGCTGAGCTAAAACAAGCGCAATACAATAGCTATTGTGTAGGATAAGCGTCAATTGTTCTTGAGATAAAACTTGTTTTCATGTCGGACTGACTGAAGGAACTTTTAAACAAAGACACACTCAACACAAGTCAACATTCACCCACAGGAAACTTTCTCTAATAGCACTGAATTATCAAAATACATCTGGCAACTCAAAGACAGCAACACCAGCTTTACAACTAAATGGTCTATCATCGCAAGAGTCGCAGGGAATCTTGTGTATTTTCATTTAGTCATTTAATTCTAAGAAAGGACTATATATTTTTCTAGGATCTCAGCTTCTTTTTAAGGAATGTCGTATTACCTGGAGCCAGTGGATCGCGTTTTTAACAGAAGTCCCTGCGGGTGTGTGTGTTACATACACTGGAATTCTTGTCTGTTGTGAAATGAAAGGTAAGAAAGGTGAAATAGTGCTTTACACTTACTCACATCTCTTCGTACAAATGACTGAAATAAATAACAAAGAAAAAGGAATTGAAAAATAGTTATGTCCGGAAATGCAAATAATTAGATGCACGCCGATTTCAATAAGCGTCACGAAGTGTCCCTCAAATGATGTTCCTCAAATAAGGAAAAACGCCGGGCTACATTTACCCTGACCTACTGAATAACGCTTTTCTTCTCCCTTATCTTATTTTTAGAAATAGGTAGGAATGCCAAGAATTCAAGCGCAACTTCTTGTTGGATATCATATTTCTTGCATTTCTGGACACAAGTGAACAAACTAAATGGAGACAAAATGGATATGTTTTAGCATACATTGTTCAAATTTTTCCGATCAAAACCGCACAAAGTGAACATCACGTCAGCGCAAAGTGGTTGATTGATAGTCTTTGAACAGACGTGTTTCCCCAACCATTGAACCATGGGTCCGGATGGAAGGAAGTCGCGTTTACCCAACATCGAGTGCACCATCTTTGAAAAATAAGGCAATAAATGTGTTAACACTAATAAACCCCCAACGACAAGTCTTTTTTTTTTTTGTTTGAGAAATGTACTATTATCATACATAAAACAACGTACAATAACTGAGTTATCAGACATAAGCCACCGAGTTGACCTTTGGCTTGAGTACTAGTGCTTGCTGTAAAGATTGTCTAAGAGAGTGACAAAGAAAGTGAAACCTCTGATTTCACCTATGTATGCCTCAAAAGCGAGGGTATTTTCGAATTGATAGTCGAAATAAATATTTCAAATAGTCCTTTGAGGGACTTGTATGAACGTTGGCATTGCTGTATACAACAGACGCATGCAACTCGAGAAAACAATACTAATGTACGTTCTCCACGTACCAATTATAAACTTAGGAGGAAAACACTAATTCTCCAAACTTTTAGGGAGTTATATCACCATCAAACGAAAGTAACCCTTAAATATGTAGCTAAGCGGTATCTTAAGTATCCAGCGACTATTCGGTTGATCTTGCTTGCGTTGTACAATATGGGCGAGTTACCAGTAAGTGGATTGGCAAGGAAAATAGATAATATAAGCTATTCTATCTTTTATGCTCCCGTTGTCGTCAACCTTAAATTCGGTAATCTTACGTTGTCTTATAGCCTAGCATAGAAAAAAGAATAACTAAAATAGATTATTTTTTCGCCTTTAAGCGATAATGGTCTAGATCTTGTCTTGTAGTGTTGTCGTTGCCATAGACGACTTAGTTTCTTGCCCTAACTCCTAATTGAATACGAGCCCACTGTTTTTTTTTTTATTATGATATTTTTTCCAAAGAAAAATAAGTATCGAAACATATCCTTTTATTGACACCTACTAGCTCTGCAGCGTGAGCTTCGGTGTCTTATTTGTTTAAAATTTAAAAAAAGGAAATGAGGATACATCTTTGAGTGAAGGATCGTAAGGTAAACGATCATACTTGATACCTTAATTTCCATGGAAGTCTCGCTAGGAATGGTCAGGAAAGGGGTCTTTGTATGACCTATAGTGCCTACTGGTGCAAGTGCGAAAAACGTCTTCACCATTTTAGCCAACTCTTTATTCGTGGAGAACTCGGCAAAACCGATTGTAGTTCCCTGGGAATGACCAATGTAGTACAGCGAGGATTGCGATGTTTTGGTCGTCACAAATTTCAACATGGCAGGAAGATCGTATTGGGCCATCTCGTCCCAGCTGCAAAAAAAGAAAAAAAAAATATATATATATATATAGCCGAAAGGCTGTGAGTTCAGATGCTCTTACTTTCATTTCGTTAGGGGAACAATGTCAACGGCAATGTTTTAATCGATAAACTTTGCCGTCAAAGTTGCGTTGTGTAACACAATACGTGAAATTATTTCTGAAGATAATTCTAATGTCACAGGTTTTTAAACGGTACAATAGTTAGTTTGCCTCAAATTGTACCCTGTTTGCCAGAGGTATCCTTAATTTTCTTCTGTAGCTTGAAGGAAAAGAAACCACTGCACGGATCTCCTCGATACCTTGTTGGGTGTGCGCGAGGTGATGTCAATGCAAAGCCTTTTCCGCCACTGGGAAAGGAAAGGAAAAGAACTTTATTAAAGTGTCTGGCTGGAGCACTAATTGGGGACACTGTAAAGTGAAATTAACAATCAACGAAAATTAAGTAAAATGTTGGTTTTTGAGGAGAGGGGAAACCGGAGTTCCCAGAGAAAACCTCTCGGCGCCGAGTAGAGAACCAACAAACTCAACCCACATATGACGCCGAGTCGGGGAATCGAAGCCGGGCCACATTGGTGGGAGACGAGTGCTCTTACCACTGCGCCATCCCTACACCCCTAAAAATTCAAACTGGTTATAGCAGTAGCAGCAGCAGTAGTAGTAGTAGTTTCTTTACTTAAACTTGGTTAAAAATCTTCAGTAATAACAGTATTGTTTAATTTAAATAGCGGACTTTAACGGTTACTTGTAGATTTTAATTATTCGTCCAAATTTGTAGATGACATGGAGGAGATCCGTGCAGAGGTTTCGTTTCCTTATAGCTAGAAAGGAAAGTCAATGAAACCTCTGCCAAGCAGGGTACTAAAAGTAGATAAAATTATCATCAGATGAAGTTCTTGGGAGTACGAATGGAGCAGTGATGAGAGCACTCGCCTCCAACCAATGTGGCCCGGACTCGATTCCCAGACTCTGCATCATATGGGGGTTGAGTTTGTTGCTTCTCTATACTGCACCAAGAGGTTTTTCTCCGGATATTACGGTTTTCCCTCTCCTCAAAACCAACATTTGACTTTAAGTTGCGTCAATTGTTAATTTCAGTTTACTGTGTCCCTAATTATAGCGCTCCGGCGCTTAATAAAGTTCCTTTTTTTCCTTTCCCTTCCGATTGTGTTCAGTATTGTTCTCTGTTAGACCAATGGGGAGCCACCTCTTCCATGATCTCATTTTTTAAGATCGCCCTTTACCATGACAACGCAAAGAATATTACCTGAAGTCCCAAAATTTGTTGGAATTTGTTTTGTATTTGATATGACGTAGACCATAGGTATTTCCTCGCACGTTGCCCAACCAAACATCAAAGCCTGCATCAGCCATAAGGAAGCCCAAGCTTTGATTAGGGAAGTTTGCGACCCAGTTGGACGAGGCACACAGCATACCATGCTGTAGGAATACCACTGGCTTCGGACCTGGACAGCTATCCTGGTCACAAGTGTCCTGGTTGACTTCATTTCTTCCTCCTGGTATTCTCTGAATGTAGATGAGGTAACCGTCTTCTGTCTCAACGGTGTACTCCTCCGCTGGGTATCCATTGAAACTAATCATTTCGGTCTGAAGGAAGAATACAATTATTTTGGTCTGTAAAGGGATCCCACACACCATCAAAGTGGGTCAACACTAGTTTCCATCCATCAAACTGACATCGGACATTTCGTAACAATTACACGACGCAATATCCCATGTTAATATTGAGAAGCTTACCGCTCTAAAAAGAATGAAAACAGGCAGAATAACGGCTTTAGTTCAACGAAAAATAGCGTTTGTAAGCTATGCCGCGCTGATCTACAGTATTTAGGTCTAAAAACCCCGTTGAAGACGGTTAACTTTCAATTGTTTTGCTGGGTACTACTATTTCAATACTCTAAAAAATTCGAGTTTCCGGAAGGTTGTCTCGTTAGTCTAGTGGATATCGGAAATGGCAAGGTGAAGCCATCGATCCGGGTTCAACTCTTTTCCTCGCCTATTGTGAATCTTCTCAGCTTGTTTAAAATCTTTGTTTCGTTGAAGTAGATTTGAGTCTAAAGTAGACTGTACGTCGTATAAGTTGAATAAAAAGGTAAATGTCAGTTTGAGGGATGGAAAGAAGTGATGACCATCAAGGTATACCAAATAGGCGTTAATCACACGGCGGCCATGTTGAGTCCCGAGGGATTAAGAACTTTTGCTTTTGCGCACAGAAAAGGCCGTTCATGAACTTTGTGTACCTTTCACAAGTTAAGACGGTCGGCGATAATCGCAAACATTTTGACATTCAGCGGACCTCAACTATTTTAAAATTCATTTGGCAGCCATTTTGAAAAACAGCATTGAAGCACAAAAAGGGTACATTATACATCTTTAAATTGTCTTTCCAAAGGTGACTCAATTGGAGTAGCCAATTGTCGGTTTTTACTCATAAGTAGCAAGCATTTTTAACCAAAATAGATCGATGATAAAATAAAATAAAAAAGTAAATAAATCGGCGAAATCAATACTCTTTTCATTCCCCTAAACACGGTTGCACCTTCGTTTCCTCAACACGGAACCCATCGAGGACTGAGTTTGTAAAGTGTTTTTTTTTTCTCTCAAGGTAATCTAGTTTGCCAGCTCTTCTAAGACTATCATTGGACCCATCTAGGGTCAAATTATTTCCCTTGCTAAATAACTAGAAACTTAACAAGCATTTCTTATTATTTTTCTTGAGTGATAATATGCTTCCCATACTCTTTACCGAAAAGAAAAAGTATAAATAGAGCTGACGGATATCAGAGACGTTGTCCTAAAATCCTTCGTCCCATTGTCCAGTTTTTATTGAAAATGATAATTTAAGCTACTTCTGACTGTCGTTAGAAATGGCCTTACAGACCTAAGCCCACACATACAAACAGAAACTTAGATTTTAATTCCCATCACGACAGTCAACACAAGGTCAGCACAGCATCAACTCTTCTGCACAGAGCTCTAAATCTACCCAATCTTCCGAAGGAAAGAAGCGGAACTTAAATATGTTCATGCAGCTCTGGAGTCCAACGGGTATCCATCTAAGTTCATCAAAAACATACAGGCTAAAAAAACTCGATCTTCACAACAAGTGAATCCCCAGAGGAACTTGTTGGAATGTTTTTCAAGAACGTGAACCAACCGAGCCACGCAAGTCTTTCGCTTCTCTTCCTTATATCAAAGGAGTAACTAAAGTCTTGACAGGTGTCCTCAAAAAACACGAGGTCACGGTTGTAAACAAACGAAGTACCACTCTACAACAACAGTTGCCAGCTCCGAAATTCCGACCTTCGATGGAATCTCAGACCAACGTCGTGTATAAAATTCCCTGTACAAATTGTTCGTGGTGTTATATTGGGGAAACTGGCAGAGCTTTTAATACCCGAAAGAAAAGAACATTTGAGAAACACCAAAAACTGCCGCCCGAGGTTCTAGGCTAATCACGCCTGGTCCAACAACCACGCCATTGATTTTGAAAACGTGTCAATTATTGACAAAAGCACTTTTAGAACCAGAAAAACACTAGAAGCGTGGCATACCAGAGTGACACCGATAACGCAGATAAAAATTCTCGCACGTTACCTGGGCAATACAACTTTTTTTAACAGACATTCATAACCATTTACATTTTTATTATTCAAATATTCTCATCGCTTTCTTATCATTCATTTTATCCGTTGAAGACTGCAGTTCGGGCAGTCGAACTCGTAGTTTTCCAATCATTTTAGCCAGAGATCGATCTTTAAATTTCAATTATGTTTCACCCTGGCTGCGGCCCTTCAATATTTTTAAGACCTATTTTAATTGCTTAATTGCACATTTGCTGGAAACAAATACTATTTTGATGGTCAGATGCTCTTAGTTCAAATTTACAATCTTTTTAAGTCGGTTAATTGGTTGCACGTGTCGCAGAAATTCAGGAATTCTTAATTTTCCGAAGAAAGGTATTGTCAGTTATCATAGAGTTTTTTTTTTTTCAGGCAGTTCATGGGTGAAAATTATTTTCCTGTTGTTTTGATTGAATCTTAGGAGCTCTTTAATTTTGTTTACACTGTCGTTTGAACTAGTCTAGTTTGGGCCAATGAGTGTGAATTTTTGCAATATTTCGCCCATCAAAAGCGTTGCGATTTGAAGAAAAAAGATAGCACTTTTTTTTTTTTTCTAGCAACGTTTATTTCACGACTAGTACAAAGCAAACGGTTATTGTATTACGAAAGGCCAGATTGTATTCTGGTGTTGTTATTAAATAAATACAAGAGAAAATAAAGGAAAAGAGAAGGCATCCCACATACATGCCTTATTCCATAGGTAATATGTCTCAAGTTATTTTACGATCGACTGACACGCTGTACAGACCCCAAGGAGATTAGGTAACAGCCAATCATATGGCCGGAATTTGTTCCGCGTGGATAGCCTACTCTCAGAGAACACGTTCCCGCCATATGATTGGCTGTTGCCTAATCCCCTCGGGATCTGTACAGCGTGAGAGTCGATCAAAAAAAAAACTTAAGACATTACTTATGGAAAAGGGCATGTATAGGGGATGCCTTCTTTTCCCCCTTTTCTTCTCTTAGTAAATGTTATTGGTGTGTATCCGAGATCTAGAATATTACAGCATTGAAAAAAAAAATCCGTGCACTTGCGCTTTCTTACGAAATTAGACACTTCAAAAATGTCATCCGACAGCAATTCCCCATTGAAAATAAGTAAATGAGCCAATTTTGTTAAAACCATTCGACTTTTACAACAGGTGTGTTGAAGGTAAGAAACTCTTAATGTGGTTTTGGGTTGTTCATCAGTCACTCCCGGCGACATTTCTACCCACCAAAAATAGATCAGAGTTTTGAAGTTAAATAGAATGCATTAATAGCACTAAATGCAAGATATACGTGAAACAAGGATGTAGGGCAGTCGTTTGCAAATGGTGTCGAGGCATTTTGAGCTTATTCCCGGAATAAATCAACCTGTAACTTTGAAAGGAATACGCGCCAGGCTTTAAACTTCTCAACTTCTTTTTTCCCTAAAAAATGGCAGGTTTTTTTGGCGTAAGTTTAATACATATAAATATTAATTGATATATTCCTTTCAATCCTAGAATAAAATCATCTCAAAACTTCCAAGCGAGCTAAATATTTGTCTCTAGGACATAGAAATCCTAATAATTTTAAAACTCACCACATTCATGTCGTCTTCCGGGTCCAAATGAGGTTTAAAAAGCCCAAAGCCATTAGCTGTGGCAAGCACAGTGTATATTACGGTGAATGAAGCGACATACATCTTTCAGTTTATCGTCACAGACGGGCCAAGATGATGGGGTTAAACTGTTGAAAAAATATTTAAAAAATCTCTTAGAAGAGGACGGAAGAGGAAAAAATAAATGCCCACCGAAGCATTTTAGCCTCCCCCAATATTATATTGCAATCACCACTGTCTTTTGGACCCCGACTTTCTGTGTGATTAATTATAATGGAACAGCATTGTGACACCTACGTTCCAATTTAGTGGACCCCATAATTAAGCAGAATATGAAGAACGCATCTGTTAAAATATGGCCCATGGAGAACTTCCTAACCAATAGGTTAAACAAATAAGAAGCACGGAAAATTCTTCATTCATAATTCGCAATCAGTTCTCAAAAAGCTCTCACCCGGACCATGACTTACGACGAAAAATAGACAAGGCCTCGCAATAGAAACGAAATATATATGTTAACACAATGCCAACCAGGAGAATTTAAGTGCAAATCACACTAAACGGCTGCGTAAAGAAACTTTGAGGATACTGCATCGCCCCCAATATTGAGGACCTGCTTCTTTCTTCATCCAATGGAAAAATTCGTTTTATCAAATTAGTTTGTGTAATGTTTAAAAAAACGAGCAGCAGTGTTTTATCGGGTTTAAAAACACGAACCAAGTGTTTCGATAATGCAGTGACTTTATATCGATAAACTTCCTCCTTATAAGTGTGACTTCTAAATATTAATTAATTTTCAGCCATTAAAATTTTCCTGACGAATACGTTTACCCATTCTCCTTCCAAACTTCTTCAACAAATTTTGTCAACCAAAAAAATTAACGACTCTTGCCGTCATGTTAACAATGTTTTTATCTATACTTTGGATTTTGTCACGTTCGACGTCGAACCCTGCTTCTTCGTTAGCTGCTCGTTTTTCAGCCTTGCATTTTACCACCGTGCAAAAATATTAAAGAACCAATCTGTGACATATCGTGTTGATTTTGGGAAGTATTTTTCCAACGAGGCTTCTTCTACATCGGAAGTTTTCAATTATCTGAACTTTCTCTCACGCAGCATTTTTAACCAACCTTCTTCAACCATCGATTGCAACAAAGAAAGGACTGAAGGCTACGCCTCGCGGGTTTTTAAACCCGATAAAACACTACTGCTCGTTTTTTTGAACGTTAAAAAAAACACAATGGTGCGAGTTTTTTGAACGGCTTCAAAAACATTCCACAAAAAGCGTGTCCCTCGGGAGTCCGAACAAGTGTTCACATTGTGAGAGGAAGATATTAGCATTCAGGAAAAACAAGTGGACCTTATAAAGAGTATGGTAATTTTAAAAGCAGCTTTTTTTTCCTTCAGTCCTTTTTTTGTTGGAGTCGATGGTTGAAGAAGGATGGTGAAAAGTGCTGCGTGAG
This sequence comes from Montipora capitata, assembly GCA_949126865.1. Taxonomy (NCBI): domain Eukaryota; kingdom Metazoa; phylum Cnidaria; class Anthozoa; order Scleractinia; family Acroporidae; genus Montipora; species Montipora capitata. The sequence goes on along the minus strand of OX421449.1, from coordinate 24,993,220 downwards.
AGAAAGTTCAGATAATTGAAAACTGCCGATGACGAAAAATCCCAATATGTCACAAATTGGCCTTTAACATTTTTGCACAGAGGCAAAATGCAAGGCTGAACAAACAAGCAGCTAACAAAGAAGCAGGGTTTGACGCGGGACAAAATCCAAAGTCTAGATAAGAATAATTTAATTTTTTTTTATGATTAATGTATACCTAATTAGTGGACGAGCTGAACGAAAACGGAAAAGTTGTCTGTTTATTAACTATCTCAGTTGTGTAGTTGTACCTTACAGAAACAACAGCAGCGTTGGAATGCACTGAACGTGGCTTAACTCTAGTTGTTGAAGGGCAGAATAGCTATATCTAAGAGGGCACGGTAACGAATCCTGCAATCTGACTGGCTCTTAGCGCGGTACGGATTTTCCTATCTCTGCCCACGGTCACGGTAACGCTTTCAACAATTAAAAAAAAGTGATTTCAGAGAGGATGGGAGAAAGGGAAAAAAAAAAAAGTTATTTACCAGCTAAGGGTCGGTCCGTATAGCGAAAAACAGTGACTACGGTCTTCAAAAAGCTGCCCTAGGACTGCGGCCTCGGGCAGCATTTGCAAGACCGCAGTCACAGTTTTTCACTATACGGACTCCCAGCTGGCAAATAACTTATATTTATTTTTTTTGAAGCATCTCAGCGAGCCGGAATCCTTAAGCCCTGAACCTGATTGTCTAATAACGACCTCTTGGCCGGTCCCGCTTTTTTCCATCCGGACCGGTTGCCCTGTCCGGAATTCGCGGGAAAGGTACGTAATTTTCTTTTTACTACGTCGCGATAAACGTTGGATTTTACCCGTTAAAATGCAAGTGTTCGCTTACTAACTGTTGCAAAGAGGAGGAAAAAAGTCAGCAATGGAATAAAAGGCCTGTTTAGTCTTCAAAAAGGCGAATACTCGAATGATTTTGCTGACAACTTTTTGCTGGCTTGCTGTTTTTCGAGTTGTTGGTTTTCTTGAACTATTGATATGCCGTTGAACTTGAAACAACTTACTCTGCAGAGCAGTCTTGAACTCAGTTTTTCGATTGACATCCGTTATTTTCTTTGGAGTTCTATTATCTAATCTCGTTCTATCTTTATTGCTTTATTTAAGAAAATACGGATTCCCAGCTACAATAGTGAAACAAACAAATCGCAACACTGTGGAGTTTGCATGAACTAATGTCAACAAGTTTTACTGTTTAGCTTACATTTTCTAAGTTTTGCTCTGATTTTTGAAGGACTTGACGGAGAACAAAGATAAATACTTCAAATAATAAGATATAAAGGCAGAGACTGAGATGTTGGAGTATTTCTTACTAATCTTTTTTGTCCTGTTTTGAGAACTTTCGTTTCATTTCAACAAGACAAAGCATTTTAATATGTAGAACGTTATTCGCCTGTTTGTACGAATTTTTCAAACATCATGGTTTAGTTTGTTTTGCTCATTTCTCAGACTCTGTGCTTTCTATGAAATATTAAACACTTAATGACTGCTCCCAAGTGAAGAGAGAAAAAGATAAAAACTAGCAGAAAATCACTTGTGTCCTACATGTGAAACTATTTCAGTCCCCCATCAGACATATCATTCTAAGGCATTTGTTCATTGTCTAAATTGCGAATTCTCTTTTTGTGGGCCCATTCCATTAGTAGGGCTAACGCCCACATGGTTCATATGAGTAGAAAACAAGCACTTCCTAATAGTTAAGTCTTCTGACTAATGCTCCTGGGATTTGCTGTCAAGAAACCTCAGAAAACCCTCTACCTCTCTTTCCCCCTCCCTAGCAATGAACAGCACTTGATCTCCTCACTGCATGAAATAGTCTAAGTAATAAGTAAGGGTTTTCTGCCTGAAACGAGGGAATATCAGATTTGAGCCCTCGTGCGGAACCAGAGGTGAAAAAAATCTGTTATCCTCGAGTGAAAAGCCGATAAAATACTTATTTTATACATTCATTGGTGAGGTTTTCTGGGAAATACACTGTTGTTTGAGATGTCGGCAAAACAGCTTGATGAAGGTTTTTAAAGAAACAAATATATGTAGTCTCTAGGGACTTAAATTACATCCATGTGCGTGAAAAATTGCGACAACAAATTGTCATGGTCTGAGTTGAATATTTAATTGTAGCTTGCCTCGTGTTGTAATTTGCATTGTGGATTACCGGCTTGATCAAGTTCAGCTGATGTCGAAGTATGAGTGAATCGGACTCCAGTGATAATAATTTCATCACTCAAAGCACTTTGGAGTAACTGCAGATTAGGCCACTTCGGGAAATGTTTGTCCCCCCAAATTTTGCATAAGCATTGTTTTTGCTTTTTCTTGGGACCGTTGTAAGTCCCAAGATAAACTGGAAACAATGCTTATGCAAAATTTGGGGGGACAAAGAAAGAGTATTATGGTATTTTCCGAAGTGGGCTATACCCTGCCATTTTAAAGCTGCTCCTCAGAGAAGGCTGGATAGGCGGATACGCAGTCGAAAATACCACCCATCCCCAAGTAAACTTCTAAGTATATTGTGAAGTGGATACGCGGATACGCGGATACGCAGTCGAGAATACCACCCCTCCTCAACTAAACTTCTTAAGTATATTGTGAAGTGGTACGCGAATACGCGGATACGCAGTCGAAAATACCACTCCTCCCCAAGTAAACTTCTAAGTATTTTGTGAAGTGGATACGCGGATACGCAGTCGAAAATACCACTCCTCCCCAAGTAAGCTTTTATGTATATTGTGAAGTGGATACGCGAATACGCGGATACGCAGTCGAAAATACCACTCCTCCCCAAGTAAACTTCTAAGTATATTGTGAAGTGGATACGCGGATACGCAGTCGAAAATACCACTCCTCCCCAAGTAAACTTGTATGTATATTGTGAAGTGGATACGCGGATACGCAGTCGATAATACCACTCCTACCCAAGTAAACTTCTAAGTATATTGTGAGAAACGAACCGCAAAATTTCGCGAGAGTACTTATGCCTAATCACTGAAGCGAGTGTTTACTAGGCTTAATCAGTAAACGAGTGCTTTCTTTTAGTGTAGTTGACTGAAGCGTAAAATGAAAGGTAAAATTGTACGAGAGTGCTTAGGCCTAATCACTGAAACGAGCGCTTAGGCTTAATCAGTAAACTAGTGATTTCTTCTTCACACAATCTCGTGAAAAAGTGTAGTTAACCGAAGCGTAAAATGAAAGCTAAAATTCTACGAGAGTAGAAGCAATAACAAATTCAATAAAATTCGATAAAATTACCCGAGGTTGGATTATTGTTTGCTTTTGTCGGGTGAGTGGTTTAAAGAACGAGGTATGTTACATCACAGGTAACCCAGGCTCACTGTGAGTGCCCCATGGGTAAATATAGAGAACATATGAAGCGAAGTTTAGGTCTGAAAATTTGCTAGAAAATGGAAATAAAAATCAATAAAACTTACCATGTGGTGAGTTGTTGTTGTCTTTAATACGTACACGAAGTTTCGGGGAAAATGGTCCCCGTTCACCTTCCTTTATAGTATAGTGACAAGGTAGGAGACGGAAGCCAGCTTAGGGACTCCGATCGACCCAAAACAAGCACGATTTTTTTTTTG
>OX421449.1:24982126-24984626 GCA_949126865.1 Montipora capitata | reverse complement strand
CAAGGCCTTCCCATTTTTACTTGACATTGTTTTCGACGTCAAAGAATGGTTCTCACCCCATGCAAATGAACTTCACTCTCATACTCATCCAAAGTGTTTCAAATTTGTGAGAAATGAAGGGGGAAGCTGTGTGATATTTTATTGGAATTATTCTCACATGAAATGGGAAGGACCACAGCAGCTTCTAAAGGTGTGATTCTGTAAACTGAAAGTGTTCCTATGTGAGATCATACATATATGTTGTAGTTAAACGTTGTTATCACAATTTTTTTTACTGTAAATGAATTAAGTATCACCAAAACCAAGTTTACTTTTTTAAATACAAATATTATAACATCCGAAAGTGAGATTTCCAAAGGCATATGTTGTAGATACATGTTATCTTCCCATCTCAGCTTATTTTATTTTTACCTAGTAATTTTTTCTAACTACTTTACAGTAGGTAACTTTTTTCTTAACATTTACAGGCAATGTTTCACATTATCCCTAAGCACTGATAGTTTACTCTTTTCCTTAGGGTTAGGATTAGGGTAGAAGGATTGTTTTTTAAAAACCCATTTTATAAGAAGTACCATAGTTTTTTACTGGACGTCAATGCATCCTATCTATTATTCTGTGTTTTCTTTCATTAAAGAGTATGCCAACAAGTAAACCAAATCTTATCCAGCCATCACTGAATAAGATTGATGCTGATGCTCTGAGAAGAGACCTCAGAAAGTTCCAGGACAACTATCCCAAAGGAGTATTTGAAGCATGGTCACAGTGGGTTCAAAATATCAATACACTTTTGCAATTGCCAACAGAATAGGAATGGCCTTTGGATATACTACAAAATTGTGACAAAGTGAGGCCAGCAATTCAAGATGTGGCTGTTCCTGGTCATCTTATAGCCCTCCATGATAAAGAAACTGAAGAAACCCAACAGGTAAAGTTTAACAGTATTCTAGTGTAATTTCAAATCTAAATACGTGTACATGTACATAACAAGTGATTATTCACCAAGTTTTTTTTTTCTCATCACAGATCTACACTGGGCGATATAGACCTCCACGTGCCCGCAAAAATCCAGTTGTTACCCAAGATGATTGTCTTGAAAACATTGAGGTTGGAACATTTGTGGCAGTGAATCTGTCAAATGTGACAAAGTGCCAGTGCTGGGAAAAGTGCTTGAAGTGACTGCAGACAGTGTGAAGGTGCACTACTGGAAGGGATCATTCAAGGGAAAATGGAGCCCGCATAATGTACCTAGAACTAGGACAGCTTGGGTTGATGATCTCCCCAAGGAGTGCGTTAACCTATGTTCCTTTTTCCTAACAGAAGGAAACAAGTTATTCCCATCAACAAGAAAACATCTTCAAGATGAGTATAAAAGATTGGGAAAAATCTAGGAAACATTTTTTCTCCAACATTGTATGCTGTGTGGAAGGCTTCTCTTTCAATGTTATTTTTTATCTCATTTCATTTCATTTAAGTGCTTGTGAAGTAAAAATAATTAATGCCTATTTGAACGAGTTTTCCCATTGGAACCACTGATGATATCATCAGTTTTTCCACAAAAACTTTAATATCTCCAGAACGATAGAACATGTTTTAAGAATGAGAACACCAAAAAGCCTTTAAGTTAGTTATTTTTTATTTGATAGGCAGTTTAATGTTCTGTTTTTGTTTTTTTGTTTTTTTTGTTTTAGGAAGTCTAGTTGTAAAAGCAACAACAGAAAAGGCAGGTACATTGTATAAAAATCAGACCGGATCAACTCAGATCGAGTGAAAAATGGTTTTGTTAGCCAAAACTAGTTGACGTTTGCCCCAATTTTACCAAGGTTAGCTTAAAGATTAGGGGTAGGGTGATTTCTCTGGGCCTTAATTAAGCTTATCACAATTTTTACGTCGATCCGAAGTGAGTGATCCGAGTTGATCTGATCTGATCTGACTTTTGTACCTGCCTATAACAGAAAGACCTGGTTTGTCAGGAAAAAAAACATTATCTTTCAAACATTAGGTGGCATGCTACCATAATTGGTGGATAATATTTGTAATATATTAAGTACCCTATAGTACATATTGTGTTAGTACCCAGAGTGCATTGCTGTAATAAAGTTGTGTTGAAGCGGCCATGTTGTGTGTGCCTCGTGGTCCGAGTTAAATCACAGAATATTACATTTTTGGCGACGAGGATCGGTCGTTTTTCCATCTCAATTGATAGTGCATGGTTTTTGGACAACGGTGTGTGTGTTGTGGCGTACAAGATGACCAGCACTAACACGAGTGGCCTATTTGGGCGTGTTGGTGAATTCAACGTTGAACGTGAAACGTTCAGTGCGTACGTCGAGAGGATGGAAATGTTCTTTACAGCCAACAACATTGTGGAGACAACGGGAGAGGGAAGCGCTGCCGCCAACCAACTGGTAGCAAACAGGAAACGTGCAATTTTCCTTACAGAAGTGGGACCGGAGGTGTATTCAACGCTCAGTAATTTGTTGGCGCCCGCAAAGCCTAAGGA
>OX421449.1:24969626-24977126 GCA_949126865.1 Montipora capitata | reverse complement strand
ATGATCTTTTCTTTAAATGTTAATTGGGTCAGAAATTTGGAAATAATGGTATCCCTGCTGAATGGGGTCAGAAATTCTAAACCCTTTTCCTTCTCTGTTGAATGGGGTCAGAAATTCTGAACCCTTGTCCTTCCCTGTTGAATGGGGTCAGAAATTCTGAACCCTTTTCCTTCTCTGTTGAATGGGGTCAGAAATTCTGAACCCTTTTCCTTCTCTGTTGAATGGGGTCAGAAATTCTGAACCCTTGTCCTTCCCTGTTGAATGGGGTCAGAAATTCTGAACCCTTTTCCTTCTCTGTTGAATGGGGTCAGAAATTCTGAACCCTTTTCCTTCTCTGTTGAATGGGGTCAGAAATTCTGAACCCTTGTCCTTCTCTGTTGAATGGGGTCAGAAATTTTGAACCCTTTTCCTTCTCTGTTGCATGGGGTCAGAAATTCTGAACCCTTTTCCTTCTCTGTTGAATGGGGTCAGAAATTCTGAATCCTTTTCCTTCTCTGTTGAATGGGGTCAGAAATTCTGAACCCTTTTCCTTCTCTGTTGAATGGGGTCAGAAATTTTGAACCCTTTTCCTTCTCTGTTGAATGGGGTCAGAAATTCGGAACCCTTTTCCTTCCCTGTTGAATGGGGTCAGAAATTCTGAACCCTTTTCCTTCTCTGTTGAATGGGGTCAGGCTGATGGTGTAAGATCATATATTCTGTCGAACTAATTTTGCAGTTCAGAGTTAATTATGGAATGCCGCCTTGAATTTGTGTAAGGAATCTTCATCTCCGAGCAAACAGTGCAAATAATCGGCGGTTAAAGGCAGTAATTTTGTAATTCCGTCCAGATTTCAGTTTTCCCTAGCAGCTAATTTGGCATCCTTTTCCGAACTACAGTAAGAGATTACTCCGTTCAACAAACAGTTTCTGACAAGATATGCTAGTTTACTCGTAAAGATATGGGATTTTCAGAGTTAATCTCATGGCTTTCTCCGAAAATCGCTAAATCGTAATGCCACAATTTAGTTTGGAAGGCGTTTCTACTTACTGTACTTAATTTCAACTCCCATTGATAAGATAGCCATATCTCAAACAACAGAAGGTAAAATTCATTCAATATCTATTATTCCATGAATAAGAGGGTGACTCAGGCATTAATTTCAGAATGAATTCAGTCTTTTTATGTGACCTTTCGATTGCAACTTCGAATAACGCGACTTTTCTGATTACTAGTTTGGGTTCTACAAAACACAGACAACAGAACTTTAGTTTGGTTTGGTAAATTCAGTTTCGAAATAAGGGACGCCATGGTCAGTTTATAATTAACACCTAGTTTTATTTTGATTATTTCTGATCATCTTCCCTCATTTTGTTAGCTTAACTCTTAATATACCAGATTATAACTCTGAAACAATAATGTGGCAATGGAACGTAGCCAAGACTTCAATACTTTTAAAATTTGCTCCTGAACTCATAAAATACCCTTATAATAACACCAAAACATCCCTCGACCGAAATCTAGGGCTTAAAACGAGCAATGTATGGAATTGAACGCAGCTTAAAATAGACGTGAAAACTCAAATAAAAGAAGGTTAAACACTTTGACCTATTAAAAAAAGTGTAGTTTTGTCGATTCGCGGAAAAACGATCTGAACTGCACATGCTATTGGCCGGACGGAACATCGTCCTATTAAATCCTGCAGACAAAATAATTGAAACTAAATCGTGATCAGTGGAGTTAGAACAGGTTTTTAGTCGCAATGCATTCTCAGTAATATGGTTAGATAGTTTTACGCAATTATTGTCATGAATCTCTCAACGTTTCGGCAGCATATAGATAGAAAGTGATATCGTCCATGAGGTATGGATGGCAAATGTGTCTTACCTCAAGGCTGTCAGGTGCCATCTACTAAACTTGAAAAAGTGATAGCTAGTTATCTGATCACTTATTTCTGATTTCGACATAACAATTCGACAAAACTACATATGATTTCGTTGTAAACTACTGTTGGGGCGTCCAATCCCCAAATGAAATCAAGATGGTTCAATTTCGGAATTTCCACACTGTGAATCACGTTTGGCAATTGAGACAGAAGATATCGCACATCTTTAGGGTCAGCAAGCCAGTCGTTCTCTCCTGAGTAGACGACGACCGGTAGTGCCATGGCTTGCAGATTGCACAAGGGTGCTTTGTGCTAAAGGAAAGTAGTATAGGGAGGATGACTAGACCAAATTATTCAAAATGGCTGCCGGTGGAAAATTCTACCCAAGCCGTTTTTTTTTTTTTTAATGAGCTGTAATCCTTGAAGGTATAGAAGGGGTTTTACTGAGATTCACTTCACGTAGGTGTACGAGGGTAAATCCGAGATGGTGGAGGGATGGAGCGTTAAGAGTTTAATGAGATGCGCGTGTGTATTTGTTTTAGATGTTACGATGCCTTAGTATTTTGAGTGAAGTGTATTGTGCTCTGGTTTTGCGATTCCGCCCAACCAGCCGGATAGTGTCGCGCTTATATAGGGAAAGAACAAGGGAGTAGATAAGAACCAATGAGAAGGCATTGACGTCACAGTCAAGCGAGTTGAAGCAAGTTTAAGTGTTGGTTAGAAAAAAACAGTTTTAAGATGATCAGTATTCAAAAGGGTCTCCTTAATAATGTAGACTTCAAACAACCCGTCAAACCGGTTTGCTTTTCATCCTTATGGCACACCCAGAAATGCACAAGTGTATAAAGGTAATGGAAAAAATATTTCAATTCAGAGATGGGCCGAATGATCGAACAGCAGATTTTTGCTTTGGAGATAGACGCATTAACAAACTGTTTGCAAAGACTGCAATTGGACAACAAAATCGATACCTTACTTCATGAACTTTGGGTTAAGATGAATAAAGGAAGCTGTCACAAAGCTGAAATAACAAGTGATGAAGAAGGAATGAAGTCATAATTGGGGAGCTAATGGTTCCAACATTTTATTTTACGAACGAGAAGAAATTTTTGCGTCAACGTCGTTGTATTTTGAAGTCAGCGCTACAAAATGAACACTGGCTACGGGCAAAGATTCATCAACTATTTGTTAGCAAGTGGAAGAGTGACTATTTCTCACATACAAGATGGAACACCAATGACACGTTTACTTTCAAACAGTAAAAAAAAAAGCATTATATTTTTATCTTTGTATTTACAAGCAAATTAAAGTATTCACAAACAATAAGAACAAATGCTATGTATAAATTAATTAAACCCTATTCCAAAACACACTACAATGCCTTTTCAATTCAGCGGCTGATGAAGAGCAGGTTGGGGGTGGACAGAGATTATGGAGCTCTGACAAGCATTATACTCTCCGTCAAGTGGCCTCAAGAAACGTTCGCAAATTTCTCATTCCCTAGTAGACGAAATGACATCAGGTATGCCTGATAATGATCTTATACGTTTTTTTCTTCAAAGTCGATCTCTCGACTACCCTATTTCACTTCCCTTCATGCCTCGCCATGAACTGAATGCAGAGACGATTATGGGCGAAGAGCAGCGTGTCTTGCAATCCAACGATCAGGTCAGCCTTCAAGACGGGATGCAAGTTCATCTAGTTCATGTTGGTATGCCTCAAGGGGGTGTGACCTCGCGTAAGAGGAAACATTATGGTTTTAAATTGTCCGAGTTCCTAGAAAGCAAGCAATCTGTCCTTGGCATAAAAAATATATTCTCTATGTCTCCCCCGCGCTTTAATAACCGATATTGCTCGGCAAGAACACCATCCTGATTAGAACACCATACGACAAGGGCGTACACTCCAAGGGATCCTGAAACTTACACAAAAAGGCATGTTTCTCCGAAGGTCTCTGTGGTCATCCCGAAGTCGGCAAATTCCAAGCAGTGCTTGACGACTACCAAATCATCGTTCTGTCTGCCAAACATTTCAACGCCATTGTCTACGAAGGGCCGAGGCGAGAAAAACTAATTTATCTGCATCACTTCGGAAACCACTTTGACGTCATTTCTTCTGTCTCTAGCTTTCTGGGAAAGAGCTATTGGTGTTTGGAATGCAAGAGAGGGTACAATACGAAAGAGAAACATCGTTGCAGTAAGGTATGCAAATGTTGTTTTACAGAGGGGTGTCTCGGAATTACACAGAATGCACCCTGGCGAGAATGTGGTACCTGTGACAGAATGTTCGCTGGAAATGAATGTAAAACGTGGCACACCAAAAAGAAAGCCCCAAGATCACATGTGTGGGGAAAAAATGTGTTGGGATTGTGAAGAATATGTTGACCCAAATAAACACCGATGCTGTATGAAGCCGATCGTCAATCAGGAAGAAGATTCGGGTGAAGCACAGTCAAAACCGAACAAACAGATAAAGGGACAAAGAAAACGAACACGGATTTCTGAGATTATTAGTCACAAAGTTGAAGAAGAAGACACGAAAGAAGAGGGACAAGAGTATTTATTTTTCGACATAGAATCACGCCAAGACGAAGATCGAGACATTGCCAACCTTCTCATAGTACATGATGACACGGGGTTTGAGATGGTATTCAAAGGTGATGATTTTGTTAATCAATTCGGTACGTGGTTATTAGATGCAACCCACCAAGGCGTTATCGTCATTGCACATAATCTGAGAGGATACGATGAATTTCTACTCTGTGAATATTTTTTACAAAGAGTGAATCCTTCCAAGCCTTATCCTGAATGGTGCAAAAATCATGTCTATGGAACTAACAGAAGCCGAAATCAAGTTCCGGGATTCACTCAATTTTCTTCCCATGCCACTTAAAGCATTACCAAAAACCTTTGGCCTGACAGAACTTAAGAAAGGCTATTTTCCACCCTTTTTCAACCGCAGAGAAAACCAACAATATGTTAGCCCTCTTCCTCCGATTGAAAATTACGATTCGGCTGGTATGAGAACAAAAGAGCGAGAATAATTCCTGAGGTGGCATCACGAATTAACGAATGCGAAATATGTTTTTGATTTTGAAACGGAAATAAATGAATATTGTCGTAGTGATGTGGACATTCTGAGGCGGTGCTGCGTACAATTTAAACAGTTGATGGAAGAAGTCTGCAACCTCGATCAATTCAAGCACTTTGTTACCATTGTGCCTGCAACCGAGTATTCCCACAGGAATTCCTAGAAGAAAACACTATCGGTCTCATTCCTGTTCAAGGTCATCAACCCGCCCGAAAATACTGTATCATGACCCTCCAATGGCTGTCGTGGATTCATCATCACAAAGGTGACCGAATTCTGCACTCTCTAAACGGAAGTGAACAACGTACAGATAACAACTATGTTGACGGTTATGATCCCGCCAAAAAAAGACGACCTATGAATTCATGGGGTGCCTGTGGCATGGCAGTCCCAAGTGTTATCTATCCGACACAGTGAATCCAGTGAACGACACGTGTACGGACCTTCTGGAGGGTAACATTCGCAAAATTGAACGTTTCAAGAACCTTGGATTTCAGGTAGAAGTGAAATGGGAATGCAAATTTAAACAAGAATTGACCACGAACCTAGAGACGAAGTCCTTTATTGAAAGCCTTGACACCCCCTTAGATCCTCGGCAGGCGTTCTTTGGAGGACGTACCAATGCGGTCTGTCTTTACAAGCACGTGAACGAGAACGAGAAGATCCATTACGTCGACTTTACATCATTATACCCATGGACAAACAAATATTGCGAAATTCCAACCCAGCAACAAACCTTTTGCGAACGGTTTAGATGATCAATGGCGGGCTGATTTGGTGGATATTCAAAGTCTGAGCCGTTGGAACCGTGGATACAAATATTGCATTGACATTTTATCCAAGTACGCCTGGTTGCTTTCGTTGAAAACAAAGACAGGGTCAGAGGTTGGCAAAACTTTTACTAAGATCTTTCAACAACGTCGCAAGCCAGACAAGTTACAAACTGATGCGGGTACGGAATTTAAAAACAAAACTTTTCAGACATTTCTGAAACAGCATCATGTTCACCATTTTGGTCACCTATAATGAAAGTAAAGCTCAAGTCATAGAACGGTTCAACCGCACCCTGAAACAAATGATGTAGCGGATGTTTACCTCAAGCAGTCCGTATCATTACCTGGACAGACTAAATGACCTCGTCAATGACAGCTACAACCAAACATTTCATAGTTCCATTAAAAAGAAACCCTTCGAAGTAACAGTCATGCATGCCCAGCAAGTGTGGCGTACCTTATATGGAAAGCTCCCTTCTACGGTTAAGTATAAATTCAAGATTGGCGACAAGGTTAAAATCAGTAAGCACAAGAGCACATTTGAGAAATCCTATCTACCTAACTGGAGCAAAGAAACCATTACAGTGGCGCAGAGACTAGTAAGGGATCCACCTGTATACAAATTAAAGGAACACGATGGGGAACTGATTAAAGGTACCTTTTACGAGACCGAGTTACAGAAAGTAATTGAGCGAAAGGATCATTTGTTTTGTGTACAGAAAGTTCTTCGCCGTCGAGGTAAAGGAGCGCAAGCAGAAGTTTTGGTTCATTGGAAAGGCTGGCAGAAGAAATACGATAGTTGGATTCCTGTACGTTTGTCAATTGGTGTCTCTAAAATGATTCTAGCCTGCATAGCAGCCGTTTCCTTTCCTTTTCCATCGGAGATCGAACAAGCGAGCGATAAAGCGGGCGATCGCCTGGGGTGAGCAAAACATTAGGGAGAAGTGGGGACGCTGCGTGCGAGAAGGGAGAGGGGGTGGGGAGGAAAGAAATCTCCTGCAATCAATCTCAAATATTTTACCGAACTCCTTTCGCCCACGAAAGGGGCGCAATAGCGCAATTTGATTGGTAAGTAGCCCGTCAATCAAAAAGTGACATAAAAATTTGACATACGTGCATAATCGACATCCGGAATACAAAACAACAAACAAAATCAAAAATATGGCCGAGTCCGTGGAAGCTTTCGAATTTTCTCTTCAGATTGATCTCAAACCGGAGCAAGGAGTTGCTATAAAGAGTTTAGTCCATGCACAGGATGTCCTCGCAATTTTGCCAACTGGTTTTGGCAAAAGCGCTATCTATCAAATACTCGTGGGAGTTAAGGAGAATATGTCAAAAGATTGTGCCCGTGTTCTGGTGATCTGTCCGCTTCGCTGTCCTCTCTTAATTCTGCGTGTTTTAAAACTAGGTTGGAAGCCGTTTTCCATTCTTTTAAAGCCAGGCAACAGATTACTTTTTTAAATTGTCAGTTCAGAAGGTAAATGTACTTTTACCTTACCGTCATTCAAACTAACAACCTTGACTTGAAGTTCCTCTGCTGCGGGCAAATCATCAATATTCAGCTTCGATAACATCTCCTCCTGAACACTAGTTTGTCGAGACTCTGCATCCTTCCCAAAGCTTAGAGATTTCCTGGACGAAATAATTTTCTCTTGGGAGTTCAAGCTTGGACATCTGTTGTTTTGATCTGGGGTACGCTCGCAAAATAATCTCTTTCCCGCGTCTTTGCTCTTTGCTGGTACCTTTTCGTCTTCCCTCGATGGATTTTCTTCAGG
>OX421449.1:24964626-24967126 GCA_949126865.1 Montipora capitata | reverse complement strand
GTAATAAATATGCTTATGACAGTAAGTCTCATATGTTGACGTCTCTCATCCAGATACTAACCCCCGGGACAACTTCATTGAGCTTGTGTCTTGGAAAGCTGTCAAAAGCTCAGAGTACACGCTTTAAATTATCTAATATATTTTACAAAAATAATGTTTTTGGTTCGTTTTTTATTCAATCTGTGTTATATATACTAAAACAATTATTCACCACAGTGTTGGTGAAAATGGTGGATATTTACCGACCTGCAATAACTATTAGAGCCACATATTACTCAAGGACAACTTAAATCTCCTGAAAAACAAAACATAGCTCAGTTGACAGATATGGAAAACAACACGGTAAAGTTACTTCACGACCACACGTACGCAATGCGTTGCTATTTAAAAATACCCCGTATCTCGTCTATCCCCCCCCCCCCTCCCCCACGCTAAATTTCCCGTATCCCGTTTTTTGGTTTCGTTTTCGATAGTTTTTTCTTCCTCTCGAGTGTAGCATCATGACGAAGTTTTGTAGTTTCTGAGAACTATTTACTATTTGTAGCTTTCGTTAAGTTTTGAATCGATGATAGAGAGAGTTTTGGCGATTTTAACCCGGACTGGACTACTGGATTTAAGCTCTTTTTCTTAAGGATATTTCAAGTTATTGAGGAACGTTTGGTACCAAGTTACTCCAATACTGAAATCAAGATTTTGGACTTTGGACTGCACTATGGAACACGCAATTACGGAGTTTTAGACTTTTGAGCATTGAGAGGAACGGAGTACAGATGTTGTCAGTTCTTGTCCTCACCACGGCAAATTTAAACACTAGGCAAAAATGCCCATCGATAAGCGATAAACAATGTGCTTAGCCATTTTGGAATAAATGCACTATTTTCACCTCGTTTCCATGGTGCAGTTGTGATTGTCGTCACCTATAATGAAGATAACCCGGTTCGGGTATTCCCTACATACACAACAAACATCATGGGAAGCGCAATGTAAATCCGATGTAGGAAAGACAGACTTCTCTTTCCTTTTCTTTAGCGCTAAATTAACCATACACCACCATAATATATAGATTTAGCCAAGCCTAAAAGCTGAGCTCCATGGTCATTTATTCTTACTGCCTGTAGGGTTGTGAAAAACGGTTGATATTTCCAGTTGCTGCTTTAATAATTAAATCATTTTCTTTGCTTTCTTCTATAGAAAAATCATTGCCTAACTAGTGAATTCCACGGTAAATTTTAATTTGCGCTAAAAACCGATATCGCATGAATCACGAAGCGATGAGTGCGACATCGGTTTTTCCAGTGAAATTTACTTTGCAATTCACCCGTTTGGCAATTTTTTTTTCTTGAACTGCATGAGTTTAAAAAGAAAACAAGCACAACCTCAGAGAGCGAATGGAAAAGGGAAAAATATAAGCCATTTCAGAGTCAACTGTCAATAGCCAGCGAATAGGAATCACGCTAAAATTAGAAGTCATAAAATTCAAGATCAAAGAAGAGTTTTACTGATGTACTTTATTCCACTTTATCTCTGGGAACAAGATCATTCACATTTTGATATATTTCATTGAAACACGCCAGGTTAGCTTGGTACAAGAATGGGCAAAATACGGCAATGCAACCAAGAAAAGACGAACTTCAAACACGATCTGCTCCAACATTTAAACAAGAGGCTACAAGTAGCCTATACTCGGGCCTGCAAAAGTACAGTGGTGTATGGTTAATTTAATACAAAAGAAAAGAAAAGAGAGAAGTCTGTCCTTCTTACATCGGCCTTACATTGCGATTCTCATGATGTTCGACTGTGTATGTAGTGAATACCCGGACCCAGATTATCTTCATTACAGGTTGTGACAATGGCCACTAGACCATGGAAACGAGGTAAAAATAGTGAATTTGTTCCAAAGTGGCTAAGCACATTGTTTTTTTTACTTATCGACGGGTATTCTTGCTCAGTGTTTGAGAAAGGAAACGCTGATTGAACGTTTTAAGATAAAACGAAATGACTCATCGAAACATCTTTTTGCAGAAAAAAAATGAAAGAGAAACGAAGGTGAGATGTGAAAACATCTTTCCAAGATGACCAAACTTTCGTGCAGTGGTGCACGTAAAAAACACTTTGTCACATGCGCGACAGGTGAAGATGTGCACTATATCTCAACACTTGAAAATACTTTCAGAAGTACACAAGTTCCTTGAGGATGACCATGCCAAATGAATCCATAGCACAAGAATCAAATACTTAAAATATATCATTTTTTATATTCAATAGTCACAGTAATATGCACCCAATTGTCAAAATAAATATGTCATTTGCCAGCTGGGAGGCCCGTATAGGGAAAAACTGTGGCCAAGGCCTTGCATTTGCTTTTTCAAGACCGATGTCACATTTTTATGCTATGCGGACCGACCCTTTGCTGGTAAATAACATTTTTTTTTTCCTTTCTCTCCCCCATCCTCTGTTAAAATCACTTGTTTTTATTGTTGACTCGCACCGGGCTTGATAG
>OX421449.1:24934626-24952126 GCA_949126865.1 Montipora capitata | reverse complement strand
TTAGAGAAATTCGGTACAAAACAACCATAACGGACTGAAGAATTTTGCCAATCCAGGCAAAGTAAGGTTTTCCATAGCGTCAAAAATCACCATTTTATTCTTCCACTGAGCAAGCCTTACTACATAAGAACACAGTTTAATATTTACAAAAAGACGTTCCAAATTTCGGATACCCTTCACACTCATCAATGCAAAAACGGTCATTACCAACCTACATTGGATGGTCTTCCGAATTTCGGCCCCCTTAAGTGCTATCCGGCAAAAATACCATGATTACTACCTAACTTAAAATGCCTTCCGAATTTCGGACCCCTCAACCCGTATCCTACTAAAAAAACTAGGTTTGCTACTTAAACGTTAAAGGCTTTCCGAGTAATTGTTCTGAATTTTTGAAAAATGTAATGCCACAATTTAGTTTGGAACGCGTTAACCCATCACAGTGCTCTTCATGTTTTTGGATTAAGTGGTTTGCTTGAAATAACCATTGTGAACAGCGCCACGTGCATGGCTTCTATTGCGCATTACCCAATCAAAACACCGCCACGTGCTTCCTATTGGGCATTGCCCAATCAAACACCGCCACGTTTTTCTATTGTGCATTTTGCTGCACAGGGGAAAAAAATGAAATCTAACGTATTTTATAACTCGTGCTCCTACGGGCCCGAGTAATAACGTTTGGGTGCTTTACAAACTTCTGAAAACACAAGCTAGTGAGATTTCCCGAGAACTCATTGCGAATACGTGTTTATCACATAAGGGCAATATTCTCTTGTCACTGTCGAGGCACAACGAAATAAAGTTAAGCAAACGAATTTAAAAAGCACTTGTTCGCTCGCATTTTAGAGGAAAGCAAACAAACATCAACTTTTCATTATGTCCAAAAGAGTACAGACAATTGTTATTTAATTCCAGTTGAAAATAACAATTCGATTTTCATTCCTGAACAAAGGAAGAACCGATTAAACCACCTTTCAAAAATACGCATGCGTAAAACTAACAAACGGTTTAGTGCCCAAGGAAAGAATTTGTGGAGCAGCTTCTTGCACTAAGTATCAGCTATTACTGGTATTCTGTTTTGTCGTTGTTCTTTTTCGTTCTCCTTTCGTTTCTTTTCTAGACATAGGTCCTTCAGGCATCATGTAACCTTATAAGAGCTTCTAAAGATATGCCAAAAATTGCAATACAGAGAAAAAAAGCAGCTCTAAGCAAATTAAAACAAACAGTCAGCTTTAAGTTTACATCCCACCAATGCTTGACTTGAATAGCTGCGTAGCCACCAGTGTGGACCAAAGATATCACGTCAAACTGGATTGAAATCAGCGAAAAATGCAGGAATAAGACATCTTCCTAACCGTTTTCCAACTGAACAGGAAAAGCGTTGATTTTGTAAGAACTTTCGTCAATGCAGTATGGCCTTGTTGTCGCGTCAAGCCACAGAAAGCGCGCGAAAAATGAAGCCTCGCTTATGTTCTGGTGAGTTACCCTGAGTTGAGCCTGCAATCCAATCGAAAACCAGTACCTGGTCAGCGGTCAACTTAAAAAAAAAAAAAAAACAGCTGACCTCGGTGAGCTCCAAGCTCCAAGCCCATATGGTCACGTGATACTGGTCAGCGGATACCCTGTTTTGACAGGCGTCAATTGATCAAAAGATAGACGTCCAATATATCAAAGATGCTGTTAACTAGCATGATACTGGTCACATTGGCATACATGGACAGGTGGTGTACGTACAGACGGTTGATGACGTCGTGGCTATAAAACCAAGATTTCTTGCATGGATGGGTTACCATATTTTCTTGACAATGGTGCTCCGCGCGCGCGGAGCTCCGCTATTACTGCAAGCCCGAGTTTACGCTAATTGTAGCCTCTTGTTTTGATTAGTTCTCATTATCTTTTCTCATTTTGTCAGCTTAACACTCAATATACCAGCTTATAACACTGAAATATTAACGTGCCAATGGATTTTAGCCAAGACTTCAATACTTTTTAAAATTTGCTCCTGAACTCATAAAATACTCTTATAACACCAGAAGATCCCTCGACCGAAACCTAGAGCTTAAAACAAGAAATGTATGGAATTGAACGCAGCTCAAAATAGACGTGACCTTTCAAATAAAAGAAGGTTAACCACTTTGCCTTAGTAAGAAGAGTGTAGTTTTGTCGATATGTAGTTTTGTGTATTCGCGGGGAAGCGATCTGAACTGCACATGCTACTGGCAGGACGCGACATCATTTTACGAAAACCCGCAGATAAAGTGTTTTAACTAAATCGTGATCAGTCAAGGGTAGAACAGGTTTTTGGTCGCAATACATTTTCAATATGGTCCTGAATCTCTCAAAGTTTCGCCAGCATATAGATGGAGAGTGATATAGTCAATGAGGAATGGATTGCGAACGCGTGTTACCTCAAGGCTGTCAGGTGCAACCTACTAAAAAAAAAAAAAAGAAAAAAGCTATGGCTGGTTATGTGATTGTTTATTTCTGATTTCGACAACAATTCGACGAAATTACATATTTCTGCTTAATTTGCCATAAATGACTACTGCCGAGTTCCTGAATTTCAAACACAAATCATCACGTCAACCTTGATTTGGGTTACTCAGAAGAGTGTTGGATGTATTCAATGATTTCGTTGTAAACTACTGGGGCGGCGTCCAAACCATAGATGAAATCAAGATGGTTCCATTTCGGAATTTCCACACTGTGAATCACGTTTGGCAATTGAGACAGAAGATATTGCACATCTTTAGGGTCAGCAAGCCAGTCGTTCTCTCCGGAGTAGACGACGACCGGTAGTGTCATACTTTGCAGATTGTACAAGGGTGTTTTGCGCTAGAGGAATAACAGGAAACAAGAAAGAAAGTAAAAGTAAGTCCCTAATACAATTGCTATTAACAATCACTGGAAGTACAGAAAAGAGAGGAAGCCAAAGAGTAAATGCCATTCCTCGTACTTTTCTGAACAATCTCTTATTTTACATGATCGCTGCTCGGACGAAGTTACGAAACCCTTTTTCGAGGGGGAGGGTGGAGGTTAAGTGACTCATCATCATCCATCATCCATCATCATCCATCATCATCATCCATCATCATCATCCATCATCCATCATCCATCATCCATCATCCATCATCCATCATCCATCATCCATCATCCATCATCCATCCTCCATCCTCCATCATCCATCATCCATCCTCCATCCTCCATCCTCCATCCTCATCATCATCATCATCATCATCAATAAGTGTGAGGCTATTTTTACGCGGTTTTCTCCGCGGTTTTTTCCGCTCTGTTCTGTTTTGAACCAATGTAGTTAAAAAAAAACTCTATCTTGTTGACAATTTTATAGAATTGCAGCAGCTAGCAGTGCCGTCGCGTTACATTCGAAACTGGGATAACTTTCTTCTCCTTCTTGCTATGGCGTACCGATCTTAATTCATGAGAGTACTGGAAGAACACCGGACGAGGTCATATTTGGCAGGAAGTCCGACTGCTCGTGGACGCAAATTTTCCTTTCGTAAACGGTCGTTGCCATTTCTCAGAACGGTCTTTGCCATTTGAAACGGTCGATGCCATTTATAACGGTCGACTATACACTTCACTTCAAAGAAAATTAAAAGAAACAAACTAAGAAAAAATATTAACAAAAATTAAGACAAAAAAGGAAAAAAAAATTATAAAAGAAAAACTGGAGGAAAAAAAAAAAAAAAGAGTCCGAAAATTTCAAGACTCGAACTCGGGTTCATAGCCCTCACCCTAAACAGAACCCTTACCCGAACCCTAACTCATATGACCAGCGAGACACAACTCCCAGTAACCGCAACCTTTTGAGTTCTTAGACCTAACGAGTGTAATTCAGAGCTAAAAAATGGCATCGACTGTTTCAAATGGCAACGACCGTTTACGAAAGGCAAATAAGCCTCGTGGACCTCATTTTCGGTATCCCACCAAAGACTTGGAAACGTCAGAACACAAGGAGGATGCATATGTTCCAGAGGAGCAAGTGCAGAAGATGCTAGACTTTGAACGGGATAATTTGAGGGTTGAAAGCCAACGCCAGAAACGTTTGTATGACCAGAGGTCGAATTCACATTCACACGCGAGGGGGGAGAAGGTGTGATTGTACAACTCGCAGAAGAAGGGAAGGGAAAGGGCCCTGGGAAGTCATTAAATGTGTTACAGACGTGGTTTATCGCATTCAGAAGAATCCCAGAGGAAAGCTCAAGTTTGTGCATCACGATCGTCTCAAACCGTTTAAAGAACGGAAAACTTTTCTTCATTGGAGGGAGGACACCTGAGAGCTCTATTGCTGATACCATTCTCGTCAGCCGCTTCACGCAGCGGGATTTAGCTCTAGTTTTAATTTATTGAAAAACAATTCAAGCACGAATTGATCTAGCTGCACTCTTTGCTAGTGAAAATAAGGTGATCAAGAATTGTTTCCGTTGACTCTTATTGACTTTTATTGAAGAAAGTTTTTTAATCATATCGTGTTCAATTAATAGAGGAGGATTCGAGTATTCATTTTTTTTTTCATTAATCTTATTGTTGAACGGCCTCCTGATGAGGGGACGCATTTGTTTTTTTGGTGAAGGGGACCAAACACAACGAAAAGCCTAGTGTTACCTGCGCAAGCTATTGTAATGTGCGCGAGATGGCTGAACAGACAGCTACATGGCGTTATCAATCGCAACCAAAGTGCACGCAATAATGACTAAAAAAAGAGCTAAACTTCAGTTAGAGATTGAGCAAGTGTGTTGAGTCTTAACAAGAGGCACGTTATTCAGTTTGGGGATAAATCCGTTGACAATACAGCAGTTAGCAGTGTCGTTGCGTTACAATATCATCGACCTTAACTGCAACCAAAGTGACTAACCAAATTTGCGAAAAGCAAGAGTGTTGACCTGATAGAAAGACATGTTTCCCAGTTTATCCCGCAAAAAGACAACATCGGTTACTTCTGAAAACGAAAAGCCTTTCTATGGACTTAAGAAATACAGTAAAGGTACCAAACATACCTGTCCATAGTTTCGCTGATTTCCAAAATTTCCATAATCGTACCTTTGGAATTTTTTGGAATTCACCATCTGTTGAAAAGGAAGTATGAACACATTTGTCAGAGAGACAACACCGAGGCCTACATAAAGAGAAGGACCTTTCTAGAAGTTTACGAAAAGTCTCCGATTGATTTTGGTACCCTTCATCATACGTCACTTGACATCACTTCGACCACATGCTGACAAAAAATGACGGTTTTGTGATTTCCCGTTACAGATGCGGTTTTGCCTTACCTTATTTACAGTAAATCATGCCTTTAAAAGAATAAAGCATATATGTCTTAGGAAATCTCGGGCACGAGTTTTAAATATTAAAAGAGAAAAGAAAGAGAAACAAATAAAACGTACTGAGAGAGGACTAAATATTTTTGTAGGATCTCAGCTGCTATTGAAGGAATATCGTATTACCTGGAGCCAGTGGATCGCGTTTTTAACAGAAGTCCCTGAGGGTGTGTGTGTTACATACACTGGAATTCGAGTCTGTTGTGAAATGAAAGATAATAAAGGTGAAATAGTGCTTGACACTGACTCATATCTTTTCGTACAAATGACTATGAAATAAATAACAAAGAATAGGAAATTGAAAAATAGGTATGTCTGGAAATGCAAATAATTAGATGCACGCGGATTTCAATAAGCGTTACGGAGTGTCCCCAAATGATGTTCCCCAAATAAGGAAAAACGCCGGGCTACATTTACCCTGACCTACTGAATAACGCTTTTCTTGTCCCTAATCTTATTGTTAGAAATAGATAGGAATGCCAAGACTTCAAGCGCAACTTCTTGTTGGATATCATATTACTTGCATTTTTGGACACAAGTGAACAAACTAAATGGATACAAGAGAGGTGTTTTAGCATACAATGTTCAAACTTTTCCGATCAAAACCGCACAAAGTGAACATCACGTCGGCGCAAAGTGGTTGATTGATAGTCTTTGAACAGACGTGTTTCCCAAACCATTGAACAATGGGTCCGGATGGAAGGAAGTCGCGTTTACCCAACATCACGTGCACCATCTTTGAAAAAATAAGGAAATAAAATGTGTTAACACTAATAAACCCCCAACGACAAGTCTCCTTTTTTAGAGAAATGTACTATGATCATGCATAAAACAATGTACAATAACTTAGTTTTTAGATATAAGCCACCGAGTTGACCTTTGGCTTGAGTAGTGCATACTGTAAAGATTGTCTCAGAGAGTGACTAAGAAAGTGAAACCTCTGATGTCACATATGTATGCCTTAGCAAAGGGAGGGTATTCTCGAATTGATAGTGGAAATGAATCTTTCAAATGCCCTAAACTGAGTTCTTCGAGGGACTTGTATGAGGTTGGCATTGTGGTATACAACAGACGCATACAACACGAGAAAGCAATACTAATGTACGTTCTCCACGTACCAATTATAAACTTAGGAGGAAAACACTAATTCTCCAAACCTTTAGGGACAACCGAAAGTAACCCTTCAATATGTAGCTAAGCGGTATCTTACGTATCCAGCGACTATTCGGTTGATCTTGCTTACGTTGTACAATATGGGCGAGCTATCCAGTAGCAGGATTGGTTAGGAAGATAGAAAATAAAAGCTATTCTATCTTGTATGCTCCCGTTGTCGTCAGAACCTTAAATTCGTTGTCTTATAGCCTAGCACAGAAGAAAAAAAGGACTAAAATAGACTAGTTTTTCTCTTTTAACAGATAATGGTCTAGATCTTGTCTTGTGGTGTTGTCGTTGCCATAGACGACTTCGTTTCTTCCCCGAACTCCTAATTGAATACGAGCCCACTGTTTTTTTTTTTTTAATAGTATGATATTTTTTTTAAAGAAAAATGAATTTATCAAAACATATCCTTTTATTGACACTTACTAGCTCTGCAGCGTAAGCTTCGGCGTCTTATTTGTTTAAAATTTTAAAAGGAAAAAGAGGATACATGTTTGATTGAAGGATCGTAATGTAAACGATCATACTACATACCTCAATTTCCATGGAAGTTTCGCTAGGAATGGTCAGGAAAGGGGTCTTTGTATGACCTATAGTGCCCACTGGTGCAAGAGCGAAAAACGTCTTCACCATTTTAGCCAACTCTTTATTCGTGGAGAACTCGGCAAAACCGATTGTAGTTCCCTGGGAATGACCAATGTAGTACAGCGAGGATTGCGATGTTTTGGTCGTCACAAATTTCAACATGGCAGGAAGATCGTATTGGGCCATCTCGTCCCAGCTGCAAAAAAAGAAAAAAAAAAATATATATATATATATAGCCGAAAGGCTGTGAGTTCAGATGCTCTTACTTTCATTTCGTTAGGGGAACAATGTCAACAGTAATGTTTTAATTGATAACGTTTGCCTTCAAAGTTGCGTTGTGTAACACAATACGTGAAATTATTTCTGAAGGTAACACCAATGTCACAGGCTTTTAAACGGTACAATAGTTTGCCTCAAATTGTACCCTGTTTGCCAGAGGTTTCCTTAAAGTGGTACTATGATCAAAAAATCATTTCCTTTTTTTCTCCAAATTTTGAAAGCGTGTTCGCTTAACACCTAACTGGCAAAATTTTGAGCTTTGAGTTTTATCCAAAGCCTGTTTATTTTGAGTGTAAGTTTTGGATTTCATGGTCCGCCATTACTCACGTTCAAAACTGGCCGATTGGACCTCAGAGAGTTGGATCTAGAGAAAATGACGTCATTTACTCACTAGCTTAAAATTTCAGCGTGTAAACGCAATTTATTATATATGCAAAACACGGGTGGAAAAGTCTGAAAGTCCGAAACTCCCGTGCTGCATATTAATTAGGCCGCGTACACACGCATTGCATTCTTAAACTAGTGAGAGTTTGACGTCATTTTCTCCTCGACCCAGCGCTCTCAAGATTTTAAAGTTAGTAATGGCGGACCAATAAATAAGAAAATTCCAGCGAAAATAAACAGGTGTCTTTTTAAAATCAGAACTTAAAACTTGGGTGAGTTAGTGTTTAGTTAACATAGTTTTGAAATCCAAAGGAAAAACAATTTTTTTTTGGTCGTAGTACCACTTTAATTTCCCTCTGTAGCGAGAATGAAAGGAAGCCTCTGCACGGATCTCCTCGATACCCTGTTGCTTGTGCGCGACGTGATGTCAATGCAAAGCCTTTTCTGCCATTGGGAAAGGAAAGGAACTTTATTAGTGTCTAGTCGATTTAGCGCTGGAGCACTAATTGGGGACACTATAAAGCGAAATTAACAATCAACGCAGATTAAGTCAAATGTTGGTTTTTGAGGAGAGGGGAAACCGGAACCAATGTGGCCCGGACTCGATTCCCAAACTCTGCATCATATGGGGGTTGAGTTTGTTGCTTCTCTATACTGTACCGAGAGGTTTTTCTCCGGGTATTCCGGTTTTCCCTCTCCTCAAAATCAACATTTGACTTTAAGTTGCGTCAATTGTTAATTTCAGTTTACTGTGTCCCTAATTATAGCGCTCCGGCGCTTAATAAAGTTCCTTTTTTTCCTTTCCCTTCCGATTGTGTTCAGTATTGTTCTTTGTTAGACCAATGAGGAGCCACCTCTTCCGTGATCTCATTTGGTACATCTTTCTTTACCGTGACAACGCAAAGAGTATTACCTAAAGTCCCAAAATTTGTTGGAATTCGTTTTGTATTTGATATGACGTAGACCATAGGTATTTCCTCGCACGTTGCCCAACCAAACATCAAAGCCTGCATCAGCCATAAGGAAGCCCAAGCTTTGATTAGGGAAGTTTGCGACCCAGTTGGACGAGGCACACAGCATACCATGCTGTAGGAATACCACTGGCTTCGGACCTGGACAGCTATCCTGGTCACAAGTGTCCTGGTTGACTTCATTTCTTCCTCCTGGTATTCTCTGAATGTAGATGAGGTAACCGTCTTCTGTCTCAACGGTGTACTCCTCTGCTGGGTATCCATTGAAACTAATCATTTCGGTCTGAAGGACGAATACAATTAGTTTGGTCTGTAAAGGGAACCCACACACCATCAAGGTATACCAAATAGGCTTTTAATCACACCGGGGCCATGTTGAGTTCCGAGGGATTGAGAACTGTTGTTTTTGCGCACTGAAACTCGTTCCCAAACATTCCCGAGGCTCGGGGTACGGAATCTATTGTCTATGGCCAATATGGCCTCTGTGCGAAAAGGCCCATACAACGTCAACTTGTTTGCTTTTATTCTAGGTGTCCTTTTTAAGGCCGTTCATGAACTTTGTGTACGTTTCACAAGTTAAGACGGTCGGCGATAATCGCAAACATTTTGACATTCAGCGGACCTGAACCTATTTAAAATTCATTTGGCAACCATTTTGAAAAACAGCATTGAAGCACAAAAGGGTACATTATACATCTTTAAATTGTCTTTCCAAAGGTGGCTCACTTAGTAGCCAATTGTCGGTTTTTACTCACAAGTAGCAAGCATTTTTAACCAAAATAGATCGATGAAAAATAAAATAAAAAAGTAAATAAATCGGCGAATACAATACTCTTTTCATTCCCCTAAACACGGTTGCACCTTCGTTTCCTTAACATGGAACCCATCGAGGACTGAGTTTGTAAAGTTTTTTTTTTTTTCTCTTAAGGTAATCTAGTTTTCCAGCTCTTATAAGACTATCATTGGACCCATCTAGGGTCAAATTATTTTCCTTACTAAATAACTAGAAACTTAAAGCATTTCTCAATTTTTCTTACGAGTGATAATATATTTCCTATACTCTTTACCGAAAAAAAAAGTATAAATAGAGCAGACCGATATCAGAGACGTTGTCCGTAAATCCTTCGTCCCATTGTCCAGTTTTTATTGAAAATAATAATTTTAGCTACTTCCGACTGTCGTTAAAAATGGCCGGACAGACCTAAGCCCGCACATACAAACAGATACTTAGATTTTAATTCCCATCACGACAGTCAACACAAGGTCAGCACAACATCAACTCTCCTGCACAGAGCTCTAAATCTACCCAATTGCTCCGAAGGAAAAAAGCGGGAACTTAAATATGTTCATGCAGCTCTGGAGTCCAACGGTTATCCATCTAAGTTCATCAAAAACATACAGGCTAAAAAAACTCGATCCTCAACAACAAATGTATCCCCAGAGGAACTTGTTGGAATGTTTTTCAAGATCGTGAACCAACCGAGCCCCGCAAGTCTTTCGCTTCTCTTCCTTATATCAAAGGAATAACTGAACCCTCGACACGTGTCCTCAAAATACACGAGGTCACGGTTTTAAACAAACCATTTACCACTGCACAACAACGGTTCCCAGCTCCGAAATTCCGACCTTCGATGGAATCGCAGACCAACGTCGTGTATAAAATTCCCTGTACAAATTGTTCGTGGTTTTATATTGAGGAAACTGGCAGAGCTTTTAATACTCGAAAAAAAGAACATTTGAGAAACACCAAAACTGCGGCCCAAGGTTCAAGAATAGACATTTTCGAATTCTCACGGCTGGACTGGATCTAGCATGAAATGGAGGCCAATGTGGACAAATCTTTTCGAATGCAAATTAATTTGCCCGCATTAGCCTCCATTTCATGCTAGATCCAGTCCAAGTTAGAATACGAAACTGGCCTATTGCTAATCACGCCTGGTCCAACAACCACGCCATTGATTTTGAAAACGTGTTAATTATTGACAAAGGCACTTTTAGAACCAGAAAAACATTAGAAGCGTGGTATACCAGAGTGACACCTAAAGCAGATAAAATTCTCGCCCGTTACCTGGGCAATACAACCTTTTTTTTCTTTTTTTAACAAAAATTCATATAACCATTTGCATTTTTATTATTTCGCAATTCACGCTTTTTATTCACATATTCTCATCGCTTTCTTATCATTCATTTTACCCATTGAAGACTGCAGTTCGGGCAGTCGAACTCGTAGTTTTCAATCATTTTAGCCAGAGATTGTTCTTTAAATTTCACCCTGGCTGCGGCCCTTCAATATTTTTAAGACCTATTTTAATTTCTTAATTGCACATTTCCCTGGAAACAATTGTTTTGATGGATCAAAAGTATGGTCAGATGCTATTAGTTCAAATTTACGCTCCAAAATGGCCGCTGATTTATGTGAATACAAATTGGCCCTTGTTGCCTCGTTCAAGATAAAATATTCTTTTGAATTTTAAGCTTAAGAACGAGGCATCAAGGGCTTATTTGAATAAAAACAAAAGAATATTTAAATGGCCGCCATTTTGAAATAAGGTGTACAGAGTTGTTGTTGTTTTTTTTTTTTTTTTTTTTTTTTTTTTTTTTTTTTTTTTTTCTCAGGCAGTTCATGGGTGAAAATTATTTACCTGTTGTTTTGATTGAATATTTTTCCGAATGAGCTTTCACAGTAAAATATTGAATCTTCATTTTACGGAGAACGTTTCCGTTTAGGAGCTCTTTAATTTTCTTTACACTGTCGTTTAAACTAGTCTAGTTTGGGCCGATGAGTGTATGAAATTTTCGCCCCTCAAAAGCACTGGTACTCTGTTTCATATCCACACTTAATTTGTTCCATTCTCTCGTGGCTCGCACAGCAAACGCTCGTCCCCCTTCGGTACTTCTCTTAAATCGCGGGCACATTAAGTTTATATTACAGAAACGGGTTGATCTATTATGAGTGTCAGAGTTTCTGATAAGTAGATCATTTATATATTCCGGAGTATTGCCATTCAGCCTTTTGTAGGTTAGAGCGCATCGATTTACATATGATTCGCGATTAGAAGAAAAAAGATAGCCCTTTTTTTTTCTAGCAACGTTATTTCGTGACTAGTACAAAGCAAACGGTTATTGTATTAGGAAAGTCAGAGAACACGTTCCCGCCATATGATTGGCTGTTGCCTAATCCCCTCGGGATCTGTACAGCGTAAGAGTCGATCTAAAAATAACTCAAGACATTACTTATGGAAAAGGGCATGTTTATAGGGGATGCCTTCTTTTCCCTCTTTTTTTCTCTTAGTAAATATTATTGGTGTGTATCCGAGATCTAGAATATTACAGTATTGAAAAAAAATATCCCTGCACTTGCGCCTTTCTACGAAATTAGACACTTCGAAAATTGTCATCCGACAGCAATTCTCCATCGAAAATAAGTAAATGAGCCAATTTTGTTAAAATCATTCGACTTTTACGACAGGTGTGTTGAAGGTAAGAAACTCTTATGTGGTTTTGTGTTGTTCATCACTCCCGGCGACATTTCTTCCCACCAAAAATAGATCAGAGTTTAAGTTAATAGAATGCATTAATAGCACTAAATACAAGATATACACGAAACAAGGATGAAGGGCAGTCGTTTGCAAATGGTGTCGAGGCATTTTGAGCATATTCCCGGAATAAATGCACCTGTAAATTTGAAAGGAATACGCGCCAGGCTTTAAAACCTCTCAACTTCTTTTTCCGTGAAAAATGGCAGGTTCTTTTGGCGTAAGTTTAATTTTGGCATGGCCTAGATGTACCACATGTGTGGGACATTTGGGGTGGCTTTATAAGCTTAATCTCCATCCTAGACATTAGCACAGTGACTGCACTGATGAGGCCCAAAAGGCCGAAACAGTACTAAGCAGTAAGGTATATAAATATATATTCCTATATCTACCTAAAATTTTTTAAAACTCACCACATTCATGTCGTCTTCTGGGTCCCAACGAGGTTTAAAAAGCCCAAAGCCATTAGCTGTGGCAAGCACAGTGTATAGGATGGTGAATGAAGCGAGATACATCTTTCAGTTTATCGTCACAGACCGGCCTAGATGATTGAGTTAAAACTATTGAAAAAATAATTTAAAAAGCTCTTAGAGGACGGAAGAGGAAAAAATAAAGTCCGCCGAAGCATTTTAGCCTCCCCCAATATTATATTACAGTCACCATTGCTCTTTGGGACCCAACTTTCTGCGTCATTAATTATAATGGAACAGCATTGTGACACCTGCGTTCCATTTATTGTAAGGTAAAATTAAAAATGAACCCCATAATTAAGCAGAATATGAAGAACGCATCTGTTAAAATATGGCCCATGGAGAACTTCTTAACCAATAAGTTAAATAATTAAGAAGCACGGAAAATTCTTCATTCATAATTCGCAATCAATTCTCAAAAGCTCACACCCCGACCATGACATACGACGAAAAATAGGCAAGGCCTCGCAATAGAAACGAAATATATGTTAACACAATGCCAACTAGGAGAATTTAAGTGCAAATCACACTAAACGGCTGCATAAAGGAACTTTCAGGATATTGCACCGCCCCCAATATTGAGGACCTCCTTCTTTCTTCATCCAATGAAAATATTCATTTTATCAAAGGCGTTTGTGTAATGTTTAAAAAAACAAGCAGCAGTGTTTTATCGGGTTTAAAACACGAACCAAGTGTTTAAAAAACACGAACCAAGTGTTTCGATAATGCACCAAGTGCAGTGACTTTATATCGATAAACTTCCTCCTTATTTGTGTGCGGTGTTTTATCAGATATAAAACACTGCACGTGACTTCTAAATATTAATTAATTTTCAGCCATCTAAATTTTCCTGGCGGATAAGTTTACCCATTCTCCTTCCAAACTTCTTCAACAAATTTTGTCAACCAAAAACTTGAAACGACTCTTGCCGTCATGTTAACAATGTTTTTATCTAGACTTTGGATTTTGTCCCGTTCCACGTGGAACCCTGCTTCTTCGTTAGCTGCTTGTTATTCAGCCTTGCATTTTACCACCGTGCAAAAATATTAAAGAACCAATCTGTGACATATCGTGTTGATTTTGGGAAGTATTTTTTCCAACAAGGCTTTTTCTTCATCGGCGGTTTTCAATTATCTGAACTTTCTCTCACGCAGCATTTTAAACCAACCTTCTTCAACCATCGACTGCAACAAAGAAAGGACTGAAGGCTACGCCTCGTGGGTTTATAAACGCGATAAAACACTACCGCTAGTTTTTTTTTTTAACGTTGCATAAAACACGATGGTGCGAGTTTTTTGAACTGCTTCAAAAACATTCCACAAAAAGCGTGTCCCTCGGGAGTCCGAACAAGTGTTCAAATTGTGAGGGGAAGATATTAGCATTCAAGAAAAACAAGTGGACCTTATAAAGAGTATGGTAATTTTAAATGCAGCTTTTTTTTCCCTTCAGTCCTTTTTTTGTTGCAGTCGATGGCAGGAGCCCATCTGGAGCGTGCAACTTCCATACAGCGTCTGTGAAACGGCGTTTTCACAAGTAGGTTTATCTTTAGACTAGCCCTTCCCGCGAATTAGGTCAAAAAACAAAGGCAGTTCCGTTTCGGTGACCCTATGACGTCAGCTTAATTTCTTGTACTTGGTCATCGGGCTCCTGTGGGAGTCTTATTCGCGGGAAATTCAATCTAAAAACAAATCGGTCTGTGAAAACGCCGTTACACGAACACAGTAGTTGTGGGCTCCGTGTCATGGGTTCCTGTCGATGGTTGAAGAAGGTTGGTGAAAAGTGCTGCGTGAGAGAAAGTTCAGATGATTGAAAACTGCCGATGAAGAAAAATCCTTGTTGGAAACTATGTCACAAATTGGCCTTTAACATTTTTTCACAGTGGAAAAATGCAAGACTAAACAAACAAGCAGCTAACGAAGGAGCAGGGTTCGACGTGGAACGGGATAAAATCCAATGTCTAGATAAGAATAATTTAATTTTTTTTATGATTAATGTATACGTCAAGCAATTATTGGACAAGCTGAACGAAAACGGAAAAGTTGTTTGTTTACTAACTATCTCAGTTGTGTAGTTGTACCTTACAGACACAACAGCAGCGTTGGAATGCACTGAACGTGGCTTAACTCTAGTTGTTGAAGGGCCGAATAGCTATATCTGGCGGAGAAGACACTATTTTTTTTTTTCTAAGAGGGCACGGTAACGAACCTGCAATCTGACTGGTTCTTAGCGCGGTCCGGATTTTCCTATCTCTGACCACGGTCACGGTAACGCTTTCAACAATTAAAAAAAGTGATTTCAGAGAGGAAGGGAGAAAGGGAAAAAATAAATAAGTTATTTACCAGCTAAGTGTCTGTCCGTATAGCGAAAAGCGTGACTTCGGTCTTGGAAAAGCTGTCTTCGGACTGCGGCCTGGGGCAGCATTTTCAAGACCGCTGTCACAGTTTTTCGCTATACGGACCTGCCAGCTGGCAAATAACATATATTTATTTTTTTCTGAAGCATCTCAGCGGGCCGGAATCTGATTGAATCTGATTGTCTAATAACGATCTCTTGGCCGGTCCCGCTTTTTTCCATCCGGATCGGTTGCCCTGTCCGGAATTCGCGGGAAAGGTACGTAAGTTTCTTTTTACTACGGCGCGATAAACGTTGGATTTTACCCGTTAAAATGCAAGTGTTCGCTTACTAACTGTTGCAAAGAGGAGGAGAAAGGCCAGCAATGGAATTAAAGGCCTGGTTAGTCTCCAAAAAGTCGAATACTCGAATGATTTTGCTGACAACTTTGCTGTTTTTCGAGTTGTTGGTTTTCTTGAACTATTGATATGCCGTTGAACTTGAAACAACTTACTCTGCAGAGCAGTCTTTTGAAATTAGTTTTTTCATTGACATCCGTTATTTTCTTTGGAGTTATATTATCTAATCTCGTTCTTTTTTTTTTTCATTTAAGAAAATACGGATTCCTAGCTAAAATAGGCAAACAAACAAATCGCAACACTGTGGAGTTTGCGTGAACTAATGCCAACAATTTTTTCTTGTTTAGTTAACAATTTCTAAGTTTTGCTCTGATTTTTGAAGGACTTGACGGAGAACAAAGATGAATACTTGAAACAATAAGATATAAAGGCAGAGACTGAGATGTTGTAGTATTTTTTACGAATCTTTTTCCTCCCGTTTTGAGAACTTTCGTTTCATTTCAACAAGACGAAGCATTTTAATATGTAGAACGTTATTTGCCTGTTTGTACGAATTTTTCAAACATTCTTTAGTTTGTTCTGCTCATTTCTCAGACTGTGCTTGCTATGAAATATTAAACCCTTAATGACTGGTCCCAAGTGAAGAGAGAAAAAGATAAAAACTAGCAGAAAATCACTTGTGTCCTGCATGTGAAACTATTTCAGTCCCCCATCAGACATATCATTCTAAGGTATTCGTTCGTTGTCTAAATTGCGAATTCTCTTTCCTTTTGTGGGCCAATTCCATTAGTAGGGCTAACGCCCACATGGTTCATATGAGTAGAAAACTAGCACTTCACATTACACTCTAATAGTTAAGTCTTCTGACTAATGCTAGTGGGATTTGCTGTCAAGAAACCTCAGAAAACCCTCTACCACACCTCTCCCCTCCCTAGCAATAAACAGCACTTGATCTCCTCACTGTATGAAATAGTCTAAGTAATAGGTAAGGGTTATCTGCCTGAAACGAGGGAATATCAGATTTGAGCCCTCGGGCGGAACCAGAGGTGAATAAATCTGATATCCCCGAGTGAAAGGCCGATAAAATGCTTAATTTATACACTCATTGGTGAGGTTTTCTAGAAAATACACCGTTGTTTGAGATGTCGGCAAAACGGCTTGATGAAGGTTTGTAAAGAAACAAATATATGTAGTCTCTAGGGACTTAAATTACATCCATGTGCGTGAAAAATTGCGAAAACAAAATTGTGATGGTCTGAGTTGAATATTTAATTGTAGTTTGCCTCGTGTTGTAATTTGCATTGTGGATTACCGGCTTGATCAAGTTCAGCTGATGTCGAAGTATGAGTGAATCGGACTCCAGTGATAATAATTTCATCACTCAAAGCAGTTTTTCTGGTACTATTCAATCATCTTGCGGAGATGAAAGTTTGTTGGATGTGCCAGCAGATTATTTTGATGGTTTAGATGTAAAGGAAACGTGACAGAATTATTCAAAGAAGTAAAGCGGAGTGAGTACACTAATGAAGTGGGAGAGACTAGCAAGAAGGTTGGACTATCGCGACGTGGTATTGAAATAGTGACACAGGGAGAGGTTGAGGAAAAAAATAGAGAACGAATTCCACAAAATACACGAAAGTCGACGGCTTGGCATACTAGAGTATGGGACGAATGTGCGCTAGAGCGAAATTATCTACCGTTGGAACAAAGAAAAGCGGATGACTGTACTATTGTGCCCGAATATAACATTCTTTATACATTATGCGATTTGGAACCCCGTTTTTGGCTCAGTAAGTTTGTCCATGAAATAAAGAAGAAAGACGGTTTGAGTATCCACCAAATACGCCTTATCAGATTTGCGCTGGATTGCGAAGAGCTTTAAGAGAGAATGGTTTGCCAGAATTGGATATTTTCCGAAATCCGAGATGTAAACTATTCCAAGAATCCACTGATTCGCAAATGAAAACTCTGGAGCAATTGCAGAATACCCGGCCCACCAAATGTCCTACTTAAAAAAGCTGCCAAAGCGGTCCGCAGTCCCGAAGTCGATGAATGAAAATTAAAAGAGTTAAAGGGTAAGCAGTGAAATAA
>OX421449.1:24899626-24912126 GCA_949126865.1 Montipora capitata | reverse complement strand
TCCGAGCGAACGAGTGTTTTAACTCCGCTTAGCTGTCTGTTTTTCGAGGTGCCTCAACAGTGTTAAGAAAATTTTGCCCTCTATGTTATTAACAAGTAATCGCAATGGGTCCTCGTAAAATTAAGGATTAATATCACTTGTGTTTTCAGAAGTTGCTGAAATTGCCCTCGTCGCTGCGCGACTCGGGCAATTTCAGAAAAACACGCGTGATATTAATCCTTAATTTTACTCGGCCCCATGGGATTACCTATACTAATACCAACATGGTCGGACGTGTTTTTGAGTAGTACGCCACTTTGAACTCTTCGCTTTTAAAATATGCCCAAGAAAGGCGACGAGGAGAGCAAAACACCAACTGTTTCGAAACGTAAACGCAAAGAAAGAAGCAGCAGCGAGAGTTCCCCCATAACACCTCCGGCTAAGTCAGTGAAAGTTGTGGACGAAGAGATGACCGACCGCGCGACTGACTTGTCCGGTATTTGGGCCGCGCTAAATAAAATTCAGATTAAAAGCACCGACGAACTCCTTGCGAAAAACCGAGCCCTTTGCAAACAATATGAAGAACTACAAAACTCACTAGAATTCAACATAAACAAGTTAAATCTGCTTGAACAAGAAAATACTGCTTGAAAGAATGAAGTTAAGTCACTTCGGGAGTCGCTCAGTGGAACGCAGAGAGATGTTGACGACCTCCACGAAGACCTAGAGACGGCGATCAACAACAACAATACACAAGAAAGCACAATCTCGCGATTCATGGCATCGGTGAGTCGTCAGAAGAGTCTATTCTTGGATTTCACATGACGTCACGGCCGCCATGTTGGTGTCCCCAAACAATGAAATGGTGGCCATGTTGGTGTCGCGATCCAATCCTCCGGGAATTGAAAGCTATTATTATGCTAACGTCTTCTTTTGTTTTCGTTGAAAAACATGGCTGTTGATCACGTGAGTGAAACCCAAGAATTGCTGAGAATATTATCAAGCTTGGAAAAATTGTTAACCTGCACATATCTCCTAACGACATCGACATTTGCCATAGAATGCCAACGAAGAAAAACAACAGCGACATCAAACCCAAAAATTGTCCGCTTCAAGTCGCACAAGGTGAAAACAGAACTCTACAAAGCTAGAAAGGTTCTTAATTCGGTGACGTTCAATCAATAACTTGTAGGTTACCGTTCAGAGATCTCTGTTTTACTACCCTTGAAACAACCCTAATCCCTTTAATTATGCTAACCGTAACCTTAATTACGACTAAACCACTGTTTAGGCTTAAGAATTAACTTAGTCCCTTCGATAGTTTTAGGTTTATCCAGCATTGCAGTGATCTGTGACCTGCTTTCCCTCCATGCACCGTGCGGCACACTTACAAATTCATTGCATGGAAGAGTGTACCATGCTTCCAGTCTGATTGGTGGATCCTTCATGGGAAACTTTAGTGCCCGAGTTCATTGCAATTAAAATCGTTTCACGTTTCCCTTCTTTTGAAACAAACTGGTGTCTTCGTAATAATCAAGATGGCTACCGAAGAAATAGCGTCAGGAAAGCGAGATTTGAACATTTGGAAATTGTCCCTGCTTCACTATAGCCGATCCCGAGCGGTGCATAGATTGGTGCAAATGATACAATTTACCCTCATCTCCGTGAAATGTCCAAAACCTGTGTAAAAACGCAGGAGGACTGAAAGTGCATCGGGAGATGGATTTGTTTCGCGATACATACTCAAGAAAAACTGCATTGGATCACCTAGCTTCAATCCGCCGGATTTCATGATTTTCTGACAGAAAGCTCTCCTTTAAAAAATATTAGCCCTAGCGACCTGTTACCAGGAAGCTTACGATTGCCTACAAGACGAGGGCTGAGCTTCACATCTCAAAGCTAACCATCGACTAAACTTTTGTCGACCAAGACAAACAAGCCCACAACAGGGCACTATTGAAAAGACGTGGTGGGGAGTAAAATGAAGTATGCTTCGTACAGGAACATCCATGGATCGGTACACTTCGAAGCATCATTGACCATACTGGGCCGATTTCTACAAAGAGCGATAAAACGCAAAAGCTCACTAAATGCACCGTTCGTGATCCTGAAATGGTCGTGCCTAATACTGACAGAAAAGGAAAAAATTATACACTTTTCAGTTCTTCGAAGTGCACGCAAATGCTGACGACACGCCACTTTACATTGCCTTCAAACCTGAGCCTAAAAATGTCACTAATGCCGTCGCAGCTATGCTAGCATGCGTCACTGATATACGGAAGTGGATGCTAATGGATAAGCTGGTGCTTAATGATGAAAAGACCGAACTTATTGCGATTGGAATCAGGCAGCAGTTAGTAAAGGTCGACATTGATTTCATTTGCGTGGGCTACACAGCAATTCTCCCTTCTTCCGAAATGAGAAATCTTGGGGGCTGGTTTGATAACCAACTTAAGATGGTCACGTAAATAAACCAGACAGGTAAAGCTGCTTTCTTCCACATATTTAACATTAGAAGGATTTGGAAATTTTTCACTTCTGACACTGTCTAAACTCTAGTGAATGCCTTTGTAATAAGTCGTGGTGACTATTGTAAACAAATATTTGCTTGCAAATAGAACTTTTATGTCTTCTCTCTTTGACTAGGGTTTATTTGAGAATCAAGGGGGACTGGGTTTGGGCCGGGTGTCAATGACCATTATCTTCACCCCGCCTCCCAGGATTTTGCTTCTCGCTTCGAGCCTTTCGTTTCTTATTTCATGTTCATTTCTGTAACAGTGCGGATCGACAATTTGTTGCAGTTAATTTCTGTGTCGATTTCGGATCTCGGCTACCACTCTTTCTTCTTCGATTGTTCTGGTCTTTAGTTCATTTCCATGGTTTCTTCTCTTCCTTCGGTTCTTTTATTAGGTCACCCTTTTATTCGAAGGCTTCGGGATGACCTTCGTTTGCGTTTCCATTCAGGGGCTGATGTCACGTTTGGTCTCTCAGATGACGCCATTGTTCATTTACACGGCTTTGGCCGGCGGCCTTACTGTAGCGAGAATGCACTGCGATCTCCGAATTGTTGCCTCTTTGTCCCCCCAAGTTGTTATTTTGGAAATAGGTACGAATGATCTTGATCCCCTTCGCCCTGAAGTTGTTGGCTCCGAAATTGAAGAGTTGGTACGCTTACTCCATGACACTTTTTCGGTTGGGATCTTCAGTGTGTGCAGTTCTGACACTGTCCAAACTCTAGTGAATGCTTTTGTAACAAGTCGACTTGAATATTGTAATAGAGTATGTGCACGGCGGCCATGTTGGAGGACCAAAACAATTAAAGATATTTGCATAAAAATAACATTTATTCCCCAAAGGAATATAATTCTTTCGTTTCGGTCCTCCAATATGGCCGCCGTGCACATACTCTATAGTATTTTATTCGGACTGCCTAATACTGAACTGCAAAAGCTCCAGAGAGTACAAAACACTGCTGCTAGACTTATTTGCAACACCAACAAGTTTGATCATATTACTCCAATTTTAGTGAAACTGCATTGGCTCCCAGTTAGACATCGCATAAACTTTAAGATTTTACTTATCACTTTTAAAGACATCCATGGACTTGCACCCAAATATCTTAGCGAACTTTTAACGCGCAAAAACAAATGTAATTATAATTTAAGATCAACTAGCGAGACTCTGCTGCAACAACCCGGGATAAAAACCCTACGCACGCTTGGTGACGGCAGTTTTACTGAAGCTGCACCTGCACTTTGGAACAACTTTTCAAATTTAATTAGATCCGCCACTAGCATTAACTCTTTTAAGAAACTTCTTAACACTCATCTTTTTAAGATTTCGTTTGACCTATAAATTATTTTATAACATAACTTGGATAAAACCCGCGTTCTGATTTGCCAATTGGTCATTTTCCATTTGCCCGTGGGTGCACGCTCGCTGACGACACCTGACGTGCGCTCTAACTTTCCAGAGATTGTGGAAAGAAGAAAATGCCGTCACTAGCGCATCAGTCCTAATTTTTCAAGACATATTTTCCTCCTCGTAGAATAGGGGTGAGCCTCTACAGAGCTCAAAATACAAAAATAAAGCCATAAAGATTAATCAGCAGTGGAAAAGGAAGATAGAAGGCCTTAAATGGATTTTATGAGACCAGAGAAGATGCTACAGGAATTTATCAAAATATTTTCTCTCCTAAGAGCAAATTATTGTTGATTCCAATAAAATTTTGACTGGGAAAACTGTTTGTCGATCATTTTGTCTTGTTAATTCATAGTTGTCTTTAGAAAGCAAAGTTGTGTTGACATTGACTATTGACCAAACTTGATTTATGCAAATAAACGCGAAACACGCAGGAGTGATGTGAACGATTATGTTATAAAACAAATGTTAAACGGCTCAGCGTGCACTTTTGAGTTATGGATGCACTTGAGAGTCTGCTAAGCACTCGAGAAGATAGAGTCGCTATCGGCTATCGCCTCGAGTGATTCTTACTCTTCTCTCGTGCTTAGCAACCTCCCGCGTGCACCATTTGAGCAATAGACCACACGTTTCTATGGTTTATAGGCTGATAAACCACGCGGGTGATGGTAAAACACGAGAAGAATTCGTAAATCACGAGCCGCAGGCGAGTGATTTACGAATTCTTCGAGTGTTCTTCCAACATCCCAAGTGACTTATTATGCCTATAAACCATAGAGACCTGTGGTCTATATAACAATTATTCTATGAGTCTGAGTTGGATATGAAGTGATAAACTAACCAACTCGTGCTACGCACTCGTTGGTTATAATCACTTCATATCCAACAAGGGCAAATGGAATAATTGTTTTAGTAAATTCTCAAACCGGGTTTTGCCGCCGATTTTTATTTCCACAATTTTACAAAGCGTCCGGAAAGAGCATCTTGGCCCACTATTTTCAATATGACGTAAAACTTTGACTATTGGCTCATAGTCGGAGTTTTTTAGCCAATCAAAAAGCTAGAAATGCAATAGTCGGAGCTGAAAATTTACTAATGCTTTTTAGTCTAGTGGGGAGATGGGCTCCCCGTGCACCCATATGATATATTTGTTCTAACTTGCATTTTTGTAATCCTCAAGATGTCTAGTAAGCATGTTTGTATGTTCCCATCTCGAAATATTGTCCCAAGGCATCGTTTCCGCGGCCTTTATGGTGGCCATCTTGGCGGCCATCTTGGATTTCTGAGGAAGTCTATAATGGACAATCACCTTTGATCTGGACACCAAACAGTGTATTTTTTCCACAAACAGTCAATCAAAAATGTTATTTTTAACTTGTGGATAAATTAAAACTCCAAAAATATGTAAAAAATGGATAATGTACAATTAAAATTCAACGCCATTTCGATATTAATTGAAACAAAAAAACAAAAAAAAAAATCGGGATATTTTGGGTAATCTTTCCCAGAAAAGAAACCTCTAGCGTTTAAAAACTTTTTTTCAAAAAAAGGTTTACAAAAGCTGCCAGGAATCCCCAGTAAATTTAGAGCGAATGGAATGGGGTATGGTGACTAAAGACACGGCACACGCGCAGTAGTTATCATTAAATCCAACATGGCGACGTACGTAAGTTCCTGTTTATGATTCGAGAAGAACTGCACTTATAAGGCTGTAAGCCGCTTGAATATCGTTCAAGAAACGCAGTGTTAGAATTCAAAAGTGATGAAACGCAAAAGTAATCACGCTGATGGACGAGAAGTTCTGCGGAAGCATCCCGTTGCTCGTTGTATTTTACATGTGAGTAGTATTCAGCATGGCGATTTTACGTCACTCAGTAATGTTAAGGGATCTGCCACTGAGAAGCTCTCTCAACTTCATAATATTCGTCACAGGCAACTTATGGAACCTCCGGATTCACCCAATCGCATGGAGGATGTCGCAAATCGTTTAACCTGAAGTACGCCAATTACCTGCGTGATACAGCTCGAGCCACGAAGTGTGACAAAACTGATACAGATCAGGATCGCAAGTCATCTGCACACCAACAACTTTCCTCTTTTCCACAAGTGTAAAGGGGATATGGCTGACCTCTTTTTCGCATATGACGGGCCAAACTACTCAAGGTAATTTACTTGTCAACTTGAAGCTTCTTAACTCGCATTGATTTTGTTATCTGTGCATTTTTAGTAGAATAGTTACACACTTTCTATCTTATGGCCCTACACATGTACTTGGTGTGGCTGGAGGTGCTCTTGACAAATCTCATCCTGGAGCTAAGCAACTGCTTATGAAGGGTGGCATCGCAGTGGCACGGTCTTTAATACCCGGTGCTCTCAGCGCAGTCGACAAGACAATGGAGGAAACATTCATGAAGTTCTCCAAGTCCGCAGGTACTGAAATACTATATTTGCTAATTTGGTGCTTAGACTAAAGCTAACATGATAACCTTACTAAAAGAACAGTATTCTAAACCTCCATTGTCCGAGAAACTTAAGAAAAAAGAAAAAAAGATCCGTGTAAAATCTAGGACAAGTAACTGTACGGGCCTTACTACTGCAACAGAGGGGCCTTATTATTGAAATATCTTTCAGGCGCAAAAATAAAATCTAGTTTGTACCGTATGTTTCAGTCGTTCTAACCGATGGTTATGTAACTGTGGTTATGTTAAAGGTGGATTCGTAGGGCTCTTTTCCATGTTCGTTGCTTACCAGCGGTGGTGCCGTACAACCTCAACTCGGGCTCAGTACTTTGAAAAGATGCTTGAGATGTGTGACCTAATCGATGATCCGGACTGGCCGAAAGCCGGAAAACACCACGAGCTAGAGAGAGCCGAGATAAAGAATTCAGAGGGTGCAGTTCAGCGTACCATCTCTGCTATACGTAACTTAACCAATCCTTTCTCCTTAGTCGACAAGGACCACCTCTACAGCCTGAAGTCTGGTGCTCCTGTTTCTTCAGAGGTGGAGTTGGATGTGCTCCGTGCTGAAGGAACTCTTTATAAGAGATCGGTTCATGAATGGCTGCTCTGAGACGCTGTTCTTTGAGCCAATCACTGGGCAGAAGCTGAAAACCATGGAGGATTCTAACACGACAGTCAAGCTCACTGCCTCACAGGGAAAAGTATGTGACACCAAATTCCTACTATAACTACAACATATCACTGTTTTATGATATTTAAACTTACAACAGGTGTAAAACGTTGCTCGCTTGATTTTTTGTAGGTTATCCAGTACCGTGCGCAAAGTGACCTCGCTTTCATGTTACTCATCACGTCTCAGCATCTTGATGATCCTACTGACCTTGACAAGCTGATGCGGTACTCGCTCACCTCTGTCCCCAACAGCCTTGGCACAGATGACGGTTTCTTCAATAAGACGATAAAGGCTGCAATGCTTCATTATTTGATGGAAGACGCCCCTGAGGAAGTGCCTTATCCAACAGAGAACCTTTACATCCAGGATGGCAACGCACTTTTCCACGCCTAAAGAACCTCCCACCAACGTTTGGTGCGATATGCCTTCAGGTGCTACGCTACATCAGATGGTGGCTAAGAAGAATTTTGTCTCCTCCAGGCTCCATCGAGGCCCAGTAGAGACTCTCCCAGCGGTATATCATAGAGGGACAGGCAACAAGGAAGCCTATTGACTTCAAACTATTCCTGGCAAATGAAGAGAATAAGCTACAGCTCTGTCAACTACTACTTCGGGTGTGGGGAAGCAAGGCGGCAGCCTCTCGGCTCGAAAAATGGGGACTGCCGTGGTAGTGGTGGAAGGCAAGGCCTACCTGCTGAACACATCAGATGGTGATGTGAGTATATTAACATTTATAGGCTTTGAACTATGGTCATCAAATGCACATTGCTCCAATATTTAATCATAACTGGTACTATGACGAATTTCAGGTGACGGTGCACGAGATCCATGAGCTTGTGTCGAACCAGTCGGACACACGAGTTGTACTATATCTCAGTTATGCTTTCAAGCTTGGGTACAAGTCAGCTGTGGTTAGGACACCTGACTCCGACATATTCTTTATCCTCGTACACTATGCTCACTCCATTCCACTCACCATCTACCTCGATACTGGATCTGGGAAACATCGTCAAATTATAAACGTCAGTGAATTATCAGAATCCAGGGGAGCTCACTACTGTTCTACGATGCTCAGTCTGTACGTGTTCACCGGGGAAGATGTAACGAGTCCGTTCAATTGCAAGGGCAAGGGTAAAGTGGGACCTCTGAAAAAGCTGCAAAATTATCCTAGGTACCATGCTACGTTTCGGTGAGAGTATCCTTTATATGACAGCTTCAGTATAACGTATAGTTCCGCATAGTAATACTCGAACAGCATGATAGTGTTATTAATGAAATGGATCATATATGAACTGCGGATATGAAATCAAGTGAAGCTATGATCCTCGCAGTTATGAACACAATTTTTGCAATAACGTAGAGAAGCCTGAAAAATTCAGGACTTCAACGGGGTTTGAACCCGTGACCTCGCC
Source organism: Montipora capitata (assembly GCA_949126865.1). NCBI lineage: Eukaryota > Metazoa > Cnidaria > Anthozoa > Scleractinia > Acroporidae > Montipora > Montipora capitata. Next base: position 24,903,682 of record OX421449.1, on the reverse strand, counting down.
ATACCGGTGCGACGCTCTAACCAACTGAGCTATGAAGCCACTGACGTTGGGAGCTGGTCATTTGTGGGTTCTAATGTTCCCGTAAGGAATGAATCGATGATGAAATGATATATGAAATGATATATGAAATGATATATGAAATATTATTGTTATTGTTGTTGGTGTTTTCTTTTAGAAAACTCGGTGACGAGTGGTCTGTAGATCAAGAAGTTACGGATTAACTTGAAGCATTTACGTGTCTGATGTAGGCCACGCCCGGAAAAAGTCTGTTAATTCTGTACGCAGTATCATGTTAAGGAAGATGGTAGGGGAGAACAAGGAACTCACAACCAAATCTAAAGTGGATCTCTCCCGGCTTCCACCTTGCAGAGACAGCCTTATCCCATACATTGCCAGAGTGAATTACCGCCTTGCCAACTACAAACGAGCTCTCAAGGCGATCTTTTTGTGCCCCAATCCCTACGATCCCGGACAATTCTGGGAAAAGACCGAGGAAGGTGTTTTAGAGCGTGTGTGGTCATGTGGTCCTGTACTTTCCACTTCCCTCATTGACTTGCTAGAGAAAACCGCTGAGAAGGCGCAGTGACACAATTAATCGTTCCTGTGTTGCTTGGCCTTTTTCACACTCTAAGTGAATAATAGTATGATAGCTTTATTGTTATTGAGTGATTGCGACTTATTGAATTTTTTTTTTTTTTTTTTTTTTTTTTTGCTTAGATTTCTTGCTGGACTCGGGAGAATCCTCGTGCTTAATTAATCAGGAGGTAATAATTTTGGAAAATCCAAAGAGTAAATAAATAGACGTTTCATTAATAAATTGAGACGGGTATTTCGAAGTATAATTGACATTTTTAAGATTCTGAGTGTAAATTATACATTGTTTCACTTGAAATGTTGAAATGTGTTATATCACATGGGTGCATGGGAACCCCATCTTCCTACTCGACTACTCCTTTTGTATTTCCTGTCTTGTTCAAACCTTCGAACTCCTTTAGTGTTTGAAGCAGTTATTTCTACGTTTTGCGTTACTTAATAGCTATTTCACAGTCACTGAATTTGGCGAAATTATCATGATACAACCCCTTTAACTGAAGCTATTCCCTTCATCTAAAGCTTTTGTCGACACGTCTTTACCGATGTGGACAGAGAACTTGGCTCATAAAAGAGGAAAAGTCACATGGCCTTTTCAATACAATTAATTACTTACTTAATACATTGCGGTTATGGGCATTACTCTGACCAGTAAGGAAAGGAGATCCTGACAAATTAAGACTTAAAAGGGACTTAGGGGAGTGAAGAGCCAACTGGGAACTAAAAACGGTGAAATGAAATCGGCTCTCTTCAGTGGAGTGATAGCTTAGATCAGTAAAACACTGCAAGTCCTCTCAGTGGTCGTGAGTCACGAAAGGTTTTCATTAGTTCTCGCTTTAGGCAAGGGTGATAACTGCGACGACAGAAAAAAAAAACGCTTTTTTCCACCTTTCATACATATGCATTTCATACATGATCTCTCTGCTTACTTAATTTCAACTCCCATTGATAAGATAGCCATATCCCAAACAACAGAAAGTGAAATTCATTCAATATATATTATTCCATGAATAAGACTCAGGCATTAAGTTCAGAAATAATTCAGTCTTATGTGACCTTCCGATTGCAACTTTGAATCACGCGACTTTTCTGATTATCTATACAACGCAGACAACAAAGCTTTAGTTTGGTTTGGTAAACTCAGTTTCGAAAAGTGACACGACATGTTCAGCTTAACACATAATTTTATTTTAATTAGTTCTGATCATCTTCCCTCATTTTGTTAGCTTAACTCTCAATATACCAGATTATAACTCTGAAACATTAATGTGGCAATGGAATGTAGCCAAGACTTCAATACCCCTGAATTCATAAAATACTCTTACAATAATACCAATCCCTCGACCGAAACCCAAAGCTTAAAACAAAAAATGTATGGAATTGAACGCAGCTCAAAATAGACGTGGCGACTCAAATAAAAGATGGTTAAACACTTTGATTTAGTAAATATAAAAGTGCTTTGTCGATTCGCGGAGAAACGATCTGAACTGCACATGCTCGGCTATTGGCCGGACTGGACATCGTCTTATTAAAACCTGCAGACAAAACAATTTACACTAAATCGTGATCAGTCAAGTTAGAACAAGTTTTTGGTCGCAATGCATTTTCAGTAATATGGTAAGATAGTTTTACGCAGTTAATGTCATGAATCTCTCAAAGTTTCACCAGCATTTAGATAGAAAGTGATATAGTCCATGAGGTATGGATGGCGAATGTGTTTTACTTCAAGGCTGTCAAGTGCCATCATTCTACTAAACTTGAAAACGCGATAGCTAGTTATCTGGTCACTTATTTCTTTTTTCGACAACAATTCGACAAAACTACATAGTTCTGCCAAATTTGCTATAGATGACTACTATCGAGTTCCTGAATTTCTAACACAAAACATCATGTCAACCACATGCATGATTTGGGTTACTCAGTTAGAAGAGTGTTGAATAGATGCAATAATTTCGTTGTAAACTACTGTGGCGGCGTCCAATCCCCAAATGAAATCAAGATGGTTCCATTTCTCAATTTCCACACTGTAAATCACGTTTGGCAATTGAGACAGAAGATATCGCACATCTTTAGGGTCAGCAAGCCAGTCGTTCTCTCCTGAGTAGACGACGACCGGTAGTGTCATGTCTTGCAGATTGTACAAGGGTGCTTTGTGCTAAAGGAATGAGAGCAAACAATAAAGAAAGTAAAAAAAAAAGTCCCTCGTACAATTGCTATTAACTATCACTGGAAGTACAAAGAGGAAATGCCACTCCTCTCACTTTTCTGAATAATCTCTAATTTCATATGATCGCTGCTCGAACGGAGTTTCGAAACTCTTTTTTGAGGGGGAGGGTGGACGTTAAGTGACGCAACGCTCTCTAGCGTTGTGTGACGCCCAGAAAGACGGCTGTAAAGGAAACTAAGCTGAACGCAGCTTAGTACTGTTTTTAAAAGGGCCGTATCCTCTTACTTACTTCAATGGCAAAAACGTCTTTGTATAATTGAGGACAAAAAACCACTGAGAGCGTTAGAAGATGACATTAAATTGAATCTCAGTGCAAATATTTCACATGGATAGATCATCCAGGTCCAACTTTTCGGGTATCCTCTTTTTGTATTAAGTACTGAATCATAAGCCTTACGAAGCTGTCCTCCATATATAATAATCGGTGTGAGCCTTTTTTTACGTGGTTTTCTGTTACTATCCGCTCTTTTCTGTTCTTTTTTGAACCATTTTAGTGAAACAATACCAAAAGAAAAAAAAAAAAGTACTATTGGCTCTATCTTGTCAACAACATCTTATAGAATTGCAGCAGTTAGCAGTGCCGTCGCGTTACATTCGGTGTCAGAATCCACAGCTGCTGGGAAGTCAGTTTCTTCGTAAATAGTGGCTTTTCTTTTTGTTGTTTTGGCCATCCTGCGATCGGCATTGTTTGCTGTTGAAGGCTGCACGGTAGAATATTTAAACCTTGAACTGTTCTCCACAGTTAATATTAAAGTTGTCTTGAATGCTGTGACATGTTAATTTCGTGATTTTAAGATGCGCGTATTTCGCGACACTTAAATTTCGCGATTTTGCGAAATTCTTGTACTACCAATCACTTTAATTTCGCGATCTTTATTAAGACGCTGTTTAAAGGTATTTAACTTATCCTTGAAGCAAATTTTTAAAAAAATCATTTACAATAAAGACAACATTAGTACAACAAGAGATGCAGCGACGGGTCTATATGCATGAGAACAGTAACAAGAAACTTCGAACAATTTTCACAAGAATTTTACGCTTGTTCGTTAATTTTAGTCAATTGATTATGATCTCCATATTCGTCTGTGTAAATTTCTGGACGAAAGCTGAATCATAAATCATAGTTTAAAATCTTTTAAGAATCACGAATCTTTGTTTCAAAAACTCGGGAATCATGACTGACAGCGATACTGAGGAAAGCTCAACAAAATGCATGCATGAATTAATTACTTCCGAAC
>OX421449.1:24879626-24884626 GCA_949126865.1 Montipora capitata | reverse complement strand
GGAATTGTCCTGCAACTCGACTAGACACGTTTGTCAGGCCGCGGAAGAAATTTTAACACACCCTAGCACAAAGAATGCACTTCAACGAAATACTAGTTTCAACGTCAATTCACATGTACCAGTGGGCTTTTGGGGTGTGCAATTTAGATAAAATTGACTCACTCGCTCAACTGCTTATATTAGGGTATTTGTAACAGTCAAAATAAATTCATGCTTTGGAAAGACCAAGAAATATGTTACGATCTGCCCAAATTGCATTGAAAGCTGTGATCGCGTTTATGTACACGAGCGATAACAAAATAAACCAAGTAACAGGGCGCTAAAATGGCGTTTTTGGAACTTCCCTCGAATTCAGAAAAAAAAAATAAGCGCTTAGAGATCATTGGATACTATTTTCGAAAATAACTCACTATAGGTGTTATTTAGGCAAAATATAAAAAAAATCGAAATGTCACGCGTGACCACGGATTCTCGTTGTTTAAAGAAATTGGCTCTTAAGGATCAGGAGAAGAATAGATATCAATTTTGACGGGATCATTTGAGGGTTGAAACGCTTGTATGACCAGAGGTCGAATTCACATTTATACGCGGGTGGGGAGAAGGTGTGGCTGTACAACCCGCAGAGGAAGGGAAGGGGAAAGGGCACTGGGAAGTCATTAAACGTGCGACAGACGAGGTTTATCGTATTCAGAAGAATTCCAGAGGAAAAAGGAAAGTTTTTGCATCACGACCGTCTCAAACCGTTTGAAGAACGGAAAACTTTTTTACAATGGAGGGAGGACACTTGACAGCTGAATTACTGATGTCATTTCCGGCAGCCGCTTCACGCAGCGGAAAAGCATCGATTTAGCTTTAGTTCAGGTGAAAAACATTTCAAGCACGATGTGATCTAGCTGGACTTTTTGCTAGTGAAAAGAAGGAGATCAAGCATTGTTTCCGTAGACTTTTATTGAAGTACGGTTTTTTTAACATTTTGTGTACAATTGTTAGAGGAGGATTCAAGCATTCGCTTTTTCTCATTAAATCTTATTGTTGAACGGCCTCCTGATAAGGGAAAGCATCATTTTTCGGGTGAAGGGAGGCAAAGGTAACGAAAACCCTAGTGTTAAATGCGCAAGCTTACTGTAATGTGCTTGAGCTGGATGAAGAGACAGTTACTTGGCGTTAAGCTTTCGCAACTGATATGCACGCAACAATGACTCAAAAAAGAGCTAGACTTACGGTTAGGGATTGTGCGAGTGTACTGACTCTTAACGAGAGGTACGTTGTTCAGTTTCTTCGATTCATTTTGTGAATAAATCCGTTGACATTGCAGCAGTTAGCAGAGCTGTCGCATAACAATATCACCGACCTTAATTGCAACGAAGGTGACTAACCAAACTAACGTTGTTTTTTTTTTTCAGAGTCAAGGTAAATTTGCGCGAAAATTAAAGCAAGAGTGTTGACCTGATACAAAACCATGTTTCCCAGTTTACCCCGCGAAAGGACAACATCGGTCACTTTTGAAAACGAAAGCCTTTCTATGGACTTAAAGAAAATAAAGTAAAATTACTAAACATACTTGTCCATAGTTTCGCTGATTTCCAAAATATCCATAATCGTACTTTTGGAATTTTTTGGAATTCACCATCTGTTGAAAAAGGAATTATGAACACATTTGTGAGAGAGACTACAAAAAGGCCTATACATAAAGAAACAGACCTCTCTAGAAGTTCACGACAAGCCGCCGACTGATTTTTCCATACTCTATCATACGTCACTTGGCATCACTTCAACCACACGCTGACGAAAAACGACAGTTCTGTGATTTTCCTTACCTTATTTACTGTAAATCATGTCTTCAAAAAAATGTACGGATACATATATGTTTTAGGAACTCGCGGGCACAAGTTTTAAATATCAAAAAAAGATAATAAAGCGAAGCAAATAAAATCGAAGAAACTAGACTATGCTTTTTTTCGGTGATCTCAGCTGCGTTTGAAGGAATTTGGGGAGCTCTGCACAAAATATCGTATTACCTGTAGCCAGTGGATCGCGTTTTTAACAGAAGTGCCTGCGGGTGTGTGTGTTACATACACTGGAATTCGTGTCTGTTGTGAAATAAAAGGTAAGAAAGGTCAAATACAGCTTGACACTGCCTCACATCCCTTCGTACAAATGACTACGAAATAAAATAAAAAATAAAAAAAAAGAAGGAAATTGAGAAATAGGTATGGCGAGAAATGCAAATAATTAGACGCACACGGATTTCAATAATCGTCACGAAGTGTCCCCAAAATGACGCTCCTCAAATAAGGCGAAACGCTGGGCTACGTTTACCCTGACCTACTGAATGACGCTTTTCTTGTCCCTAACCTTACTGTTAGAAATGGGTAGGAATGCCAATACTTCAACCACAACTTCGTGTTGGATATCATATTACTTGCATTTCTGGACACAAGTGAATGAACAGAGATATATGTTTTAGCATACATTGTTCAAATTTTTTCGATCAAAACCGCACAAAGTGAACATCACGTCAGCACAAAAGGGTTGATAGATAGTCTTTGAACAGACGTGTTTCCCAAACCATTGAACTATGGGTCCGGATGGAAGGAAGTCGCGTTTACCCAACATCTCGTGCACCATCTTTGAAAAATAAGGAAATAATTGTGTTAACATTAATAAAAGGCCCCCAAGGATAAGTCTCATTTTTAGAGAAATGTACTATGATCATGCATGAAACAATATACAATAACGGAGTTAACACATGTCAGCCAGCGAGTTGACCTTCGCCTTGAGTAGTGCATGCTGTAAAGATTGCCTCAGGGCGTGACAAAGAACGTGAAACCTTTGAGGTCACATATGTGTGCCTCAGCAAAGGGAGGGTTATTCTCGAATAGACCAAATTCGATATATTAGAATTCAGTCCTGAACAGAAGGCATCATCTCGAGGCTCTGGGGAATAAATTTTAGGATTTGTATGAGTTTATTCCCCAGAGCCTCTAGATCGCGCCTTTTGTTTAGGACTGAATTTTAATATATCGAAATTGGTCTATTAATAGTCCAAACACAACTTTCAAACGGCCTAAATTGAGTGCTTTGAGGGACTTGTACGAGGTTGGCATTGTGGTATACAACAGACGCATGCAGCTCGTGAAAACAAAGCTAAATGTACGTTGTCCACTTACCAATTATAAACTTATATCACCATCAAACGAGAGTAACCCTTCGATACAAGCTTCTAAACAAGCATACTATTGTGAGAAGATCAAGGACAATTAGTATAATAATGCGAAATCTCTGTTTTCAGCTATCAACAAGTTGCTTCAGATGAATACTGATCGCTTATATCCCAGCTGCAACGATGACAGTGCCCTGGCGAATACGTCTAGTTTGTCTGACTAGGAAGTTCGATCATATTACTCCGACTTTAATTGATCTATATTGGCTTCCCATCAGGCATCGTATTGTTTTTAAGATTCTTCTTTTAGTTTATAAATCTCTTAATGATAAGGCCCCGTCGTATTTGTCTGATCTTTTAACTTATCGTAGGAGCTCGTATTCTTTGCGATCTGTTAGTAATGGCGACCTTGTAGAGCCATCTTCAAAAATGCGAACTTATGGAGATCGATCGTTCAGTTGCAGTATGTGCCCCTAGATTGTGGACCCCTTTGCCTCTTTCAATACGTAGGAGTTCATCTGTTGACATTTTTAAAAGCGTTTTGAAAACTTATCTTTTTAAATTGTTTGTTAGTGGATGTCAGTAAATGTAGTTTGATTATTATTCATTTTTATTTGTTGTAAAGCGCACGGACAATTTATTGGAGTTGTACGCTATAGTAATACTCATTATCATTATCATTATCATTATCATTATCATATGTAGCTAAGCGGTATCTTAAGTATCCAGCGACTATTCGGTTGATCTTGCTTACGTTGTACAATATGGGCGAGCTATCCAGTAACTAGATTGGTAAGGAAGAAAAATATAAGTTATTCTATCTTGTATGCTCCCGTTGTGGTTAAAACCTTAAATTCGGTTATCTTACATAGTCTTATAGCCTAGAATAGAAGAAAAAAGCACTAAAATAGACTATTTTTTCTCCTTTAACCGATAATGGTCTAGATCTTGTCTTGTGGTGTTGTCGTTGCCATAGACAACTTCGTTTCTCGCCCTAATTCCTAACTGAATACGAGCGGACTTATTATTATTTTTTTACATTATGATTTTTTTTCAAAGAAAAATGAATTTATCGAAATATATCCTTTTATTACTTACCAGCTCTGAAGCGTGAGCTTCGGTGTCTCATTTGTTTAAATTAAAAATAAAAAAAAAAGAAAATGAGGATACATGTTTGAGTTAAGGATCTTAATTTAAACGATCATACTACATACCTTAATTTCCATGGAAGTTTCGCTAGGAATGGTCAGGAAAGGGGTCTTTGTATGACCTATAGTGCCTATTGGTGCAAGAGCGAAAAACGTCTTCACCATTTTAGCCAACTCTTTATTCGTGGAGAACTCGGCAAAACCGATTGTAGTTCCCTGGGAATGAGCAATGTAGTACAGCGAGGGTTGCGATGTTTTGGTCGTCACAAATTTCAACATGGCAGGAAGATCGTATTGGGCCATCTCGTCCCAGCTGCGAAAAACAAATAGGCGAAAGTCAGTAAGTTCAGATGCTCTTAGTTTCATTTCGTAGGGGAAAAATGTCAAGGCAATGTTTTAATTGATAAAATTTGCCGTCAAAGTTGCGTTGTGTTACACAATACGTGAAATTATTTCTGAAGGTTACACTAAAGTCACAGGCTTTTAAACGGTACAATAGTTAGTTTGCCTCATATTGTACCCTGTTTGCCAGGGGGGTCCTTAAATTCCCTCTGTAGCGAGAAGGAATGGAAACATTTGCAAGGATCTCCTCGATACTTTGTTGCGTGTGCGCGACATAATGTCATTGCAAAGCCTCTTCCGCAATTGGGCACGCCTGAAAGCTGGTAATAGTAGTAGTAGTAGTAGTA
>OX421449.1:24869626-24874626 GCA_949126865.1 Montipora capitata | reverse complement strand
TAAACGGTACTGAAATAATTAAACGGAAGGAATAAAGTAAGTTGAATTCTTGGAAACGTTGGTCGGAAGACAAATTGCACCAATGGAAGTGCACCTTCCTTCAATCCGATACTAATGCGGGCGTGCTATGGCATGCATCGGTTTGTGCACTTATTAATAGCCATTTCTAGACACAGCCTGTCATCGGAATTTCTTTGTAGACCTTGATAGGTACTTTTTAGAAGTCGCATAATCAGCCTAAAGGCCGATATTGTCACTTAAACAAAGAAAGAAAAGAATCAAGTGAAGCTATGATTAGTTCTGTCTTGCCCACCTTAGTTGTTTCTTATGCTATTTAAATCTGATCTTCTGACTTGGCATGTCGTCAAGGAAGTCTTAGCTGTCCGGTTGACGTGATCCAGTTGGACGACTGATGACGTAAATGTTGAGCAACGGTACCTTCGACATGCATACAGAACAGGAACAACAACTCTCCTTTGATAACACGACATTCTTTATTTTTATAAGTTTGCCACTAGTCTTCAATTCATACAACTCAGTCACAGTTGATACACTCACTGGGATACAGCCGCCCCACCAACAGTAAGTGAAATTAAAGTTTCAGGATATTACACCGCCCCCTGGTTCTTTCTTCAGCCAATTAGAGTATTCGTTTTATCAAAGACGTTTATTTATTTGTTTATAAAATAAATAAACGGTACTGAAATAATTAAACGGAAGGAATAAAGTAAGTTGAATTCTTGGAAACGTTGGTCGGAAGACAAATTGCACCAATGGAAGTGCACCTTCCTTCAATCCGATACTAATGCGGGCGTGCTATGGCATGCATCGGTTTGTGCACTTATTAATAGCCATTTCTAGACACAGCCTGTCATCGGAATTTCTTTGTAGACCTTGATAGGTACTTTTTAGAAGTCGCATAATCAGCCTAAAGGCCGATATTGTCACTTAAACAAAGAAAGAAAAGAATCAAGTGAAGCTATGATTAGTTCTGTCTTGCCCACCTTAGTTGTTTCTTATGCTATTTAAATCTGATCTTCTGACTTGGCATGTCGTCAAGGAAGTCTTAGCTGTCCGGTTGACGTGATCCAGTTGGACGACTGATGACGTAAATGTTGAGCAACGGTACCTTCGACATGCATACAGAACAGGAACAACAACTCTCCTTTGATAACACGACATTCTTTATTTTTATAAGTTTGCCACTAGTCTTCAATTCATACAACTCACTCACAGTTGATACACTCACTGGGATACAGCCGCTCCACCAACAGTAGGTGAAATTAAAGTCTCAGGATATTACACCGCCCCCTGGTCCTTTCTTCAGCCAATTAGAGTATTCGTTTTATCAAAGACGTTTATTTATTTGTTTATAAAATAAATAAACGGTACTGAAATAATTAAACGGAAGGAATAAAGTAAGTTGAATTCTTGGAAACGTTGGTCGGAAGACAAATTGCACCAATGGAAGTGCACCTTCCTTCAATCCGATACTAATGCGGGCGTGCTATGGCATGCATCGGTTTGTGCACTTATTAATAGCCATTTCTAGACACAGCCTGTCATCGGAATTTCTTTGTAGACCTTGATAGGTACTTTTTAGAAGTCGCATAATCAGCCTAAAGGCCGATATTGTCACTTAAACAAAGAAAGAAAAGAATCAAGTGAAGCTATGATTAGTTCTGTCTTGCCCACCTTAGTTGTTTCTTATGCTATTTAAATCTGATCTTCTGACTTGGCATGTCGTCAAGGAAGTCTTAGCTGTCCGGTTGACGTGATCCAGTTGGACGACTGATGACGTAAATGTTGAGCAACGGTACCTTCGACATGCATACAGAACAGGAACAACAACTCTCCTTTGATAACACGACATTCTTTATTTTTATAAGTTTGCCACTAGTCTTCAATTCATACAACTCAGTCACAGTTGATACACTCACTGGGATACAGCCGCCCCACCAACAGTAAGTGAAATTAAAGTTTCAGGATATTACACCGCCCCCTGGTTCTTTCTTCAGCCAATTAGAGTATTCGTTTTATCAAAGACGTTTATTTATTTGTTTATAAAATAAATAAACGGTACTGAAATAATTAAACGGAAGGAATAAAGTAAGTTGAATTCTTGGAAACGTTGGTCGGAAGACAAATTGCACCAATGGAAGTGCACCTTCCTTCAATCCGATACTAATGCGGGCGTGCTATGGCATGCATCGGTTTGTGCACTTATTAATAGCCATTTCTAGACACAGCCTGTCATCGGAATTTCTTTGTAGACCTTGATAGGTACTTTTTAGAAGTCGCATAATCAGCCTAAAGGCCGATATTGTCACTTAAACAAAGAAAGAAAAGAATCAAGTGAAGCTATGATTAGTTCTGTCTTGCCCACCTTAGTTGTTTCTTATGCTATTTAAATCTGATCTTCTGACTTGGCATGTCGTCAAGGAAGTCTTAGCTGTCCGGTTGACGTGATCCAGTTGGACGACTGATGACGTAAATGTTGAGCAACGGTACCTTCGACATGCATACAGAACAGGAACAACAACTCTCCTTTGATAACACGACATTCTTTATTTTTATAAGTTTGCCACTAGTCTTCAATTCATACAACTCACTCACAGTTGATACACTCACTGGGATACAGCCGCTCCACCAACAGTAGGTGAAATTAAAGTCTCAGGATATTACACCGCCCCCTGGTCCTTTCTTCAGCCAATTAGAGTATTCGTTTTATCAAAGACGTTTATTTATTTGTTTATAAAATAAATAAACGGTACTGAAATAATTAAACGGAAGGAATAAAGTAAGTTGAATTCTTGGAAACGTTGGTCGGAAGACAAATTGCACCAATGGAAGTGCACCTTCCTTCAATCCGATACTAATGCGGGCGTGCTATGGCATGCATCGGTTTGTGCACTTATTAATAGCCATTTCTAGACACAGCCTGTCATCGGAATTTCTTTGTAGACCTTGATAGGTACTTTTTAGAAGTCGCATAATCAGCCTAAAGGCCGATATTGTCACTTAAACAAAGAAAGAAAAGAATCAAGTGAAGCTATGATTAGTTCTGTCTTGCCCACCTTAGTTGTTTCTTATGCTATTTAAATCTGATCTTCTGACTTGGCATGTCGTCAAGGAAGTCTTAGCTGTCCGGTTGACGTGATCCAGTTGGACGACTGATGACGTAAATGTTGAGCAACGGTACCTTCGACATGCATACAGAACAGGAACAACAACTCTCCTTTGATAACACGACATTCTTTATTTTTATAAGTTTGCCACTAGTCTTCAATTCATACAACTCAGTCACAGTTGATACACTCACTGGGATACAGCCGCCCCACCAACAGTAAGTGAAATTAAAGTTTCAGGATATTACACCGCCCCCTGGTTCTTTCTTCAGCCAATTAGAGTATTCGTTTTATCAAAGACGTTTATTTATTTGTTTATAAAATAAATAAACGGTACTGAAATAATTAAACGGAAGGAATAAAGTAAGTTGAATTCTTGGAAACGTTGGTCGGAAGACAAATTGCACCAATGGAAGTGCACCTTCCTTCAATCCGATACTAATGCGGGCGTGCTATGGCATGCATCGGTTTGTGCACTTATTAATAGCCATTTCTAGACACAGCCTGTCATCGGAATTTCTTTGTAGACCTTGATAGGTACTTTTTAGAAGTCGCATAATCAGCCTAAAGGCCGATATTGTCACTTAAACAAAGAAAGAAAAGAATCAAGTGAAGCTATGATTAGTTCTGTCTTGCCCACCTTAGTTGTTTCTTATGCTATTTAAATCTGATCTTCTGACTTGGCATGTCGTCAAGGAAGTCTTAGCTGTCCGGTTGACGTGATCCAGTTGGACGACTGATGACGTAAATGTTGAGCAACGGTACCTTCGACATGCATACAGAACAGGAACAACAACTCTCCTTTGATAACACGACATTCTTTATTTTTATAAGTTTGCCACTAGTCTTCAATTCATACAACTCACTCACAGTTGATACACTCACTGGGATACAGCCGCTCCACCAACAGTAGGTGAAATTAAAGTCTCAGGATATTACACCGCCCCCTGGTTCTTTCTTCAGCCAATTAAAGTATTCGTTTTATCAAACACGTTTATATATTTTTATAAATAATTATTCTGATGCGTTCACGACTTCTTCAATTCATACAACTCACTCACAGTAGCGCTGACCCTGGGATACAGCTGCCCCACCAACAGTACGTGAAATTAATTGTACGAATGAGAGAAATGATCCTCGCACTTACCTGGAAAATTTAGCAATTGTCTCTCATAGACACCTGAAAAATTCAGGTGGCTCCAACGGGATTCGGGCCCAAGACCTTTGTGATGCGAGTGCAATTATGCTCTACCAACTGAGCTATGAAGCCACTTAGGTGGGAGCAGAACAATTTGTTGTACGTCATTTATGGTATAGCAAGAAAATGACTTCCGCTCAGGTTGTCGCTCGAGACGTCAGTCACTGTCAACAGTCCTTCCGGCAAGACTAATTCACCCAGACAATCAAATTCCATCGAGTTATGTAACTCCTCGGTTAAAACCATTTTCTATTTTAACACTGTGTATAAAAACAAAATCTGTTGTGTTCTCCGATATTTATTAGGGAGCTTAAGCAAGCGCGTTTTTCAGAAGCGGACGGCAACCGGAAGTGAGCTGTTTTCCCTTTAACTTGTCTTCACACAACATTATATATTGCTAAGTATCTTTTTTTCCATTACAGATGATTAGTATAAAAATCTGGGAGACACCGGTGTCCTGTCACGCGAAATGTTCACTTCCGGTTGCCGTCCGCGTCTCAAAAACGCGTTTGCTTAAGCTCCCTATTGTCACTACTAATGAAACTTTATATACACGTGCAGTCAAATATTCAACCTTATCCGAATATTTACAAGTGTATAAATAATATAATAACAGCAGTTTGTACATTTTTCATAATATAATTGCAAATAAATTATAAGAAGCGATGTTATAT
>OX421449.1:24852126-24864626 GCA_949126865.1 Montipora capitata | reverse complement strand
ACAGTTTGGTATCGTTAAAAATGCAATATAGGTTCGATCATGGTGGCAACGGTGGTGTGCCACTTTTAATGTCAGTGCTTGATCTGGATTATGTAATAGCAGATACAGGATTAACGGCCAACAATGCAACTCATGACATCGTGGTTTTGCCTGTTTATTAGATTTCTATGTTCCGATAATTTATTCGCAAGTTTACTAAAACTTTGAAAGAACTGGTACTTTTGGTCTCAGGCAAAAATACAGCAAAAATATAATAATAAACACGCAGCCTTTTTCTTCAATCCACGTCCACAAATAGCTGCTCCAGCTGTCGATTGCACCGCACATAACGTGTGGTCGCTACAAAATAACATTGATCCAAGGGAGACTTGCTGTTAAGCGGTTTCATGAAAAAGATGGGTTTGTTGGGGGTTCTCAGTCTCTCGGGGTCATTAAACATACCCTAGGTAGATGTTATGTTACCGTATCCTCTGCATGACTCTCCGTGACAGATGGCAAGATATTTTCAACAATAATGTTAAACCCCCTCAATGTAGTTTGCTGAATTACCAATACCCCCTTGATTGTTACGTTACGTTTCCATGTATCGCTATCGGCCGTTTTCTGCTTAGCGTTCTGGCAAATCGACATTTTGCCTGGTATACAAACTATACACGCCGACTACAATGATGCTTCGTCCGGATTTTGTCTGTGGGCAAAATCACTCCGGGGGGCAATAAGAATCCAGTAAGCGCAGACAACCGACAATGATGCCTTTGGGCAGGCAAAATCCCTGCGAGGGCAGCAATGCAAATGGTACCGCACCTCTTCCCTTGTCTTTATCTTTCTTCTTTCCATCCGAACGGCAGTCCGTCCCCACTACAAGACAATCTCTCGCTTCTATAGTCTTTCGTTTTTTGGTCCGCGCGCGGTCAAGGTCCTGTAGCGTTACAAGTTCATGCATGTAAATTGCATAACTAGATCACCGTAAGACAAATCTTTCCCTGTTCGTTACTCTAGTAGCCTGCGAACGCAGACGTATTTCTGGCGGTCTTTTGACCACCGGAAATTCGTCTGCGTTTGCAGGTTATTGCTCTAGGTGTTTTTTGTTTGTTTTTGTTTTGTTTTTTTGAAGCATTCGACAATCATAATCTCATATTCTCCCTATTTCTGTCATACGCTTCTCACGCGGAAGTCACAAGGTGACTCACACAGAGAAACTGATACAAAAGCACCACACGATTTCTTACTCCGTGATCAAGACATTTAGTTTCACTCCGTGATCGAGACGGTTCGCATAAACGTCTCGACAAAGTATTTTCCCGTCATTGGATATAGTTTCAGAATAACTTGAAACATGTTGCTAGTTCCGCTTGCTGTGCTCTACTTTGTATTCTTTCTAACTGATATCGAAGCCTCGAAACTTCATCATCCCAATTTACCGGAAGAAAACATGAATGTGGTAAGTTAATTTGCCGTTTTAATTATTTAATTTTCCAAATAAGACATTATTCTAATGATGTATACCGGAAAAAAAATCCTGAAGTCAAAATTTTAAATTAAATGATCGCAGCGAAAGATTGAAGAATTCTTTTAGTGAAATACCATGTCCTTTGTCTCGCTGTTACAATGACTGATGTAATAAACCGAAAAAAAACAGTTTTATCAGGTCACTAACTTATTATTATTATTTTTTCACATTGGCGTTAAAACAACAATCACTATCAAAAGAAAATTTTGTTGAAGAAAATCTTTTAACCTCGAAATGAAAATCGTTTTGCTGAATAACGTCAACATGCACGTGCATGCACATCTGAAACATTAATCTGAACTTTCAATTTCGCAACGGAATTTGAGCAGAAGACCCTTTTTTTTTTTTTTTTTTTTTTTTACATTTCCCTATCGCTTTGGGAACGAGGGAAAAACATCTCCATCAGTTACAGCAATCCGCAACGGTTCATGACACTACCTAAACTCGTGTGACACCTTTGGAAGCTTCCCTGTCAAAAAAAGTGAACAAACATACAGAGTTTTCCAAGAAACGCGACATGCCAACATTGGCATTCCGCAACGCCCTCATATTATAGGTCATTATATTACTGAAAAACGTTTGTGTTTTTTAGTTGGCCCAAAATGCCCATCATTTCCTTATGGATCCAAAGACAGGGAATGACTTACTTTGCCCTGCTATTGCTCTTTACACATGCATCGTTTTCTCTTATTGTGAGTCACTGAATATTCATTTCCACCAATGTTTCCTTCGTTCTCCTCTCCGCACCACCCGGCTGCAAATTTAATTTAATGCCATTATATTTTTCATGCATTTCCATAACATTCATGGTGGTGTTGCATCGCATACTAAAAGCTGGTAGAAACGTGAAAATAAGCCATAACAAAGCAATCATAATTGCATTACTCGAATTACAAGACACAAGCAATGATCGGTTGGGAGGAACGAATACCACAGTTGAAGTGTCGGAAATCGAGCCAAGTAATTCTAAAAGTACAGTTCTGAAAAACGTCTTTCCGTAGTTTACAAGTGCAGCGAACAGTAACTGAAGTCATTTTTAAAAGTCTTTATGTCGTGTAATCATTCAGACTTTAAAATAGTCCGCAATGTTCTCTTTTGCGAGTCGTTGTTTGATGCATAGCATATGCACTTTTGCATAGCTCGTTGTCAGATAAATGGGATTCACCCTGTGCAGTACAAAAATCGGTTACATGGTTATATTCTAATAGAGCTTTACTAAATGACTATATTTTTAGCGGTTCGGGCTGTAAGTCATCAAGTTCCAAGATTCCTTTATCGTCGCTGCCGGAGTGTCCTCAATAAAGAGGTTAAGTTCATGTGACTTTGCTCTCTGGGGCCGAGATTTAACGTCGTGAAGAAGCGACGTTGTTATACCTCCCAACTCAAATACCTTTTCTGATTGGAGGAGAACGTGTCACGGGTCATTGGTCAAAACTTCATGACGCCCTAGGGCAACAACAACTTGAACTTTCGACTCACACGTGATCAGGTCGTGCACCTTTGAAACGGCGGCAAATCTGTACGCCAGCCGACGTCAAGCAAATAATTTTTATCTGTGTATTGTTCTATTTTGAGTTGGAAGGTATAAAAAAACACTTAATGACTGGCCCCTCGGGAAACAGTGAGTTTTGTCTCCCCTCGACCTCATTGTTTCCCTCGGCTTTGCCTCGGGGAACATTGAGGGTCTCGGGGAAACAAAACTCACTGTTTCCCTTGGGGCCTGTCAACTTGCAAATATATCCGAATGAAGTCCTCAGAGAACTATTACTTAGAAATAGCTATGAACAAGCTAGTCAGTTCGGGATCACTGGAATTTTGAGGTTCACTGTTTGTTGAAGTCATTATTTGTATTGAGTGAGCTCTCTCTTTTAGAATTTCTTTTTCTTTAATATTTTCGGAAGTTGTTCCAGAAATCTTGATCTTATATCAGACAACCTATGGCTGAAATGATTTTGTTTAAGCTTGTTGAAGCTTATTTCGAGGTCAAACCGTCCTGGTATTGACCAAAATGAGCAAGCTGTTGGAGTACGTGACTCGATTCCAGCAGTGTCTTTATGAACAACTGATCTGCCAAAAATTCGAAAAAATGTATAGTATTGAACAAAATAAAAGTTTTTATTTTTCATATTGTTATTAAAAAAAAAAAAAACAACAAACAAACAAACAAAGCAAAAACGTCCAGCCCTTTTTGCAAGAACGAAGAATCGAAGACAATAATTGCACTTTAGCGATGTCTGTTTTATTTGAATCTCTGTCGCGAAGCGGGCCGCGTTGCGGGGTGTCTAGTACAAAACGAAGACCGAAGACCTAAGACCTGAGACCTAAGACCTAAGACCCAAAAACGAAGACTAGTTTTTTTTTTTTTTTTTCGCAAGCCTATGAAACCAGAGACAGTCAAAACGGTTGAATGCCTTGCCTCAGGCACCAAATGATGCGAAATTAGTGGGGTCTTCGTTTTGTAGATAAGGCCCGCTCGAACTACAAAACGAAGACCCTCACTTAAATGCTTTGTTCGTTACGAGCTCACACGAAATCAATGGCTCAATCAATCATTCGTTTAAGCGAATAGCTTTAGGGCATTTTCAATTCCGAAACAATGAAACGGAGGATCACGAGGACATAAATAAACAACTGATCCGCCACAGTCCACAGTAGGCTGTCGTCTGCGATATTCGTTTTGTAGTTCGAGCCGGCCTTATCTACAAAACGAAGACCCCACTAATTTCGCGTCAGCTTGTAACGAACAAAGCATTTAACAGAGGGTCTTGGTTTTGTAGTTCGAGCCGGCCTTATCTACAAAACGAAGGCCCCATTGATTTCGTGTCAGCTTGTAACGAACAAGGCATTTAAGCGAGGGTCTTTGTTTTGTAGTTCGAGCCGGCCTTATCTACAAAACGAAGACCCCACTAATTTCGCATCATTTGGTGCCTGAGGCAAGGCGTTCAACCGGTTTGACTGTTTCTGGTTTCATAGGCTTGCAAAAAAAACTAGTGTTCGTTTTTGGGTCTTAGGTCTTAGGTCTTAGGTCTTCGTTTTGTAGACACCCCCGCGTGGGTTGCGTGAGGAAACCCGATTATCTTCGATTAGTGTTAGACTCGCGCTTCGCTTTATTTATTGGAAATATACGTTTCTATTCTTCAACTCAACTTCTCTTCCGTTCGCTTGTAGGAAAGGGCACAAATTGTCGCTTATTTTCTCCCTAGTGGCTACATCAAGCATAATAAAAAATATGAACAAACGCGCGTAAAGCACTCCGTATTAGAGTTTCTTAAATCTTCCAGGTTCACTAACCACATTGTTTTTCCTGTAGACTCAAATAATTCGTTATCATGGTTACCCAGCGGAGGAGTATACCGTTCAAACGGAAGACGGTTATCTCCTCTACATTCAGAGAATACCAGCAGGACGAAAACAGCTCAGAGAGGATTTTAGTGAAGGTCCCAAACCAGTGGTATTTCTACAGCATGGTCTGTTGTGTGCTTCGTCAAATTGGGTCACAAACCTGCCTAACCAAAGCTTTGGCTTCATTCTGGCTGATGCGGGGTTTGATGTTTGGTTGGGCAATTTGAGAGGAAATACTTATGGACTACGTCATATCAAGCTCTCCGTGCGGTCGGCTCAGTTTTGGAATTTCAGGTAGGTTTGGTTTCGGGTCAAAATCTTTTCATTAAGGACTTAAAAGAGAGTGTTTCATTTCTCTGCCCATGGGCTAACTGTCACCTCAGCCCATTTAATTTAATCGTTATTGAAACAATGGAAAGAACTGATGCAGAAAACGGAAGCAATGCCATAGACGTGGAATTACTCATTGGAATTACTTTTGCAATCATTCCCTTTGCGTTACTGATGAACAGATAACTCTAAGTGCAATCCATAAAAAAAGTACTCTTTTTCCATTCGAATTGTGCGGAAGTGGAATAGCCTACCAGGGTCCATAGTTGAGGCTGGGAGTCTGAGCCGTTTTAAGAATGCACTGAAGTGATTTTTAAATATTCATTAGTTAACTATAACTATCACTTTTATTGATCGTCAATTCCATGTTTTATATATTTATTGTACATAGTTTATACATGTTTTCTATTTTTTTTAGGGAAACTTCATTTAGTCAACCTCTAGTTTTTCCTTGTCAAGAAATCCAAAATACTTTTTGCTTGTTTTATGTTGTGGAGTATTAACATAGGGATGACCTATTTACTTCCCTTTCAAGATGTCTTTTGTAACTTAGGCTCTTGCATCTTGAATCTTGAATAAATAAATAAGCTATCTCTAACCCTTGCGTTATGACAACTCGTGCGTAGAATAAAATGTTCGGCACGTGCAATAAATTCGATAGTCAAAACTAAATTTGATATATTCTGTATCTTCCACCAAATTTGGACCTCAGTCGTTCATTGTATTTGCTTTAATACTCTCTTTGATTAATGAACATCATCTGGTTCAGTACGAAACCGTACAATTTACTCCTGCTAGCGCCAAATCTTGGACGTGCGCAAAACCGTAAAACTATCCTTTTAAGGTCTACGACCGTTCGTCGACGAGAGCGCCTCAAACCAATACTAGCGAGCTTACGCAACAGGACGGCTGGAAGAGTCAGGACGGCAGAATGACGAAAACATGTCGCGTAAGATCGGGAATGCACAGTCTCGCGCAACATTTTTTCGCCATTCTGCCGTCCTGAGTCTTCCAGCCGTCCTGTTGCGTAAGCTCGCTAATGTTGTAAGTTAAAAGAGGAAAAATACCGTACTGCACGTGCAGCACGCACGTGCCAAACACAGTTTTCACGCGCGCTCTTGCTAACGCAATGCAGCGCGCGCGAGAGAATTGCCAAAGAACTAAACATGGCTTCAATAGAGAAATCATTTTTATTTGCTCAATGCTTCCGCTATGTGTACTGTTTTTCCCGCATAATTGAACAAAGTGTTTTGGTGGCTTTAGCCTTTTATGAGAAATGTATGTCTGAAAAGGTAACGATGCAAAAAACTCGACAATTCGTAGATATTTCCTTGTTATCGAAGTAACCGAAAGAACTTCAAAGAACCCAGTTAAATGCAGCGCCTGCTTAGTATATTTAAAAAAATCCGATTGAATGCGGAGTAGCTTTCTTGGAAATACGCCTATTTCTCGAGAACCACTAGTTAGAATTTAACGAAATTTAGCACTACAGTACTTTAGGAAATAAGTAACTGGAGTATTGAAAAAAAATTGAACTTTTGATAGAGGAAATTCTAGATATTCCAGTGAACCTTCAATTGGGGATAATTAAAGATCTCTCTGTCAAATTATTATTAAAATAGTGTTAACTTGTGAGCATCGTTACAAGCTTGTTGCATGCAAATTATAAAAAAAATCTAATGACCAGATTATCTGCAAATGAACAAAACCGATTTTAAAGGCCTGTTTACATTTATTCATGGTGCCATGGCAACAGCACATACGTCAGCTTAACTATAAAAAAAACGAAGTTCGTGTTGTTAACTTGCTTGCTGCCAAGGGCTTTACAGAAAATGGTTAATGAAACATAGGTTTCAAAACTGAGTTCACCCACCTTAAGCCGCGGCTACACGAGCGAGTTTTTTGCTTGCGATGGTGATGCGATTATTTGAAAAATTGTCGCATCGCCAGCGCGCGGTGAAAATCACCCGTTTAGCCACCCTCGCACAGGTGATGCGACAACTGAAAAATCACGGGGACAAGTCTCGAGAAATTGAATGAGTTTAATTTTTCGCGACAAAATCACGAATTCTGTCACTCGTGTAGCCACGTTGTAACATTTT
The DNA here is from genome assembly GCA_949126865.1 of Montipora capitata. Lineage (NCBI taxonomy): Eukaryota > Metazoa > Cnidaria > Anthozoa > Scleractinia > Acroporidae > Montipora > Montipora capitata. The sequence continues at coordinate 24,857,342 of OX421449.1, read as the reverse complement.
GCCCTGCATTCATGACAACTTGTGACTCGTCCAGGGGTTATGGAGCCAATCAGGTGAACGTCAACAGTGTTTGTTTGAAAAAGTTGATGGACAAAACCTCGCCCCTCCCTCCTGGCTAGCCACGGACGCATCCACGTAGAGTGCTTCCGTTTTTCTTTCTCTCTCTGTTTTTCTTCGTCTATCAAAAGGACATATATTGCAGACAAAATCGCAATATTGCAGTATCGTCGTCCGGCATGCTTTTGTTTATCAACTACTATAGATGCATGCATTGACCAATCGAAAACCGGGTTTTTTTTACAGTAAATTGCGCTGAACGAACTCTTTTTTGCCCTTTGTTTACGACAAAAAAAAAAAATTCAAAATGAAACAAAACAAAAAAACGCAGCCCTGCTTTCAGCAATCAGAATCGAGTAATCTCGTTATTTTTATTATTAGTACCTAAATAACATGAGAAAATGCATTCATTCATTTGAGACAATCCGACCGGTTAACTCAGTTGGTTAACCATGGGAATACTGTGTTGGAGGTCGAGGGGTCAAAATTTCGGTCAGACAAACACTAAAGGTCTTTGAAGAAACAACTGAGAAGAAAGTGCGGCCCTTGTAATGGCGTCTGAAATGGTTAGACTCTCTAGTATTTTCGAATAAATAACAACTATTCTACGAGGGCGCGCTGGATATGAAGAGAAAGATAACCAACTAGGCGCGTAGCGCCAAGTTGGTTATAATCATTTTACAGCTAGCAAACCCGAGTAGAATAACTGTTTTATTAAAAACCCCAGGGTCAACAACTCTTCCACTGAAGCATCGATTTCTGGCTCGGACAATTCCCGTCCAAAACGGAGCTGCAAAAATGTTTTCAGCTCGCTTTATTACTTACGCGTTCCTTAACCATACTTATAGGTTGAACAGGTATATGAACTGATAGCCTGTGTCCGGCGAGGCAATGCAAATGCTGGAAATCTGGTATCCGTAGTTCAGTTTTTAATAAATGGAGATATGATAACGATGAGAGTATCTAAGTAATTATAAAATGCAAAAGGAGTTTAGGAGACACTTTGCGACGTTAAGACGCAAGTGATCATGTTGATGTTGGGTAGAGGAGCAAGGGGAAGCTTTTCGACGCTTATCAAAATCGTTGTGCATCTAATTGTTGGCTTGTTTTGACATATCTGAAAATTTAGAGCATATTGTCTTGCAATACAGTGTTTGAAGACAATGTCTGAGAAGATGGATAACTTGTGCAGCCTTTGTTTCGTTCGAGTGCATATCGTCGTGTTTCCGACATTTCTAGCACCATTTTTAAAGAAAATTAATTATAATGTTGAGTTTGTGAAACATTCCAAAAATGTAGAAAGTTGTTGCAGTAATTGAAAAAGAACTAAATTTGACTGCATGATTACACATTATACCAAGGAACTTTTCACTTTAATGGAAGTAAAGCAGTTTGAGCTCCGCTTTGCCTTAGCTTTAAATCAGTCTAATGAAATTGCAAAAATAAAATGTGAGTTCTTATTTCGTCCTTAAGCATTAGTCCTATATTTGATGAGGATTGTCTGTTGTCGCTCTGTTGGGATACATTGTCGCTTAACGCAGTGGTATGTGTTCTTATTTTTCGGTAGCTGGGACGAGATGGCCCGCTTTGATCTCCCCGCCATGTTGAAATTTGTGACGACAAAGACTTCTCAAGCTTCGGTCTATTACATTGGCCATTCACAAGGAACTACAATCGCTTTTGCAGAGTTCTCAAGAAACGGAGAAGTTGCCAAAATGGTGAAGAAGTATTTTGCTCTTGCCCCAGTGGCACATGTGGGAAATATTGAGTCACCTATAAAATATCTGACTGACTTCATGCCCTTTGCTCAGGTTACAATAATTATTAATTTTCATCTTACTTGACCGCAATTGTTTCCAAGTGCAAGGCCAGTGTGTGATTCACAGGCGGACAAAGGTAATTAATGTAAAGAGTCCGTTAAGTAGATCCCTTGAGAAGTTGTCCAGTGTTGAGTTTCCCGTAACTTTCTCTCAATTTCTCCTCAACTTGGACTGTGAATCCATTTGCGATCCTCCTGGGGGTTGATACGTTGTTGGCTCAAGGGGTCTACTTAACTGACTCTTTACATTAATTACCCTTGTCCGCCTGTGAATCACATGTTGATCCAGCGTTATCACATAGAAAAACTGGCCCTTATAGGGATTCCCACGTAAATGCCACTCATTAAGTGATCAATCAGCCATGTTGCCAGCATAGTTGTCCTGAAAGTGTAGTTGTCATCACACCCGACTAGTAATCAGGGGGACGTGGGTTCAAATCCCGCTCAGGGCATTTACAGTTTTCCCCAGAGGTTGTCCAGTGTTGAGTTTTCCGTAACTTTCTATATGTTTATAGCTCGCTAGTTTGAGCACTCTGGTATGGCTTAGATGCCCCACATGTGTGGGACATTTGGGGTGGCTTTATAAGCTTAACCTCCATCCTAGGTATCAGCACTGCACTGATAGGGCCCAGAAGGCCGAAACAGTACTGTCTGCAGTGTAAAACTTGGTATGGTAAAGTTTATTCTCATTAAATCCCCTGATGAGTGGGCGACCACGAAAAAGGCTTGTATGGGTGAACTTGTAGTTTTACTTGTTTTTTTGTTTAATATATACTTCGCTCTACTTCTATGTATTGAGCACTGTTTTGCGAAAATCAAGTTTCACACTATATACCCGCTCCAAGTTTAAGCTTGTCGAGCACTCTACGATAATTCGCGATGGAAAATTCAACATCAGCTACTCAACCAAGAATATTCCTTTACCATCACGCAACGACTACCGTCAACGACTTATCGAAAAGACCGAGTAGTTTTTACGCAGAATGCGCTGGAAAGCCCACTTCTTTCTCAACCCCGACACGACCCGACCTCGTCCTCCAAGGAAACTTACGGCTTCAAATAAACCAAGAATCCACCTCCCATACACCGAATTCATAAATGGCGGCCAACCTGGGCCGACTGGCGGCCAGACATGACATCGAGGCGTTTTAGGATACACACGCCTTATTTTCGAAGGCGGAAAGGAGAAAATGAACGATCGACGTGCGGAAAATTACATTCCTGGTTCTTCTTTAAGTGGGAGAAGGTCATCGGTATTAAGAAATAATGAGCCACGGTTTTGGCTGAAATGTTGGAACGATTCTGCTTAAAGATTAAATTGTAAAGAGATAAATTTTTAACTTTAGTAAGCTTACATCGTTCGATCCGGCGTAGTTGCGTGAAATCAAGTCATCTGTTTGAAGAAATTAAAAAATGCTTTTAATTTCTTTTTGTTGCTATTGCTTTTTTAAGAGTCGAAGAATACATCATTCAAGGGAAAGACAGTTTTCTTATGGATCCGGATTCGAATTTGTTGTACACAGCGAAAATTTGCCAAGCAGGGTACGAGTTGCATTGTGCTGTTGTTGATTCAAACTCTGGTGAGGTTTGAAGCTTACTAATGTATGCCTCAGGATTTTGCTGCCGCATCACTGATTAAATCTTTTGTACCTCCACTTTTAAACAAGGAAAATTTACAAATTTTAAGCGTAAGAGCCAAAGAGTGTTTACAATAACCGGCCTTACACGCCACCCATGAACAAGCGGAGGTCCACAACACCTCCAGATGCAATACACATTACTATCTTATTATCTTCACACGGCAAACTTGAGTTTGCAAACTCAAGTTTAACGAACTCAAGTTGGAGTGTGTGAACGGCACAAAAACAGTTGGCAAACACGTTGGCAATTTGTTGGCGACAAATAGAACTTGTCTCTATTTTTACCAACAGTTTGCCAACATGTTTAACAACTGTTGTTGTGTCTTTCACACACACCAACTTGAGTTTGCCAAAACGAGTTTGCAAACTAGTTTGCTGTGTGAAGGCCGCTTTAAAATTAGTGGTTCGTCATTTTTCTGCATGAAGCAGTGATAGCACTTACAGCAAAAACAAAAAGGGCTTGCCGTTGCTAGTACATTCTATTATTAAGATACTCGTCGTCCGAGGTTCATAGGTTTCTTTATTTCCACAGATAAAACAATACAAATTAATAATACATGTCACAGAAATGTGGATCGAGTGGAGATGTGCGAGCAAAAACCCACAGGGTTAGTAGTGTTCGCACACCTAATCTAGCATTCATACAAGGTATTAATATTAATATATAATATTAAATAGCAGGCAGACATGATAGACTACGTTGTGGAAACCAAGAAATAAAATAAAATAGACAACAATTAGGTTAATTAATAAGTTTGAGTTAGAAAGTAAACAAACAAAACTGACGAAACAAAGCAAAACAATGACACGGTGCAACTACAGCTAAACAAGATGTCATTCTCAGGCTTTGGGTGTAAACAGATGAACTTCAAGCTCATTTCTAAAGCTTTGGAGAGAGGAAGCATTTTTTGTATGTTAAGGTACTTTATTCTAATTATCGGCTGTGGCAAATCTAACTGAATTTGCCATAATTCGTTCTTGGCCGAGGTATAAACAGATTTTGGTTTGATCTTGCACATGTACAATATCGATGGGCCTCTCTGATGTTTGTGAAATAGGAATCATAAATATCAGGAAGCAAGTTATTTTGATGTTTGTATACAAGCTCACCCATTTGTAATTTAGTAATTTTAAATATGTTCAGTATACCTAATCTTTTAAACAGGGGTCTGCTATGATCTCACCAGCCTTATTGTGTTATAATCCTTAGTACTCTTTTCTGTAGCAGTAGTAAACAGTTTAATTTAGTAAGGTATTGTACTGTCCCCATGAGACAGTACAATACGACAGATGTGAATAAATTAAACTATAATATAAACATTTAAAAATATTCAAGGTACTACCAGCTTTGTAAATAATACCAACACATAGATCTTCAAAAGGTTTCCCCTTCTTCCAGCTGGTTGGGACAAAATGGTGCTTTCCAGCCGCTTTCCCTATTAAACTTCTTCATTTCTGCCTCGTAAAATGCGGCATTTTCTCCACCAGAGAGCACCTAATACTTTTACCTTTCGGAAAATTTTGCCTCAGTTTTGTATAAGAAATCTCACCAGAGTTTGAATCAACAACAGCACAACTCGCACCCTGCTTGGCAAAGTTTCGCTTTTTGTACAACGAATTGGGATCCGGATTAATAAGAAAACTGTCTTTCCCTTGAATAATGTATTCTTCGACTCTTAAAAAAGCAATAGCAACAAAAA
>OX421449.1:24844626-24849626 GCA_949126865.1 Montipora capitata | reverse complement strand
GGGCATAAAACACGAGGTTTTCTCCCAATGAAAATGTCATCCAGGAGTTGTCCGTCCTTGGTCCCTTCAAACTTCGCCAGAGGCTTGGGCTGTGAGGCCATTTGTGATCCTCCTGGGGGGCAAAGATGCGCTGTTAGCTCGAGAGACCCTCTAAACTTGTGTGTATATATATACATATGTACATAACAAATTAAGTTTAGCACCTCTAGGAATAAACGATTGTTTATGCCTAACAGTGCGTGATATAGGTATTCTGAAGTGCACTGAGTAGTGGTCGAGAAGATCGCGTGTTCCGGCAGTTTTAAATGTAACACACTGAACATAATTTTCCCGATCGATATCGATCTTCGACGAGACATTCGAGACATTTTTGTCGATTTTATACTGCGTTCAGTTTTGAAAACGGTTTTCATTCAGCTGTAAAACGTTCTATTCGGGTTTCAGTACTTTTGTTTCAATAAGGCTCTTTTTTGTTTTCGTGATCAATTTTGTTACGGTAGTTTTTTTTTTACGAAAAATGACGGTAAATCCAGTTTCGTCCATTTTTGTTTTGATCCTACCACTCTTGATCATTTCATGCAAGAATTCCCTGGTAGCTTAACTGAGGCTCTAGAGAAGTAATTTGTCATTAATTGCACTGTTCTCGTTTAATCAAGAGAAATGTGTTAAGGATGGATAGGGTGGGGTTAAGGAAGGGGGAAGGGGGTTAGGGTTAAGGGGAGTGGGGAACGTCTCATCCAGAAAGTTCTCTAATGTTTCAGGTCACTTGACTTTTGGGATGCTGTCTAAATTGCTTGCTGCATGCTCTTCTTTTTTAAAATTATTCTAGCTTTTTTATAAGTAGACTGTATGGTGATTACTGTTAATGTTACATCACATCAGGGATTTAATACTTAAAGGTGAAAGTTTCAACTGTGGAGATCCAATCACGGTTTTTTGAGTCTGACCAGTGGTGATTGTCTTTATTGCAGGATATGTTCGCTATCTTTGGAGTTCGTGATTTTCTTCCATCCGATTTTATCATTCACTGGTTGGCTAAATATGTATGTTCGGAAAAAGATTTAGAATCATTTTGTTCCGGTATTTTATTTGTCATCTGCGGGTTTGATAAGAAGCAATTGAATGAGGTAAGAAAAACTAAAAAGGCTTTTGTAGCAAGGACAATGATGATGCGGACTTTGTTTGTTTGTTTGTTTGTTTGACTTTTGTTGTTAGTTTTGTTTTTGTGTTAATTTTACTTTATTTCTGATAGACTCGACTGCCAGTTTATTTGACACACACACCTGCAGGGACATCCGTAAAGAACATTATCCACTTTGCTCAGGTATGTGTAACAGAAAAAGAGACGGCAGGAGTTAATGTTGGGACAAAGTGTTGGCAGTGTAGCAGATAACTTGTGATACTTCTCTTACGCTTGTGAATTCTGATCGGTTTCTTACAGATGGTTCACTCCAAAAAATTTCAAATGTACGACTATGGTAGTTCATCCAAAAACATGGAATACTACGGACAGGTAGGAATGTGTAGCAGAAAAACTGTGGTCTTGTCACCCTCCCCCGAAAAACTCTCCTCATTCCTCCTGAATTGACTTCCATTTACGGAATTTTACACGTTTTAGAGCCATAGTATTCACACAATTACACAGTGCAGTGAATCAAGCTTTATTCAATACACTCAGTATTGTAACAGACCATTGGCTTCTCTCAGTGCGATTGTTGCAACAGCAACAGTGAACAGCGTGCTTCAGCACTCACCTTTCCTTTTCTTCAGTTACTCGTATTTTTGAAATTATGAACTCCTTCATAGTCAAAAATCAAATCTTTGGGGGGGGGGGGGGGGGAATTCCACTATCACTGAATGCGGTGATGCCGCTATGATGCCGCCGACCAATGAAAATCGACGGAAGGCCCCCTGAAGAGGGTTCTTGACAAAACAGTTTTGAATAATTTCCCCGGCGGGAAAAGGCATTCAGCGCTGCATCATCAGCCATAGATTATTTATACCTGATTGCAGATTTAGCCCCTGTCGCTATCAGCGAACCTAGTTTTCTTTTTTTTCGGATCGGTCTTTTTCTTACTTTTTACCCAGGGAGAATTTTCCCGTTTCGACTTCTCTCCTCGTTTCAAGCGTTTTATGGCCTAGTAAGGAGGATATCGCCTCGCGTATTCCTTTAACACAACGACTACGAATGCCGGAAAATGGCGAACTCGAAAGGTGATGAAGTGAAGATACCCGGATGTATTCCCGCGTCAAACTGCACGGGAGGTCTAAAGTGTTGACATCTTTTAACACCTTGGAGGATTAACATTTTAGTCACAAAAAACACAAAATTTGCAATAATTCCGCAAGAAAAAATCATTTCCCAACAATTCTTTTTTAGAAGAAAGCAAATATAAGCTATCTTGTGGTAGCTTTTTAAAATTTTGCAAAATTCGAGACCGAAAAGGTCAGCAGTAACCTTAACAAGACGCTTTACGTATATGCAAAGTTGCTTTCCACTGATTCTTTTTATTTTTCTCTAGTCTACCCCACCCATCTACAACTTGACCAATATGAAAGTGCCAGTGGCTGTATACTGGGCCCAGAACGATTGGCTCGCTGATCCTACTGACGTGCGAAATTTGTTACCTCAGTTGTCAAACAAACTCTACGATAACTACATCATCAGTTGGGACCATTTAGACTTCTTCTGGGGAAAGGATGCTGCGACAGTAATTTATTACGATATTATTAAAAATATTAAGACGTTTTTAAGGTAACACGATATACGTACACGTGTAATCGGCATGCCCATTAGGGCAAAGGGAGTTGAAACAGATAACTCTCCCACGTTAGTTGCCACAGCGTGCGAGTGCTTTATCCATTCAGGAGCGTTTTTATGAGAATGATCTGCTAACTAATCAGAGAAACAAATTGCTCTTTATAGTCCTTATCACATATGGGGCAAAATTAATGAATGCTGAGATGGAGGACATTCTTGTGTTATTCATAAGGACATTTTTTGTAATCAAGAGAGCATGATTACTTGATCCTGATAAGTTAACATGCAGTTACTTAGCCAGCCAGGGCAAGCGAGGTTACAAGGTATTACAAGAATTTCAATCTTTCTTCGAGATTTTGAGTCTGATTAAATTCCTTTTTTCCACATATAAAGTGCATTTTTAAGCGCTATTTCTGTTGACGGAAGGACTTGAATTGACTTATAGAGTTGCTTCGCGATTCGGGCAATTTTGTGAAAACTTTGAAAACTACGAGTGAAATTAAGGGTGCATTTTTTTGGAAAATCCGAAAACGGTTTCTTGAATCCTAAAACCAATTTTTGTTTTTTTTGCCGAAATCCAAAAACGGATCGTCAGTCAGTCCAAAGTATCCACACTTGAGGAGGATAAATTGGATCAAATCTAAATCAGATTTTTGAGATTCAGAAAACAGGGGGAAATAGTTAGATCTCCTGCAAATTTCACACCAGAAATTACACCAAAAGTATCTTGACAGCAATAATATTGTTAGAACCTTTCCTACAGCTAAAAAATTAAACTACAAAAAATACCCTACGTAATCGATTTGCACTTTAGCACGCATGTTTTTCGTTATCTCTTTTTATCGATCTCTAAGGTATTTTCTTCTTTCTGGTTACATTTTCATTGAAGAATTTCTCCAAAACAAACAAGTTAAAATTGCACGCAACTCTGGGTTTTGTTTGCTTGCGATGTCATGGAAAATAACCCTTTATCGGATTTTGCCCTTTTTTGACGCTGAATAATCCATTGATCCGTCACAAATCCGTTTTTGGATTTTCCCAAAACAATGCACCCTAACCTTAATTGCCCTTGGGCCCATCCTATTACACATACTAATTACAACTTACTTAGATTTTCGCCAAAAGTTGGAAATGATGAAGACAGCATGAGGGGAGAGAACACATCCCCATGCCCCGTGATTTATACAACTTTAAGCTTTGCGCCACGCTGTAAAAGTTATTTTGGTCTCGTGCCCATGGCTGCGCAACCAATGATAAAAAATAGCCCATTTCCTAGTTGCTCTTTGCCTCAGTTTTAAAGCGAGTCCTGGTGCACAACCATCCAAATGGCAATTAGTGGTGTATTTTCATTCAAATCAAACTTATTATTATTGAATGGTTTGGCACCAAGACTCGTTTTGAACCAGAGACAAACAGCAATTCGGAAATAGCCAATTAGGTTTCTTCTTTAAGAATAGCCGCTTACCACGGGCTGAATTTAGATTGACAAAAATTATCTTTGGAAGAGGCCTGGCCATGTATTTGGATGTGTTCTCACCCCTCACCCTCTCTTGATATGATATATTAGTCCACTTTTCCCCCTCATATTTCTTTTAGTTTCAGTATTTTTATTGTTGCACCGTTTCCGTTAAGTCCGCTAAAATCCTTATCTTTAGTGCTGTATGATATCACACGCCATATATCTATTCAAGCAATGACAACATTTACATGTGACCGTAGTCATTGCTTGCAAAACCCAGATGAAGAAAAGCAGTGCATTTCGAAATTCTTGGCTTTTTCCAATAGATTCCTTCACCTTTATATCAACCTTGCTCTTTTTAGCTTTTTTTCTTATTCCGTGTTTATATTTTCTCGCTTGCACCAGAATTTCAAGCTTACTAAGTGTCACTTTATTAAGTACTGTAGTAATAATAATAATAATAAGAAGAAGAAGAAGAAGAAGAAGATTAGTATTATTAATATTAATATTAATAACAATAATAATAATGATGATGATGATGATGATGATGATGATGATGATGATGATATTCTTCTCTTTTGTGCATGACTGAGCGTGAGAAAAGCTCTGGGGAACCCTGAAACAAAGTGTCGTCTCATTGGTTTTCGTGGAGAACAATGAAAAGCGTCTCTGATTGGCGCATTCATGTTAGCAAGGGGAGTAAGCAGGCCCCGTAAGGTTCAAATAGTCCCTACGGCGGATGTTATCCTACATAGAGTTTCCCAGGGCCTCGGGTAATGC
>OX421449.1:24824626-24829626 GCA_949126865.1 Montipora capitata | reverse complement strand
TTCGATATCATTCGATTGATCCCAGATTTCACGTTCTTTGCGGAATTAATGGGGGCACAAGAACGTACAAAGAATACTTGTCATTTATTGAGAAACCATGTCAGGATAAAAGCACAAAGACGTATTGATGGTCGAAAGAGATCGAGGAAACACAGAACAACAAAATAACATTTCGAGTGAAAGTGAAATTAAGCCCATGAAAGTGACGACGACAGTAAACTTTTATACGAAGATGCCGCTTCTTTATTAATAATCTTTTTCTGTAAAGTTATGATACTATTGGACTCCCAAAAAGACTCAAAAACAAGGAGGTACAAGGACCCTTTTCCAACATAGAGGTGTTTTAACTCTTAATTTTGGAGAGTTACATTCAGCCCAAGATTACTCACCAATGGGAGTTATACTAACTCCGCAAAATGACCCCAAAAGAGGAGTTTATTTACCTCCCCTCGCAGTGTTTAATTAGAATGTTAACTCCACAGAAGAGTTAAATGTTACCCCAGAGGAGTTAAATTTAAGTCTCATTTACAGTTAAAATAACCCTTAAAGTTTAACTCCTATTTTAGACTTAATTTAACTCCCCTACTGGAGAGAACAACTTTTTGGGGGATTAAATAACTCCTTTTTGGAGTTAAATTTACTCCAAAAAATATAACTCCACCCTGAGGAGTTAGTTCAACCCCATTGTCGGAGTTAAAGTAACTCTTTGAAAATTACTGTGAGCCTTAAAGTGCCTATGAAGTAAAAAATAATTTATGCCTATTCGAAAGATTTTTCAAAATAATGACTAATGGCCTTTACAGTTTTGAAGTATCTTTTTTGTTTCAGAGATATTTGAGTTTTTGTGTTATGCAAATTAGCAATTGATGACGTCATCAGTGGTTCCGCTGAAAGATGGATCACAAAATCAAGAATATCTCTCAAAGTGTGACAGCGATATGATTCAAACTTTGCATGAGTAATAACCGTTAAGTAAGGTGCAAGACGGTGCAAAGTATGATGTAATCATGGCAACACTTTTGACTCCAGTCCCTTTTGGTTATAAATGAAGTTTCTCAATTTCCTCTCAAATCAAGCAAGACAGACAGTCCTGCTCAAAACACACATAGAGCCCATGTTGCTGTAGGTCTCCTAATCAACTCATTGAGTGTGAAAGCGGAAACATCAGTTCCGCACAACCTTGATCTGGAAGCAAAACGTTTGCCATGGCAACTGTACAATGGGTGTCATTTTATGTGCTGACTGATAAGCATTATTAGTGCCAAGTTTGAAGAGAACTGCGGTAATATTTCCAAGCCTATTTTAGATTTTGTGATTTGTTTTCCCTTTGGAACCATTGATGACGTCATCAGTTTTAACACAAAAACCTTAATATCTTCCCAATGATATGAGATATTTAAAAAATTAGAACACCATGTTTCTTTTCTTCAAACGATCTTTCAAATAAGCCTTAGTTATTTTTTGTTTCATAGGCACTTTAAGGCCAGATAAATTTTCTATCACATCAACTCCACTCCGGGATCGCACCGCGATTTTTGGCGCATAAATTCCAAATAATGTTCGGCTTTTACAATCGTCCCGTGCGCTCGCCCCTTGGCGTGGCTACGGCCGTTACAGCTTGATGGCAATTATATTACATTCTGCACTGTCATTGGCCAATTTGAAACACTTAGAATCAGTTCTCGGAATTTTTCTCATCCAATTATTTCCATCAGTGCTCCGTTTTAAGGGTATTTAAAGCTACTTAGGCTACACTGAAAGGAAAGAAGTCGAAACAAGGATGAGATACCCAATGCCCAAGAACCACTTAAAACTGTTGAAGAACTTGGATGGACACCATTTGGCAGCATTGAAACCGTGAACGGATTGCATTTGGGTAAAACGGCCGACGATTTTCAAGTTTATGGAAAATCGCCTGGATAAAGGTCGTTTTTGCTCAGAAAAATCTTGTTTGTGATGTAACGATAATTTTTGTATATGCAACAGGACTACAGGAGCATTGTATATGTAATAAGACTTAAGGAGCAAGGGTGGCACAGTCGGTTAGTGCGCGGCCTTGGTGCATAAGGTGCCGAGTTCGATCCCCGGATCTCTGGGCTTTTTTAAGCGGCATGAATTTACACCATTTTTCGTGACATAGCTCCTTTGATAAAAACCAAATTTTCAGCTTAAGTTTGTCTTGTCGTTGATTCAAAAATCTCAAGAATAAACAGCTCACTTCCCTGGGCCAGTTTTCAATCTAGCTCATCTTATCTCATCTTATTGAAAACGCTGGTGGTATAAAAAAGTGTTCGAACTTCACAAATAAGAGGTATATATGTGTAGATATAACTATTCCAATAACAAAAGAAACACGTTTATTCTGCTCTAAAAACACCAAAAAATTGCATAAAATCATACAAGATAACGAAAAAGGAATTCTCTAAAAAAATCATTTGGAGAGTTAGCGAGTTCGCTAATCTAGTCAAACTCACGCTTCTTGCAGATTACTTAGAGTTAATGTGGCTCAGTACCAACACCACTATTCGCTTCCACTTCGGTGAATAATTGTTAATTATTGGGCAGAATATCGCAATATTCGGCAGAAAATCTGTGAATATAATTTGAATTATGTTGTCAATATTATGCGCAAGTTTAAGTTCGTATTCTTCCTGAAATATGGTCATGGTAGAATTCCCCTTGTTTCATATAACAGCAAAATGCCTTTCATATTGTGAATTGATGAGCGCATATTATAAATGGAAATATTATTGTTCGTAAAAATATTAAGCAGCATTGCCCATTACGGGGGACAAAGCATGTTATGAACACTTGGTAGCTCAAATAATAAACATTTATACATCAGTGACCGTGTTTTAACGACAGCTGTTGTCTAGCTTAGCATTCCTGAAAGTGGTTTGTTTGCAGACTTCGTTAAGCGACTTAAAAATGATACGTGTTTTCACGGGTCATGTTAAATGAGGAGAGAGCACGTACCAATACAATCATGAATAAAAATAATAAAATTAGCACGCCTTTGTTAAGCGCAAGCGACTCCTTATTGGCCGAAAGTAATTGCCAACTCGCTTAAGCTACCTGGTTTAATGAGAATTCTATTGAAATTAGCCGACTAGCTTAACTTTAAGCGAGTTGAGAAAGGAACTTCTTTCACGGAATTTTCGGTTGTCACTCGCTAAGCAACCTGAAAGCCGCTCGTGAAAACACGGCCAGTGGCTCCCTATAAAAAACAAAAATATTTGCTCGTTGGCAATTAGTCCTTAGCTATATCCAGTACCCTGAGGGTCAAAACGAAGGAGAATATCGACAAAATTGTTGCGTGTAAGCCGATCTGTTTGCGTACGTTTATATTCAAAGCATTTCACCCTGTCTTGTCCGAAAAGGAAAAAATCCAAAAATTTTAACGCCCTGTGTGTTAACCGGTCCAGTGGGCTACTGCATGAGACACTTAAATATTTTTAATAATATCCTTATAAACTTTCGTTGCCGCGTCCATGCCCCAAATGAAGTCCAAATGATCCCAGTTGGGGATATACCTATCATAGATCTTGTTTGACAATTTAGGCAGTAATGCTTTTACGTCAGTAGGATCAGCGAGCCAATCGTTCTGGGCCCAGTATACAGCCACTGGCACTGTCATGGCGGTCACGTTGTACACAGGTGGGGTGGGCTAGAGGAAAAGATAAGTAATTTCATGTATCGAATCTAGAAATAGTCCTAATCACGTGTCAAAAGTGTAGGGAAAGGGTGGCATGGCGCGAGTTTTCAATACTCCGATTTAGAAAGTGGCTCAACTAATCAACTTGTGGCCTTATATTTTATATTTTAGCCAACCAAAGGAATTTTGTTTGTTTTGTTTGCAGTGGTCAAAAAATTACGTCATGATGATGAGTGAATAATTCACCTCTTCCTTTGTAGTGACATTGTGACCATCCCTTGGAAAATTACCTTATGTCTTGGGCATCTTTGGCATGCTGGGTATTTTGAAGTATACTTGCAAGTACTTGCAGGACGAAAGGGGAGGGGCGGGGGCGCTTGATTTACTTGGTCAAGAGCTCATCACCTGGAGTGAACCCACTTCGATAAACCGTTTTCCCACATTAAGTTAATTTTAGATTCCTGACAAAGATGCCTTTTGTTGTTTAATTTATACATTCGTAACATAAACGGAGACATTTCACTTTGATTGGCTAAAGGCACGAAACTTGGGGGAAGAGCTGTTCTAAATATAGAAGGTGCGAGAGTTGTGTTCGCTCCGAGTCACGAACTCTTGATTTTGTGTAGGCAGGAGGCAAGCTTCTTACCTGTCCATAGTGTTTCATATTTGCTGATGTACTTTCATAGTCGTACATTTGAAATTTGTTAGAATTGACCATCTGCAGAGGAAGAAAAAAAAAAGAGTAGGCTGCTTCATCTTAACATAGCAAATCACTCGTTAAAGTTCTTAAGACTACCAAGGAGCATTTCTGGACAGACATCATTGGAACTGGCTAATTTCTACTGAACATACCTGAGCAAAATGAATCATGTCCCTTACGGATGTTCCCGCTGGTGTGTGTGAGAAATAAACTGGCAGTCGAGTCTGTTGTAGATAGGATAGGATAGTATTTTAAAGTCTAAAAAAATTAAACAACCAGTGTCCCTGCATCTGCGCGGGGTGTTATTTATTATTATTTTTAGACGCAGATTGTTTCTAGGACAAGACCAAAAACACAGTGGACTAACACAAAGAACCCTTTGACTATAACAAAGGATAAACACTGGAATAAAAGGAATAACAAAATCAGTGCATAATTGAGGTTGGTTACGAGCACTTGCGCCCATTTCGCTGTTCTTGTATTCAGAATTTTGGAGTGAGGTTTAGTGTGGCTCAAATTCCAGCATTATCTTTTTTTACAAATAAGACTCCCAGTCGGAACACAAAGAGAAGGTGATCTGTTGCTTAAAAATACGTTAAAATTTATCTCCCCTGTCTCATAAAAAAATAGCAAAAGGAAAAAATA
>OX421449.1:24789626-24809626 GCA_949126865.1 Montipora capitata | reverse complement strand
CGTCAACATGCCTTGAGATCCGGAGTTCCCGGGTTCGAGACTCGTTCTGACCACTCGTTCGAATTTGTTCCTGGTAGTCACTGGTTCAATTTCTCAGCTGCACTTGTAAATAGCCGACTGGTTTGCCACCAGCCAGTTGGGATTCATAACAGTTGTTTTGTTCATTGGGTTTCATTGGCCCAGAAAAGCCCCTACGGGGAGCGGTCAACTTTTTATACCCGGTAATCACTGAGTAATGGTGCTTCGAAAATTCGAGATTCCCAAAGAATATATGGGTACATTGGCGCCTTTGCCACACAAGAATTTATGTTTCTGATGGCCATAGCTAGTAACCGGCTCGTTATCAAAGACTGGAGTGTTACCTATTGAGCCCTACGAGTAAGACTTAACGATTTTACTCGTCAGTTGAGGGCGCCCTAGGGCGTTTGAGGTGTCACTCATTTAACTAAGTTTGACAGGTCTTCTTTTTTAACTTTTAAGTCAATTTGTCACTGATAGCATGATGTCTTCTGTTGGAAAAACTTAGCCTGTTCCATGCTCTCAGATAGTGGAGGCGAGGGAACGAGAACGAGCCAGACTTCGCTCGATTTCTTTTGCCTGTTCTCTTTCCAACCCATTCTCTACCTTGAATTAACGATTATCGTTAATTCTTAATTTGATCTGAATTTACTATTACGGTTAATTTAGAAGACTAAAAGCTTGATATGGATTATGGGAAATGGTCATATATTTTTTAAAAGACAACCCAAGTATGCTTCTGTATCAATATTGTGTAGTTCGGTGTAATTTGTCAGTTATTGTTGTCCTAAGTTAATTATGGCTGTAAATTGCTGTTAAAAAGTAGTAAAAATGGTTACAAAATATAGCAAACCTTTCTTTTTTTCCATTCAATACTCATACACCTGAGTTTCGGCGAGTGCAGATTATGCTCACGTTATGTCATCGCCACAGTGACATGAAGATTGCGTTAGCCTCATTTGTTTGTCCACAAGTCCTCGGTCTCAAGAGATTGGTAAAAGATCACCAACATTACTTCTTAGAAGTATTCGAAGAATTTGTAAACCTTAAATTCATTACATATGCAAGGACCTTCCCATTACATTTCTTAATCATTAAACAAGGTGTATAGCGAAGATAAAACTAAGTTATAAGGAAAGAAAATATAGATGAATGTCATAAAAGCTACAATAATAGAAAGACTTGTGTCCAAGCGTTTAAAGCAAACGTCAGCTGAAACGTCATGATGAGTTTGTTCGTTTCGTCTTTATTTTTCTGCATCACTGACAATGTTCCTGCCAAAGCAATTAGAGTTACAATAACTTTGTCACCATGCATTGTACAATTCGCAAAACGCGTGGAATAACCGCAAAGTAGTTATGATCAAGCAAACGTTTTTTTTTTTTTACTAACTAGATTGAAGTGATATATATATATATATATATAAATGAATGAATAATCAGGACACGATCATACTTTTGCCTCTGGTTTTCATACAGGTCTGTTTCGTATAATTGCCCTACCGCATGGTATAGAGCACTCTTAGTACAGCAAATACAAGCCTACTTTACATATATATATTTTTTTTTTTTTTTCTGGCTACTCAGTGGTAGTTGGCAACATCCTCTTGGCGCAGAAACAGCAATGGCAAAATATATAAAGGTAGGACAACACCAGAAAACGACGCAGATAGGAGGTCTCTTGCTTGAGTCATCCATCATGGCGACCATGACGTATCGTACAAGCCATTTAACGAACGGTGCCTACTATTGTTCATGCGCATACCTTCTGCGCATCTCGAGATAATCGGGTTTCCTATGCGTGGTGCTTGCTAATACAGGGATATTTTTGCACGGTTTAAATCTATGCAGCGAAAGCAGAATTTAGCAAGTTCTTTTGGAATCCAAAAAGAAAACTGGGGAAAAAATCATGCATATTTCAGAGACAATTAAGCCTCAATTTAAAGAAAAGAGTGCCATACATTGCTTTGTATTTTAAGCTCTTTGCAAATATTGTTGATTAATTGTCTTTGAAAAATGAGTGGTAATCCCTAACTTTCTTTTCGGATTTTAGTAACACCTGTTAAGATCTCCTTTTCCCGCGCATATTCATAAACATGCCTTCGAATTATTGGCGCAGACCTTAATTTGTGTCGTTAACGAAATCCGCCATGCTAACGATGTGCACGCTGTTATGCACACGCTAGGAAGAACCAAAAAATGGAATTGTTAAAAAGGGCAATTTCTCGGGGAATGTCTTTTCCTTCTGCTGTGACGTCAACAACAGTGAAGTATAAAAAGTCCATTACAGCATTTTTTTTTTCAGAATTTGTTTAACGATGGAAAAATGCTATGAGACGGAAAACGGTACCAGCATAGGGGGGCATAAACATGGCCAAATGTTGCGTTCAAAGCCAAGGATGTCGCCCAATGCTGCAAGCCCAGCAATTCTCTTTCGCCCAGAGTTTTCATACGAGATGATCGAGTTGACCTCTTCCTTTTGTGGATCCATGTACAACAGTGGAAATTTGGAGAAACTTCAGCAGGCTATTCGCGAGAAAAATATCGCATATCTAAGGCAATGTTCGCAAACGGGGCAAGATTTGAATAATGTTGATGGTTGTGGTTTTGCTCCACTACATCACGCCTCAAGCAGAAACGACATAGAAATGATTTCAATGTTGTTGGATTGCGAAGCGAACATCAACTGTCAGGGAAAGCACTTGCTCACTCCACTTCATGTGGCTGTTCGGTAAGTTATTGCGATTAATTAAGGTCCAAATCATTTGCATTTGTGTATGTTCTGATGCACTCCATTTCGCTCTTTTAGAAATATGTTTTTTTAGCCGTACTGAAAAACTAACTTAGCAATTTGCGCGGGCGTTGGGAGCGTTTGGTGCCTGCAGTGATAATTACATCTTTCGCTGAGAAAATAGTTTCACATCCGTAGTTCCGCTGTATGGCTTTCAAGTTCAAGTGCAATATATATATATATTTTTTTATAATTCTTACAATGTACACTACACGCGTATAGAACGTTTTCAACCAACCTCTAGAGACGGCAAATAACAATAGAGAAATGTAGGACTTCGAATTCTGGTGGACGAACAAAAGAAGCTAATGAGAGATCTTTTGTTTTCGTCCACCAACATGGCGGCGATGACGTCACGTGAAAACCTCCTACAGCAATGTTAATCCAAGCGTGTATCGTGAAGACATGCATGAGAGTACTAGTTACAAAACACGGCATTAAGATAAACAGAAAACTATGATACACATTGCAATTACACAATAGACAGACTAGAAAAGTTGCACTGTTACAGAAAAGAGTTAAACAGCTAGCGACCAAATACATTATCATTTTAGATGGCCAGCACATTTAACAATTACACCACTGTAAGAAACTTTTTCTAACCAAAAGGTGCTTTGTAAGCAATCCTTAGAGACACAGTATACAATTGCTGCAATTCTTAAATGTGGTAGATGAACAAAAGAGGCTAATGAGAGATCTATTGTCATCGTCCACTAACATGGCGGTGCAGTAATATTAATGGGCCACCTCGAAAAATACCATAACACTCTTTGTTTGTCCACCAAATTTTTCCATAAGCATTCTTTCCAGTTTCTCTTGGGAATTGTAATGGTCCCAGGAGAAAACAAAAAAAAGTACTTATGCTTTGGGGGGACAAGCAAACAGTATTATGGTATTTCCAAAGTAGCCTATGGCGTGAAAATGAAGTGAAGAGTTACAGAGGTAATGTTGGTGTCGGAAATTTTACCCACCGGAAATTTAACTCGAGTTGTTCTTAAAATAAGTTATTTTGCTTTGATTATATACTACTACTACTACTACTACTACTACTACTACTACTACTAATAATAATAATAATAATAATAATAATAATAATAATAATAATAATAATAATAATAATAACCCAGATGAAACATGCAGGTTTTGTGATAAGGCCCAGGAATCAGTGCTTTCTGGTTGCAGTGAGCTCGCACAAACTAAACACCTTGAGAGGCAAAATACAGTGCTATAGATCCTTTTCTTCGAGCTCCTAAAAGGCAAGCAATTGATTGAAACGATCCCACCTTGGCACTCTCCCCCACAATTAGCCAAAGAAACCCTACGAAAGTGGTCAGGCACTTGCATATTGGGATGTACCAGTGTGTACGCCTACCACACCTAGCTGTTCTCTGTGAATATAAGGGGGGGGGGGGGGGGGGGTATAGCAGGTCCACATCAGCTGAGTAGCTGCCAAAACTTCAACCTGCTCAAACAAATAAATAAATAACAAACAAACACAGAAGTTCCCCGAATAGAGTAGACGGGAGAATCATTATAAGGGGAACAAGACGATCACTATGCTGGAGATGAGTTGTCCTTGGGTCGAAAATCGGTAGCAGAATGAAGAAGAGAAAAGGCACATGTATGCCCCCTAACGCTCGAAACTCAAGAAGCAACATCCGGGCTACCAGTTTCGACGGGCCAAGTTAACAGCAATGCACGTCTGGGCGGGTATTCGAAGAGACTCAGAGGTTTAAAGAAGAAGCAACTGGGAGGACGCAGTAGAGAGGTGCTGAGACGAATGCAGATTGAAATCTGTCTTGTGCAGTAATGTGAACGTTGCAAGATCTTTCAAGGTTTTATGCTAGAGAGTTGCAAATAACAACGCAGATACAGCAAAAAGAATTATTCACGATTCTTTAAAAGCTATTGAATGGACATTATTTTATTAGTTATATTTAATTTTATGGTATCCACAGACACGGCTAGCTACGGTTGCACCGCCTAGCTCATGGTTAAATTCATATCTGGCATCCAAATGTTGTATACTACCCATAAAAATAACAACAACAACAACAACAACAATAATGATGATGATGATGATGATGATAATAATAATAGCAATAATAACGTATTAAGTGAGTGGAAAAGTCTGGTAGAAACAAATTTATCGGGTTGAAATTTTCGGCTAAGACGAGCAATTCTTAGGAAAACAATTTCACTTCTCATAAGATCACGTGAATGAAAGGAATTTGCCAGGTTAGGAAAAGTATCTTGTCAAAAACTGTTGTGTATACATCCCGATCCCCCCAAAACAAATGACAAGTAGAAGCCATTTGCTAGTTTTCTTTAAAGGTTAAAGTTCAGTAGACACCTGAGTCCAAATTCCGTCTAATGAACGTTCTAATTAGAAGCGATGTGCTATTCACGACGACATATTTCTATCAATAATTTTCTTCTCCGAGTGTCTTTTTTTTAATTATGGTACGTCGGGTTGCGCTTAGCGATTTTCAGGAAAAGTTTTGGCGACATTTTTGACCAATCAAAGTCCAAGCCCCAAAGTAAAAACCATGCGCCCTGGCTTCACGTATTCGCTTTGCTTCTATGACCGTCTCATTTGGTAGTCGGGTGTTTTTTGCAACTGACTCCATTAGATTTTCTTGCTTCGGCTCTAACAACACTAGACTTCAAAAAAATCAAAGTTTTATTTTCTTTTTACTAATCCCCTTCTGCAGGTACAACAGTTTTGAGGCAGTAAAAACTCTTATGGAATACGACGCTGACCCCAGTATAAAAAACTCGGACGGTGCCACACCTTTGCACTATGCAGCGCGTCGAGGCTGTGTTGATACCTTGAAGCTGCTTATACGGAATGCGTCATCGTCCGTTAACTGTCGAGATCATAGTGGGATGACTCCGTTTCACTTTGCGTGTGTCAGTGGTAGTGTAACGCTCTGCGAGTTATTGATTGAACACAAAGCCGACATTTTTGCTCGGACAGTGGAAGAGAAAAACCCATTGCACCTGGCCGCTTTATATGGAAACAAAGCAATTGTGGAGATTCTGTTAAGGAAAGGTTTGTTTGCATAATAAGCACAACAAAAAGTGTACAAGATACCGAAATGCATCATCTGAAGGCTTACAGGTTCCCCGCCTTGCTTAGACTCCAGCTCCCACAAGTCGTTTGCGCGCAGTTTTCCCGTTTCGCTTTTTCGACTATCTGTGGGCCTGGGGAATAGCCTATTGTAGATTGCATGCGAAGATATGTACGTCGATTTTTGTCTCATTTTAAACACCATGTTGGTCTCAAAATACAGGTGACAAACGTGTGTGTTGTCACTCTTTCGCGATCACTATTGTTAAATTTTATTGACAGACTCGTTTATTTAAGCAGTGCAGCCCAGTGGTTAGGACGCTTGCTTTGAGATCAGGAGTTCCCGGGTTCAAGACCCATTCTAGCTACTCGATAAAATTGTTACTGGTAGTCCCTGGTTTAACTTCTTGGCCGCACTTGTAAATAGCCAACTGGTTTACCTCCGGCCAGTTGGGATTCTTAACAGTTGTTGTTTCTGTTCTATTTTGTCATTTCGTTGATTGTGTTTCATTGGCCCTGAAAAGGGAAGTGGTCAATTAAGTATGTATTGTATTGTATTGTATTGTATTGTTCTTTCTGTTTTTGTTTTGTTTTTTCTTTGTTTTTTTTTGTTTTGTTTTTTGTTTGTTTTGTTTTTCGTTTTTGTTCTTTGTTTTACAGAGTCTATGTATATATAGAAGTTAGAATTTTTTTCTTTGTATTGTATTGTATTGTATTAATTCTTTCTGTTTTTGTTTTGTTTTTTGTTTTTGTTTTGTTGTTTGTTTTGTTTTTTGTTTGTTTTGTTTTTCGTTTTTGTTTTTGTTTTTTGTTTTACAGAGTCTACGTGTATATAGAAGTTAGAATTTTTTCTTTAAAATTTCCCTCGCATCCCGCTTTGAATGCTTGGAATTGAACGTTGTGATGTTACATCAGTCTTAGCTTTCAATTTCTACATTTGTGACCCAGGGTCCTTTTTTTTTCCTGGAAACCATGTGACATTGCAACCTGGCTTGTAACCAGGCCTCTCTTCGGCACCATGCAATTGGTCAATTGAAAGAAATGGTTTCCACATTTTATCCTCTGTTCATAAATAATCGAAAAACGTGAAAGACACAGCTTGCCGTGCCGTAATCGCAACATTTCTCTTGTGTAATACACGATAAAAAGATATATCCACATCAATTAAGATTTTTCTCCTCCTCCACTTCAGTGAATAATTGGTTATTATATGCCCTGTTTCTCTTGCTCTACATAACCCACTCATTTACTAACTTTTGTTGATCACAACATGTATCGTTTTACGGCAAACAAGCTATGACCCCTTTGCTTCTACCGGTCCTTGTTCACAGTAGTGGTCATGGCTGCTACAGCTCCTCTCAAGTTATAAGTTAAGCTCGTGTAAATTTTCCTAATTGTTACCCAGTGGAAACACAGGCCGTCTTTGAGTAGACCCAAACAATTTCTCTTCATATTTTTTCGTTTTTCATCCTAGCATTTGAGGAATTGGATAACCACACTCATTATATCAACGCACCGGATTTTGAGGGAAACACGCCACTTCATTTGGCCAGCCAAAAAGGTCACGTAGGCGTTGCAAAACTTTTGCTAAGTTATGGCAGTGAAGAGGTGAACTGGGGTAGCCAGTGGGACTTACATGTCCAGTCTCCTTTGCACCTTGCTGCTGCTAACGGTCACGTGGGTGTAGTGGAAGTTCTGATATCCCATAATGCACCAGTGGATAGCAGGGATGAACTTCAGAGGACGCCCTTGCACAGGTAAAGAGCCTAGTTTTCTCTCAAGATCTACTCATTTACATTTTGCATGATGTCCTTACATTTGTATCTAGTTTACTTGATGAGCATATTGATGAGAATATTGACATCGCACAGCTCTTGAATCAACAATCCGTTTCTTGGAGATCGGGGGAAAATCGCGGCAGACAGCAAATATGGCCTTAATTCTAGTTATATTTTCATAGAATTCCTATTCCTTTTAGTTGGCGCATTTTTGACTAGCGGTCATCAGAAGAAGCTGAAGCTGAAGAAGAAGCGATAATTATAGAGTGCGGTGAAAACGACAGGAGCATGAAGTGAACATATCTTGAGACAAACAAGAATACCTGATTATTGTGTTTCAGTTAGCGATTAAGTTAGTCCTACTTTTGAAATATGACACAATTTTACGTGTTGCCATGACCCACCCTCACCCTTTCTTTTTATCGTCAGCCAAAAAAAGGGAAATTCCTTACTGACCTAGGTTCACGTCTCTTCTTATACAAAGAAGGCGTACCATATGGATTCAGTAAAACTACGGTTACCACCATAATAAATTTCTCAAGATCTTAATAAAAGAGCATTAATGTCTAAAAAGGAAACCAATAACCGAGTTTTCAATCACATTATTCTTCTCTTTCAAGTTAATTATACATTCAAGGCATTTTCTCTAAAATTGAGTAGTCTGCTTTGCGCGGTCCAGCGTTATTGCCTCGAATCCTTTTAATAAAAATATGTTTGTTGCCTTTTCTAAGTGACTATATAATTGTCAAACAGCGAGCTTCGGACCGGTAAGAAGAACAATTTCAATCTCCAAGTTATAAACAATCATGCAGTGTCTTAAGACAAATTAATGAAAGACACCATTTGAATTTACTACCTCATACAGGGCTGCTGAATTTAACCGCGTAGGCACCGTGAAGTACTTACTTAAGGCTGGAGCAGATATTGAAGCCAAAGATATCTCCAATAGGACAGCGTTCATTTGTGCAGTGAAACGAGGCAGAACAAACATTGCCGAATTGCTTCTGGAGTCTGGAGCTGATTTCGAATCACGTGACGAATCTCGCAGATCCTGTATTCATCTTGCAGTGCAGCACGAACGAGAGGGCACACTGTGCATGCTTTTAAAACACGATCGTGGCGAATTGATCAACGAGAAAGACAAGGACTTGCAAACACCGCTTCACTACGCTGCGCGGTTAGGTGTTTTGAAGGTGGGTAAAACGGAGTCATATTTATAAGGAGTTCACTTAAATCAGTTTTTAATGAGAGGGCGAGAAAACTGACAAAGGTCAAGGAAAACAAAATTTATTTATACAAGATGACATTTGCAGTTTGAAGCTTGTGGTGTATTGTACAGAGTAACACGCATCATGTTGACCAAAAATCGTCCAGGAAAACAATCTCGCTGGAGCCAACTGGTCAGCTACGATAAAAGCGAGTTTATGTTGAATAACGATAACGATGATGATAATGATAACACGAACACGGTGAAGAGGAATATCTATAACATGGGTGGTACCACATGGGTGGAATATCTATAACATGGGGGGGGGGGGGGGGTACTTTAGGAATTTCTGGGTGGGGATGTGCCGCTGGGACCCTGGAACCCTTAGCCTATACCAGAGCTAATTCAGCTGAATTTTGCTACCCTATACTAGAGTAAACTCCCACCGATCTCCGTCTAAATACCGATACTTGAGAGTTAATAATATCCAGAAGTTTTTCATGATAGCCATTTATCAACACAGTTGAGGCTGAGTTGCGTAAATTTAAACTTTGCCTACTCGACTTTGTAATATTTTTGAGCGGGAATTTCTGGTTTCCTTAGTCTTGATAAAATCTTCAAGCGACTGGTCAGTTTCGTGAAAATTGATACCCTATTCTAGACCCAAACGCTCTGATTTATATACCCTATGCTAGAGTAAAATGCTTGAAAACCATACCCTTCACAGCGGCACATACCTATATAGCCCATATATGGCAGTACCCCCCCCCCCCCCCCCAGGGGGAAGGGGAAAAATCTTCAAACTACTCTGAGCTGAAGGTGGAGGTTGCAAGGACGTGGAAGCTGCCTGCCTTTATGGTGAAAGTTGCACCAGTTGTAATCGGAGCATTAGGTTCAATTCCATTAAATTAAAGCTAAAAAGCTATCCGTGCTAACTTGACGTTCACTGCAACATCAGTGTTATCCAGAATTCTGCTTTGCTGGGAGCAGCACATATTTTGAGAAAAGTACTTTCTGCCTTGTTGTCACTTGACAGTTAACGATAACGACAACGATAATACTAACGATAATACTAATGATAATACTAATGATAATACTAATGATAATGATAATAATTATAATAAATTTATATAGCGCCATTATCATTACTTGCTCATGGCGCTTAACAATAAAATCCACAGTATGAAATAAAGGTTAAAACAACTATCTGTAAAGGCTAAGAATTTAAAATTCCATTTGCAAGTTAAAAGCTATTTTAAAAAGTTAAGTTTTTGAACGTTTATAAAAACGTTCTTGATTTGATAACGAGAAGACTTGCAAACAGCTTTTACATGTTCTTCAAGGTTGCGACGCCCATCAAAAATGACGTCAAGATTACGAACTGAAGATATCGCTGCAAATAGTGACACTACCACTTTGTAGGTACTCTAGAGAGGAGGGCTAGAACGATATCTTGAGCTGATTAATTAAAAGAAATTCGGTTATCTTGACTTAATTTCAGCCGATTATCTACCATCCAGTTATCAATGTAATTTACACACTGTTCAATGGTAGTTTTGCAGGTTGTGATTTCGTTAGGACCGTGACTTTTAAATGATAGACAGAGTTGAGTATCAACAGTGTAAAATTGATGGTCTATATTGTAAAACGTTACAATGTCCGCTAGAGAAAATGCATATAACAAGCAGAAAAGAGGCCCGAGGACCGATCCCTGCGTGACACCGCGTTCTAAAAAAAACGTTTGGGTGACCTGGAATTGTTCACATTAACAAACTGTGTGCGCGTGATGTTAAGAACGACTTTAGCCAAGTAACCACAGTTCCTTTCAGCCCTAAAAGGGGAAAGAGCATCGAAAATCAAATGGCCATCCGTGTCAAAGGGGACAGACGGGTCGAGAAGAAGTAGGATAACAGAATTATTTGTATCAACCGCAGTCAGGATGTCATTTTGAACCTTTCCAATTGATTTTTTGGTACTGTGAAATCTCAGTTGTATGCAGACTGGGACGTGTCGTCAAGATGGTGATTCACTATGTGATCATTTATGTTGCCACAGGACAGCCTTTTCGAGCCTTTTCGGTTAATTTTGACGCAAATTGTTAGGTCAGAGATTAGATTAGATTTGTAATTCAGCCTTCACGGGCTGCCTTTTATTCAGTCAATAAACTATCAAACTAAACTAGCCGAAATTTTGAAACTCTTCATGAAATGGGGACCTTTGAAGACAAATCCCGACGAGGTATGAGTGGGAGCGAAGGTAAACGCATGCGTATCAAACGCTAACCATCAGCCTATGCAACTTAAGTGATGATGGTTGATTATAATGAAGGTTGCTGTTATCTTTTCTTGATTATCGACCATGAAGATAGGAGGAGTTCCTAGTCAGGGTTTACCATTAGACTAAAGGAAAAAAAGTATCGTGAATCTAAAGGTAATTGGTTTTCAATTCTTGCCAGATTCTTCAAATCCTCCTGGAAAATAAATGCATTGTGGCTCCTAAAGATGCATTTGAGAGGTCCCCACTGCATACCGCTGCCGCTAATGGTCACGTGTTTTGCACTGAAGAATTGTGTAAGTCAGAGCCAGGGCACATTAACGACAAAGACGATCGAGGACTCACCGCTCTTCATTTGGCCGCCCGAGGAAACCACAGGTACTCCAGCATACTAGGGGTGAAAATTAGTTTTTCTATCAAACCTAAAGTTGTTTAATAGTACTCTCTCTAGAAATAAGTAGACCATACTATACTAACACAAAAAATAACCTTTCTTCGGTGCATTAGTGTAAGTAAATGAAAAACAAAAAAAGTAGTCTTCGTACTCATTCTAAACGCTCGCTACACGGCGATTTCAATTTTTGGATCATCATTCTTAGAACAGATATTGTCATACCTTGCAAATGTCAACCTTGCTTTCAAAATATGTTTTTTTTGCATGTTGAAAAAGGTCACCAAAGAATTGGGAAAGATGTTGAAAAGATGGGAGATTCGGGAATTCAATTTCTTTTCGGTCGTGAATGGTCGCAGGTCTTCTTCTGAGTCTTGAGATACTAAGTTGCTACAGGAAATCATTTTAAAGTTTTTTTTTCCATTGCTTTTATTTTAATGAAAAGAGAGACATGCGCTTTACTCCGTGACTTGGGCGCTCACACAATGACTCGAGACAGCAACCGCTGGACAGCACTGCACCATTGCGCTGCGGGAGGATGCGCGCGCACCACTGCCTCATTACTCGTATATCATTCCGCACTGTCGCTGGGGGCAGCGGATCAGGATGGCAATACACCACTGCATGTGGCTGCAAGGTGTGGTCACGTGAGCGCTGTACAGATGATGATATCACGTGGTGCTGACATAACTGCATGTAATGAACAGATGATGACGTGTTTGGATATCGCCGTAGAATTTGGCAAGGAGAAGGTGGCCGAGGTTCTTATCAAAAATGACAAGTAAGTCAATTTGTTTTCGTGCTACGATAGTTTGACAGGAGACCACTACACTTGGTTGGGTATGCATTTCCAATTGCAGGTTCTGGGGTTTTACCACTGAGCTAAAGTAGACTCGAGAGTGCATGACTGTTAAAGTGAACTAGGTTATGTGGCAATTGTCATTCTGCACTTTGGGGACTGAACTTGTCGTGACGTGCAATTCTCTCAAAGGAGTTAGAAAAACTCCTTTACACAAATAAAGAGACGAAATTATTACAGGAGACTCCAAGGGTCTGACCTTGGTTGTTCAAAGTCCGGCTAATTTTATCCAGTGGATAAGTTTCTATCCAGGGTATAAAACATGATACTTCAAGCTTTAGGTTAACAGGGCTTTCTTTCACGCCTTTACTAAGATGCGCTTACAGTGACTGCGCATATTCACGGTTACGGGCAAATACTAAAATCTTTGCAAAGATTGAGACTGCCGGACTTTACCACCGGATAAAGATAGCCGACCTCAAACAACCTGGTCAGAAATGATTAGATCACAACTACTACATTATGAAATCCCTTCGCGTTATTTTCTATTTGCCAACATTGACTTTAAATTCGGTTAATAATAGCAATTATCATCAAGAGAGGTGAGGTAAGAGGCCCATACATGGGTCTCTCCAAATGATAGTTTTCTTAAAATCTAACTTTAGCGGCGTGGTTTAGCTTCGCAGCTATTTTAAGACAGGCACCTGATTGGCCAGTTGTAATGACGTAATCATATTTTAAACATGCGAATGTGTTCAATAGGTTTTCATATATACAGCTTAGAATTATACAGCTAATGCGAATAAACTCAGAAGTAAAATATCTCATCTTCGCTTCCACATTCTCGTCTCTGTTTTCTTTGAAGATTCCTCCCTACTTTCCATTCCTTTTGTTATGAGAACTGACTAATCTTCTCTGGAATGCTCATTGCGTTCAGACTACACTTAAGAAACCACACTGACAAACGTGATTAAATATTTCTAGCTACAAGATTTGGACGCTGCATGCACGTGATACAGCGGGAATATCTCAACCCGACCCTGCTCATCTAATTACCGCGCGACATTGGGAACGAGAACTTAAAACACCTTTGCGAAACTTAAGGACGTCGCGTTTCTTCATTTCTCGCCTACAGTTAGGTCATAATGTACTTACTCCAAAAATGAAAGAAAAAAAAATGGGGGTCACCGACTTTATTTCGGAGAATATGGCAGTTTAAAAATGCCTTAATTTCAAGATATCGGTCATAATAGCGAGATGTAGCCTCATCTGCTCATCCACCGAAAATCATAAAAACAAACTGTAAGAGTGAAGGTTTCCGTGCATAGGTTTTTAAGGAGTGGAATTTTTAGATAATTGTATGCCGCTAGGGATGTCGTAAACAGTAGAGTTCATGCTCGACGAGCGTAAGCTCTATCCGTTGCAACCAGTACTGGAATTTGGTGGCAGGAGGAAAGAAAATGTTAAAAAAAAAAAAACTTCTTACTGTGCGAATTTCTTCATTTCATCATATTTTGTAGATAGTAAGTAACGTAAGTTATTCATGATTAAAAAAAATAAGGGTCACCGATGATCTAAACGAGTAAAATCGATGTGATTTTGCACAGCTCTTGGAAAATTCGTTTGTCGCGTTTTTGCGTGACCTGTCGGGGAAGGACTGGAACCCAAGAGAGGATCGATCATTGAAGGAATTACAAACTGGGTCTAGTCAGAACATTACTAGACAGAGTATATAAGATCAACAATTGCTGGGTTGGTTTTCATCTGGACGTCAAGAAGCTTATTTTCTTACTACGGAAAAATTGTTTTCCGTCGTGGGTCATCGACAAGATTATTCACAGGTATCTTTCTAAGAAAATGAATCCTTCTCTGACTGGGCGGGACGCCTCATCCAACTCCGGGAAAACTTCTACGCACTTCTATAAACTCCCTTATGTTGGCCGGTTTTCTGAAATAGCCCAGACCAAGTTAAGACAACTACTCAAACATTATTGCAAAGCTGATTTAGATATTAAGTTGGTCTTTAGTACATTTAAACTTAGAAACATGTTCAGCGTGAAAGATTCAGTACCGCAAGGTCTACGTTCGCGTGTCGTTTATAAATTCTCTTGTGCTGGCTGTAATGCCAGCTACATTGGCGAGACCACTCGCCACCTACGTACACGTGCTCGTGAGCATCTCTTGTCGGACAAGTCTTCGCATGTTTACAGACACCTGCAGTCATCTAGGGCCTGTCACGACTCTTGTAACACAGAATGTTTCACGATCTTAGATTCTGCCGCCTCAAAATTCCAAATTAAGATCAAAGAGGCATTGCACATTAAGTGGGAAAATCCCATCCTTAATCAGCAGTTGAGGCATTTAGATTTGTCTCTTTCTTTTTAATTACGTTGCTCTTTTATCTTTTATTTTATTGTTATGTGCGCTATTTTTGTTTTCTGCGCATTTCACACTTCATATTCAAATTGTACACACGTAATTTTGCAACATACCTTAACATAAATTCAAATGTACAATCGTTGAAAAAGCTCATTTGCAACTGAAGATGACATGAGTATGTCGAAACATGTTTTGTAAATTGAAAACTGTCGTTTCTTTTTTGAGAGTTATTGTTACTCTGCTATCTTTACGTCTATTTTGTATTAATCTCGTACCCAGATCTCCCACGGTCATACGGAAGGGAGACCTGGTAAAGTTCGATTTCGAGCATGCTCAGTGCCAGCGAGGCCCGAAATACGGGCTTTTGTATCACTGCGCGTGTTCGTACTCTCTGTTGTGATTTTGGGTGATTTTGCGGAATAAACATGGATTTCGAAGGTATTCTTGAAGAGATTCTTTTGGGTAGAGGACAAGGAAACCTTAAACTTAAGCCAAAACAGAAAGAAGTGCTGCAGGCGATTGTTTTTGAACGGTCGAGATTGTTTAATTGTGGAAGCAACTGCAGAATCACTGAAACGAGCGCTTAGGCTTAATCATAGTTAACCAATACACCAGTGCAATTTTCTTCACACGATCTCGTGCAAAGTGCAGTTAGCCAAACCGTAAATTGAAAGCTAAAATGTTAAAGAGGGTTTAGGCCTAATCACTGAAGCGAACGCTTAGCAGTAAACGAGTGCTATTTTCTTCACACAATATTGTCAAAAGTGTAGTTAACCAAACCGTAAGTTGAAAGGGAAAATGTTAAATAAAGAGTGCTTAGACCTAATCACTGCAACGAGTGCTATTTTCTTGACACGACCTCGTGAAAAATGTAGTTAATCTAACCGTAAAATTCACAATTGATCACTACTTAATTCGCGAGTCACGCTTTAAGAACGAGAAATATTGTTTTGAATAAATTGCATCAACTTGAATTTATTAGTTTCTGCGTACCGCGTAGCAAGCTACGCAGAACGTTATTCGAGTGGCAGGGTACGTGGGGCTTTCCTCGGTACCATTTACACAAACGTCACAAATTTTTAAAATGATTTTCCTCAACCGTAAAGCTTTTCCGGCGTCGGAAAAACAAAACTTTCCTCCACACAACTGGCATTTATTCAAAACAGCACATGAGCTTTCATGAGCTTGCGAAAACCAAACCTTCACTAAGTACCCCGCGAAATAAGCCAATCGGAGCGTGGATTGCATTGCCGCAACCTTTTTTAGTAGCCAATGAAAAATGGTGTACTGTCGAACTTTACCAGATCTCACATTTCCAGTGACAGAGAGAGATCTGGGTATGAGATTAATTTTGTATAATATCTCTCCATTGCCGTCATGCTCATCATCGAAATTTGATCGCTGGTTGTTTTGACGCAGCTCCGAATTAGTCAAGCGGGCGAGGACGAAAGTACTGCTCTATTTTCACGAAAGTAAAGGAAAAGAACTTCAAAAACATGCATTCATTTTGAACTTAAGTTCGTAGGGTAATAAAAACATTAAACCATTTTCGAATTCTCACGGCTGGACTGGATCTAGCATGAAATGGAGTCTAATGCTGGCAAATCTTTTATGATGATTCGGAAATAAATGTGCCATTCTTTTGCCGGCCTGGAATTTTTTCCCCGGCGTTTTTTTTTTTGCCATGTTATTTTAACTTATGCTTCAAAAATATTTATGAAAGTCAAGTAGACTAGTGCACGACTGATAAAACAACGCGAATATCAGTCGTGCAGTAGTTTATTTGACTTTCAAGAATATTTTAAAATCAAATTTGACTGATCACGATCTTCTTTGATCCAACGCTGTGCAAGACTTATCGTCCACGGTTTTTTCAAAGGTTTTAAAACCTCAACTTCACCAATGCTCAAAGTAATGCGTGACACATTACAGTCGCGTTACCTGCGCAGTAACGTTGCGCACAAACAATTAGCGCAAATGTCCTTAAGTTTTACTGAAACCATGATGGGGCATGGGAATCCGCTGACTTGAGTCAGTAAGCAGCTATTACAAGGGCTCTCGGGATTGGCTCAAAAAACAATAAACCAAAACAAACAACCAATCAACGATGGACCCCAACCCTAAAAAAATAGAGCTGCGTCCTAAAGGGATCAAATGAAATTAGTGGTTGAAAAGAGCTGCGTCCTGTCTCGAGGGAGGGGCTCTCTTGCCTCATCCTCTTTTGTTAGCCGCCTTGACCCTGAAAATATTAAGCCGATTTAGACTTTTTTTTTTGGCATTTAGGTGGAAAGACATTCTGCAATGTAAAGCTTTCAGCGGAATAAACCCCATGAAAGGTCTAATCAAAACCATGCCCAAGCTTGCAGGAGAGGTATTGGATAGATGTGTAACTCACTCGGATCTTCCACGACATCACCCCGATTACTTCGTGGAGTTTGATTTCAGTCTCTTAGCTTCTTGCGACATTGAAAACGAAGAAGACAACAAATCACATGGAGATAGCTTTTTCGGTCCGGCAGTCATGGTCGAGTGGGAACGTGAAGATCTTCTGATGCACCCATTAACACAAGCGCTTCTCCAGTGGAAGTGGAGAACGGTTGGCTTGCCCCTCTTCTGGATTAACTTCTTGTCCTACCTAGCATTTGTTTGCCTTTTCACCGTTTTCGCGACGACTGAGCGAGGCAAACAGCTCGTTCATAAAGCGAACTCTGCTCAATCCGACCAGGAAGATCAGAAGATCTTTCGCTATAAGAACTCGTTTTCCACTGGGACTCCCGTGGTGATTGCCATTTTTATCTTCATACACATGATGAGAGAACTTTACCAGATCGGTGTACAGCGATGGAGATACCTGACCCATTTCACGAATTTCATTGAGTGGACCTGCTACCTTTCAGCTCTGTGCTTCGTCATTCCCTATTTCGTCGAGAGAAACGTCTTCTCGAAGTCGATGGCTTTGTGGCCGCTAGCAAGCATCGTAACTTTGCTTTCCTACATCAGCTTGGTGTTGTTTCTGAGAAGATTTTTCTACTTCGGAATTTACATTTCCATGTTTTTTGAGGTGACGAGGACCTTTCTAAGAGTGGTGGTGGTTTTCACTCCAATAATATTCGCTTTCTCGATGGCTTTTTTCCTTCTTCTTAAAGAACAGGTAATGTACCTTATTCAAGGAAATTAACACTTCATGAAATCAAGGCAAAAAATTTGAGATAATTTAAGTCGCGTTAATGTAAAGTCTGTACCAGACGCGCTAATTTTTGGGCAATTCTGCCCCCTCTTTCGCGTTCATTTACTTTATTGGGAAGCACATTTCCCTTTCAAGTCGCGTTAATTTCAAATACGTTAATTAACATGAGTATTAATTTCCTATAATAAGGTAGTCTTCTTTAATATGTTCTTGTGTAATGGATGGCCCAAAGATAGGGTCCCGCAAAATTTTGACGATGTGGGTTTTTCTGTGGTTGTTTACCTCTAAAAATCTAACCTAACACGATTTAAAGTGAAGCGATCTAATTATAAACCCAGGTTGTGCTAGAGGATATTAAAGCCAGGACGTGGAAAGACGCATTACCGGTCCCATTACCAACGTATTAGTACCATCACGCACGAAACTTGCTCTCTTGGACCCAGTTGTTCAAATGATGTATAGCGTTATCCACCTTTTGAACAACCTGGGCCTGTACATTAATTGTTGCAATAAGATGAAATCCAACAAAAAAAGCAAAATAGGGTAACTTTTCAATGAAGCCCGATCCTTCTTGAGAAAACTCGCAGGATTTTGCAGATCCGCAAAAAAGAACTATACTTAAAACAAGGTAGTCAATGAATGATGTCAGTGATGTACTGTACACACTTTTATTGTGCAATCTAAAGAATGCACGTAAACAATTTTTAATCGTATCGTATCAATATGATCCATTCTAGCCTATGAAAAAAAAAAAGAACAAAAGCTCAAGTTTCCTATTGCAAGCAATAAAAGAAGGAATAAGAAATTTGTAGTTTCCGGCGTCTAAGGTAACTGAAAAAACGTTGTATTTCAAATCTGAGAAAGTCTTACTAAAGAAACATTTTCTTTCAGGATTCCTTCACCAGTCTCTGGTGGTCCCTTGTAAAGACGACAATCATGATGATTGGGGAGGTTGACTACGGCTCTATTATCATTGAAGCCAAAGAGCAGGTTAACGAACGCAATGGAGCTCCACTTTTACCTATCCCGGAATTTACTGCGTTCATTGTCGTCTTATTTTGTATGATGGTTTCCGTCTTGTTGATGAATTTGTTGGTAAGTTATCAGAAACCCATTGTCGAATTGTAATAAGCGCCTTATATTCTGCTTTTGAATTCCGAGTTGGCAAAAACAAAAGGGCCAGTGCAAAAAGTGGCGTATGTCACACAAGACATCACTTCAGAATCGCCTATATGCAGAATTTAATACATGCATAAATACGGAATTGTTTGAAGAAGCAATGTAACAAATCTGTAGTGCTTAAGGCTGTGCACTTTTTTGAGAAAGGTTATCTATTATTTACAGTTGTGGATGGTATTTTATAATCTCTCAAAAGTGCAACATCATTACATCATGCCATTTTCAAAATTCAAACCTCCTTTCGCTCTCTCGCCGACAAAAAATGAGATTGTCCAAGCTTTTTACCTTCAGTATCTTCTAAAAAGAGCGGCTGTCTGTCCCAATGAGATTATAGCTCAAAACCACTTCAACATAGCATTGTTAAACGTATTCTAGTATTTAATCGGTAGATATAGGCATATTTTTATCCCCTAAAAATTTTTCATCTGTTCGGATTTCCTAGCTGAAAGTCTAGTGATCCGAAAATTATAGGGATCAAAACCTACCTTTTCGAAAATTTCAGCCAGAAAAAGGGCTCCCGAAAATTTTAGGTGACCTTTTTATATAGGGTAAAAATCCATTAAAAATAGCTAAAAGTGGGCAATTATACCATATTTTAGATGTTCAAAAATCCTAGGACAGGCAGGCAAGCACGAAATTTTACAACAAATGTTTCGAAACTTCTAGATCTCAAATCGTCTTCCGAACAGATATTTTCCGAAAATTGACGTTGGGTGCCCCTGCTCAATGTTTTAATGGAGTAGCCCGACCAGATAAACACCACGGAAACTCCTCGTACTTTCCAATCATTTGAACAAAGTTTGGAGCTGGTTGAAAAGCAAAGTAATCAACCAAACAATCAAAATACAATTTCCTCGCAAACTGTCGAACAAGGAGAAACTTGACCAACCCAGCCGTAACCGAAAACGGTCAGTTGATCTGAACA
>OX421449.1:24767126-24772126 GCA_949126865.1 Montipora capitata | reverse complement strand
AAGCTTTTGTGCGCCAACGCGGAGGATTTTTCAATGTCGAACACGTCATTCAACAAAGACGCTGTGAAGGCAGGTACTGGTCGTCGTTTCCTTGGGAGCTGTCTTGATGCAAAGACCCATTGTTACACGCTAGAAGTGTCGTTCTTTAGTTACAACACTGCAATTTCGCAAGGAATGTCGCCTTACACTGAAGAAGACTACTTTAAGCTGGGTCGCAATGTGGCTCGCACATTCCTTGACTACTACAAGCTCAATTCGTTGGTGCTACCAGGGAAGAAGAACGCATCTAAACCCTCGACTAATAGGAGAGATTCTCATGGCGAAGAACATTATCGCTGATCGAAAGGGCAGTGACAACGAACAAATTAGAACTCTCAGAGACTGTTATTACTGTCTTACAACGTTCCTTCATGTCTATTTGCTTTATTTTGAAATATTTAGCAAACTGTGATGGAGGAAATATGATCTAGGCGTAACGCAGTTCAACAGTTTAGGAAGTTGCATGGAAATACAATTAATTATAAATTTTCAGGTATTATTATAAGGATTCTGCATTTCGTATTTTGTCGTTATTCTTTGAGGCAGGAATAAACTTCTTGGAACAGGAAACCAGCACTGCATTGAAGAAAGGAAATACGTTTTGTTTTATAATCGTTCTTTTGTATGCAAAGCACGACAGTTGGATTTGAGCGGGCTTCTTACATGTACTTGGGATGCATAGGTATACCACGTCTTAAAATCTGTCGAGTTCCTTTTTTTCCCTTCTTCGTAGTCTGAAATTGCAATTAGCCACGTGCTTTCCCTGTTGGGCGGGGTTAGTATCTGGATGGGAGACGGAGATGTACTGTGTACTGTCTGTGTACAACACCGGATTGCCTTTCGATATGACATATGATATGCCTTATTAGTATAACCTTTGCAGCGGAAACTGAGGTGTGGTTAACATTTACATAAAAGAACCTAAGAAATTGGAATCTAAACATTATAATAAGATTGATAAACTTCTAAGTTAAAATCTGTCAGTTCTTAGTATCATATTGTGGGTGTTCGTTCGCTTTGGTAGAAGGCTGTGCAATTTATGGTTTTCATTGCTGCAGACACCATTGAACAAGTTCTTACAAAGAACAGTTCTGCGATCGCAAAGTGTATCGAGAGCTCTTACCTCCAAAGCATTAGGATAGGATAAGGTCGAGAACGTGATTCTTAGGTTTCTGTTTACCCTCTGACAGATGTTGGGTGAGGTTATTGTGGAATACTAGCTAGTTATTGTGGAATAGCCATATCAGTAAGCTTTGTTCTGTTGCATTTTACCATCTGTATAATATTCGACACATACGCAAGTATTTTTCTCAAGAAGCTACGGGGATGTTAGTCCTGTAAAGATGCGCACTATAAATTAATATATTATTATTATTATTATTATTATTATTATTATTATTATTATTATTATTGTTATGATTATTATTATTATTATTATGATTATTATTATTATTATTATTATTATTATTATTATTATTATTATTATTATTATCATTACTAATACTTGACATGCATGATTTGGTGACAGGTCGTATACACGTGACGCCGTAGAATTGTATCAGATCTTTTGATGAAACTTTTGCTCTTTTTAGCTGTTTTAAAAAGTAAAACCTATTGGATACTTCAATGATGATTTCCGCTACATGACTGTTCCATTTGAGGTCATGTGAGATGTTCAAACCGAGCAATTTGAATTTGGAAACAACATCAATACGTTTACCGTTGACTATTACAGGTGGAAAGTCTGGGGATTACTTAGAAAATGGTATTCTTAGTTCTTTACACTTTTTCTCGTTCAACTGGAATTAATTGTGGTGTGATTTCAAAGGAAGTTCTGATGCAACATCTTGAATAGAGCTTGTGCAGTTTTTATTGACTGGTTCTGCTATTGTCGCATTATTGACGTATTTCCACATGTCGGTGTTGATGAAAATACGTCGTAGACGCCGTTGCATTGTGATCCCTTTCTTCAATCGGAATACTCGAATGGTTATGAAACCTTAAAACCTTCAACTTGAGAACAACGTTGTCGCAATCGATGTTGAATTGACCGCGACCCTGCACAGTCGCTTCGCACGGGTTTGCAAATTACTTGCGCATAATTTAATCGAAGGATTTGATTGGTTATCTTCTCGAAAAAAAAAGGTTGGTTTTGTGCAGGGTCAAGGCCAAAATTAGGGACAAAACCATGAAACAAGGAACTTTCATAACCATCTCCATGCATTGACTATGTGAACGAACTTTGGAGATTGGAATCATTAGACTAGCCGAGATTATGTGAAGAGCGTCTGTCGAAAGTATGAGGCATGTGAAATGTGACTAAAAATGGAAAGTTCGAGTAAAGAGGTCACTAAACCGTTTGTGACCTTGATAAATACTTCCAGCGATAGACATTTTCACGGTTTCTGACACCATATTAGTGGGGGGCAAATGCGTACATTTATGGGATTTTGTCCGAATTTAAACCTCTAAAACTTCGTTACAAATTGGCAGATTTCAAACAATTAACTAACATCATTCACCCAACGGAAAATTAGATCATTGCCCACGGCGCAACGTTTTAAAACTGGATATCAGAAATCTGCTCACGTCGCATCAAATTTTGCGGGAATTTGCATAATTATGATTGCAAGGGGTTATATGAAATTTACAAATTTGGTTTACGGTCATTATGTAGAGGATATTACATGGTCGCGCCGGGATGAATTTTATCCTCGAGTGCTGATAGTATCTCAAGGGCACCCAACGAGCGCTTAAGCCAAAGGCCTTTGAGAGACATTCCTAGGCTCCTTGTAGTGTATAAAGACTTTTTAAAGAGATGTTTTTATCACCTAGAAAAATTTGATCTGTTCGGATATCTTAGCTGAAAATTGAAGTGTCCGAAATTTTTAAGGAATGATATCTTCATTTCAGAAACTGCTAGCTGAACGTCACGTTCTAAGAACTTCCAACCGAACCATTTTCTCATCCGAAACTGCTAGGTGACCTTTTTAAGTGACAAAAATTGCAAACATTATCCCCTCCGAAAACGTAAGGGACCACTTTTCCCTGGTTGCGAATCTTTTAGATGATGTTTTAGTAAAGCAATCTGCAGCTGTTTGACAACGTAGAACCGAAATTCTTAGAACAAATTGAGTCTCCCGGACACATACTTCACCGAACATTATCGTTGGGTGGCCCTGTGTATCTCTCAAGAACAGCGTCAAGCTGATTACTTAGTAAAGCACCTAATGTATAAGAAATATCAGCCTGGACCCGAAAATCATAAGTTCTTTTATTCAGGAGTTTAATTACTGTTCATAAAAGGGATTTTTTCAGGGGATATTGGATTCTATAGTTCATGGCCCATGGCCAATTATAACCTCAGTAATGGTTTTCACATCGCTATAAAATTGCCGCAGTTTTGTTCAGTCCTCATGTCTACTTGTCGATTCCAGTTATTACCTCTGTTTACTAAAGCGAATAATTGAGTAGATTTCTCTTAGAATTTTAGCTCTGAAGGTGATACCCGATTTATCTCATGGTATGCTTTTATGATTTTGCGTGTTTTAAGTATGCAAATTTTCGCCACCTTGCACTCGAAGTATTTGAGCATTTGAGTTATCAATGAAATTTGTATATTCTCTTGTTCCACACGGTGAGATAAATTTCCCGCAACAACGCCAAGAACGTTTTTAAGTCGTCCTGCACAATCTCGCATATTCGTACTCGGGAAAAAAAGGTTATGAGAACCCTTTTATTTTTGAAGTCTTTCACAATTTGCATATATCCTTCCTTCCTCTGCTTTCCAATAGTGATGGCTCCTCGCTCTTCACAAGCTGTAAACCGTTTCCCTAGCATTCCAATTGTTAAATAAGAGTCGATCATCTCAGACCATTTTATCCGCCTCCTTTCGTGATCTTCCCAACTCCTCTCCGTGACGATCTACGTAGCGATTAGCAATGTGGCAATAATTGCGGTAAATAGCTTTGTTTTGAGGCACCTCTTTTTCAAGATAGATAGCTGAAGTATAGACACATAAATTATGGGATCGTTTCAGGGCAGAGCTGAAGGATCTGGAAAGGAACCGCCCTCTCATTTTCATACATTGGCTTCGGTTGGGCTTTCGAGAACCAAGGGCCCACCGACGAAACAAGGTCCAGCGATCTGATCACTTAAAAAAACAGAATCTTATTATTTGGCAGTATATGTACAACAGGATGCCTGTAAAAATTATACACAGACGGGCAGTTGTCAGCTGTGACCGTAAAAATTTACAAATGCTCATAGATTATAGTCATAGGTTTTGTAACAAATTAAGTGGCAACTACAAATTTGAATCTTCTTCCAATGTTCAGAGTAGATGTTAATACAGCTCTTGGCATGTTACAGATGGTCTTGTTAGCTCTGCTTGAGCCAATGAGACTTCTGCCATTTTGTTTAGTTTCTGATGGATATCCTCCAAAAACCTATGATAATGTTATACTGATTGACGGTGTAGTCTGGACACTGCTTTTTGATTTCCAATCTTTTTTTTTTAAGTTAAAAAAAAAGAAAAAAGAGAGAAAAAAGAAAAAAAACGCACAAACAAGTAATCAGAAAGATAACAAAACAGGACATAATCGGAAACAAAAATGACAAGAGAAATCGGGCAAAAAAAATTAACAATATTGAGCCTCTGCGTTACCTTATCTTTGAGACATATATATATATATATATATATCATTTATTTTGATTGAGAGCAGAATTCCATTATACTAATCCAGCTTATATTATAATAATGCTATTTGTTTTTTAATTTTTCTTTATTTTATTAAGTAATATGTTGAAAAAAAGTAGTATTACATCTAAATATGATTTTTCTAATTTCCATTGAGTAGTTAATTTCTTTACAAGTTCATCCAGAGACAGTTCTTTTTGAAGACGTTTTGAGGAATAGATATATTGTTTGACCAAGATGATGAGCAAATCTAGCCTGCGTC
>OX421449.1:24752126-24762126 GCA_949126865.1 Montipora capitata | reverse complement strand
ATTATTACTAACTGAGAGCAGAATCTCTTGACTGACTTCTTGTCTGTTTGGAATATTTAGTGTATTCGAGATACAATGTATTTAATAAAATAAAATCAACGTTTAAAGGCCCACCTTCAACTGACAGGCATTGCGTGCTGCGGAACAATTTTCATATACGAAAATTCCGCCTTAAGCTGAAATTCATCCATTTAGATCGCTACGATAAGCAATGCAAATTTCCATAGCAAAAACAAACGATCGAAAAGCCGGCTGTCGGTTGAAGGTGGGCTTTTAAGAGAGAATATTCCCAAATTATATATTATTTCAGTTTATTTAAGTTCAGCAATAAAAATGGTCTATGGTTCCCAATAATGTTTAAAACAATGAATCAAACTAAAATTTAAAGTAAAATGTTACGATGTCTTGATGCAAAAAAAGGTAATAAATTTGATAAAATGACGCTGCTGTTAATGTTTTTAAACCAAAGTTGACTATTAAACTTGAAGGGGTTTAACGCGACCTGAGTTTTTTTAAGGTCTCATTTCCGACGTAATAGTTAAAACGTTTTAATAACCTTTGACTTTTTTAAATTTGGTGTTCGTGATTATCGTAATTCATAATACAGTTTTTTTGGAAAAGAACAATACTAGACTTGTCCATCTGCACATAAAAAAGCTTCGTTTCAATTCTTACTAGCTTGCCTGCATGAAAATGCCCTAATTTGAAATGTACGTCGTCCGATTACCTTTGGGTAAGGTGCTTTTTTGACCGCGGAAACTACCAATTGTCTTGAAGTGTACAAAGTACCCTGACGTCACTAGCCCCAATACAAATGAAGCAATGAAAGACCAAGCATAAATCGTTTCAGCGTTATAGATATGTAATTGCAATTTCAGCATACAAATAGGAAAATAACGAAGAATTTGATGCCAAATATGATCGATGCAATGGCATTACTATATACTAGATGCTGGTTTATTTTCTAGAACTTACGCCTGGTCATCACTAGCGAAGCAAGCATAAGAAGTGGAAATTTCCGTAGACACATTGACTTGTCGTTAATTAATGAGTGTCTCTAATAGCCCTTTTCACGGTTAGTTTTTCTTATTTGCATTACAATGTAATCTAACGTGGATGCGAGGCAATTTCGGGTTAAAACTACAGAATAGCCCGAAATTGCCTCACATACATGCTAGATTATATTGTAATGCAAATGAGAAAAACTAACCGTAAAAAGGGCTATTCTAACAAAAAACACCAATCATCAAGGCGCTAGTGCGCATGTTGCATATACTTCTACTTGGGTCGCTATTAACGGCGAAACTGCAAAGAGAGAAGTCAATCCTAATTATATGGCGTGAAAAGCGTTCCCACACTATTCGAAAGTCTTGAGCAACTGAATAAAGTCAAAGCCACATCATTTCTGTTGTTATAGTAGCACTAGTCATGATACTGACTTCTGCATGTAATTGGCTAAGGCAATCGGTAGGTGGTGTTGTGACGTACAGAATCAGGCTCTTTAAATTTGAGAGTGATGTGGTTTTCATTCACTTCAGTGAGTTCCACAGCATTGGCTCTTTTTAACGCCTTCCAACCAAGGATCCATCGAAAAATGCATTTGGCTTCCGTTGCTCTAATATTTTGCTCTGTCCTTTTAGTATCTGATGCCCTTCTCTTTCCCGATATCGATCCCTTTTCTTTTTTCCCTGGACATGATGAAAATTACCCAGAAGTGTAC
Organism: Montipora capitata; assembly: GCA_949126865.1. NCBI lineage: Eukaryota > Metazoa > Cnidaria > Anthozoa > Scleractinia > Acroporidae > Montipora > Montipora capitata. The sequence continues at coordinate 24,760,406 of OX421449.1, read as the reverse complement.
ATGGATGTGGTGAGTTTGGAGTTTCAGCAGCTACTTAAATATATAGAAGATTACAACGTCGTTCTGTTTGTTTTATCATTTTTTCGGCAGTTTTGATAAATTTACTGTAGACGCTGTAAACGTATGGGAAAAATTAACAGTTCAATCCCTTATCATTATTAACGCAAATATGTCTCGCAGAACAGCAAAAAAGGAGACCTAGAGGGTTGTTTCTATTCCAGATATTTCATAATACACCTGTTGAAAGTGATGTGCCAAGTTCAGATATTTTCTTTCGCTCACAAACAAATTGGCTATAGGCATGAGAAATTGTTCGTTCGGCCGATACGTGTACGTCATTTTTAACTGAAACAATGCCATCGACGAAGACTTAAATTCCATACTTAAAATGCCCTCAATAAGCTTTTTAATTATCGAGCAAGCAGAGGAAAATGGGCGCCCCCATACTTTTGTTACCAATGAAAAAGACTGCTTTGCATTATGAAAAATCTTGATTTGTTTAGTTCTTTATTATTATTATTTTGCCTGGAAGCAGCGCGGAAAACTTGTAATAAAAACATTCTTAAGGCAAACTTCTCATTATTATTATTATTATTATTATTATTATTATTATTATTATTATTATTATTATTATTATTATTATTATTCCATTTACTGCGAGCAGAAATTTGTTCTTTACATGCTGGCATGAATTAAGGACGGTACCACTTATAATTAATAAGGAGTAATAACGAGATATTTGCCGCTTTATAGGTTATGAAGAAAAGTAGCTACTACTTGCGATTATTGGAATATGAAATACACCCGAATATTCTTGGAAATAATAAGGTTTGCTTTGGGCAAAAACAGGGAAACATACCATTAATTGGAGTTAACATTTTCATAAATTACATTTCATTTTAGAGAATGGGGAAATAAAGAATCTTCAATTCAACAATCTTGTTGGTTGACGTCTTTACTTCAAGTGACGTACTTGAGATGACTTTACAGCTCTCGTGCAACTAACTCTGTCTTCTTTAAAGGCAACTCTTTTCTTATATTTTACTGCTCAAATGGTTGCTTAGCAAACTAAATTAATTTAAAAACCTGTGTAAAAAAGTCTTCTGGTTGTACATAAAAAAGGACTGCTTTTCTGTCATGAATCTGGCTTGGAACCTCAAGAACAGGACAAGAAGGCAAGAGGACAAATGAAGAAAAGCTGTATCAAGGAAAAATAGAAAAAAAACTTACTTGGTTGGATAAAACGCAACTGTCAGTAGTACAGACCTAAATTAAAACAGTCTTAATGAAAACCTTAATTTGGCCTGGCCTACCAAACACCTTTCTCCAACATCCGTCCCAAACAGAATTCATGACATTAGGAGAAGATACGTTTTGATCGCCACTACTAAAGAGCAAACAGAGCTTTAGGAACTAGTTTTTTATAAGAGGCAATTAACACCGTTGCTGGGAAACAGCAAGGAAGAGTGCAACCAATAACTTTTTTCAATAATAATTCCTTAATTTAGTACGATCTTTTTCCTCTCTGCAGCCCGAATTGATTCGTAATCAAGGGTACCCGGCGGAAGTGTACCCAGTTGAAACGGCAGACGGCTACATTATCCAGATTCATAGAATACCATCAGGAAAAAACGAGCCCACCCCAAACACCAGTCAGAAGCCTGTGGTATTCCTACAGCATGGTCTAATGTGCAGCTCTTCCAACTGGGTCGCCAACCTGCCTAATGAAAGCTTTGGTTTCATTCTGGCTGATGCGGGATTTGATGTTTGGATGGGCAATGTGCGAGGAAACACTTATGGTCTTCAGAATAAATATTACTCAACGGACTCAGATGAATTTTGGGACTTTAGGTATTTGATATCAAGATTCTTGGTGTTCAATTTATCATTATCATTATCCTTACTGTATGTCACACAAGCGAATAGTGCTTCCCGTGCATTCTGATTGGCTAGCTCTTCCTCTCTTCTCTCTCCCCGCGAGCTCTACTACATAATGAACTATGCTTCCAAATGCCGATCCGTTTCATCTGTCGACATGATCCACAGCCAAAAACAGCACTGTTATTACATAGCTCTTACGACCCGCTTAGAAACACTTAACAAGATTTTTGGATTAATAACAAACGAAAACAAGCACATTTAAGAATTATAAACGCCATCTTGGATTTCGTGTGTACGTCAATATCACGTGACTGGGCAAAACGATAACATAGACATACTTCAAAGACGTTCGCCGGCTTTCATAACCAGGTCCCTCTACTAATTATGACGAAAGGGGCCGAAGTAGCAAAGTTTGTGCTAAGCAGTGATCAGCATGCATATGTGCATTTGTGAAAGAGTGCTTCAGCAGTTTAGATTTTACTTCGTGGGGTTTGTATCCTCTTTGCGTAAGAACCTTCCAGTCTGCTATATCCAAGGGACTCTCGTCTGCTTCATTGATGAAGATAACAGTAATAAAAGGAGTGACGGCGCGCTGTCGGATGACGGTCGCGGTGTTTCCGAAAAAATCTTGCGACCTAAATAACTCCGAACCATAAGACAAATTTCAAGGTTACTGTCAAACCGCAAAACATTCCTCATGAACATAACCCGTAAAAGATCAAATTCTCACGACCCAACTTGCTGTGACACTTGCTCTACTTTCCAGAAGTGCCATGATGAAAAACGATTGGATGCAGGTGCATAGTTGTGAGTTTTCAACGCTAACCAATAGGCGGCGATCATTGTCCAAAGCAATTAGTTAACAAGCGTTATGGCGCCGTCTAGGCGTTGTTCAGGTTTTGTTCAGAGTACAGAATGCAATGTTTCGTTTTTGTCGTAGCTGTTTCAATTCTACTCATTTATATTACCCTTCTTGTGCAAATGAATTGTGCATTGTCTACACCTACATAAAGGAAACACAGGTTTCAAAGACCTTCTGGATGGTCATTTCGGGAAAAACATTTACACAAACTAATATGAAATAGTTTTGACACACAAATCCCGCTTCTTGCAAATAGTCTCAAACTCGCAGGATTTGAGTGCTCTTTTTCTTCAAGGTTACTTCGCACCTTCGCGGGTGTCCTTCGGAAAAGAAATTCCTAAAAAATTCGTACGCGTGCTAGTTTTAATAAAATCCTAACAACTATACAACAGAAGAAAGCTTAATAAATGTAGTTTACGATGAAAATATAGTTTAAGTGTGTTTTCCTTTTAGTAAGCGTCAGGAGCCGGTGAAAAGTGAAACCACCGAGGGTTCTTCTATTGAATTTGAGCGAATTTATATAGGGTATGTAGATTTGAGCGATTTTCGTGAAATTTCGCCAAAACCTTCCAGAGATGATGATAAACGAAATTGTGTCAGGAAATTCTGATATTCAAAATACTTTTAGCTACTCCAACCTTAGATGTGGATATCGACACAACCAATCAATCAGCCTGACACACTTCCGTTGATTGATGTCTTGTGAATAACAACACTGTGCAGTCATTTTGCTCGTACTGAGGCATCCGATACCCGATAAATTCAATAGAAGAACCCTCGATGGTTTCACGTCTTACCGGCTCCTGACGCTTACTAAAAGAAAAACTCGCTTAAACTATATTTTTATCTTAAACTATATTTATTAGGCTTCCCTCTGATGTATAGTTTGTTAGGATTTTATTGAAACTAGCGCGCGTACGAATTTTTTCCTAATGACACTCGCGAAGGTGGGAAGAAACTTTAAAGTTCCATCCCTCACTTTGTATCCGTCAAAGTTTATCAAAACTGTTTAAATGAAGTCAGATCCAACACGGCTCTTACATGACGAATGTCAATGATTTGTTATTGCAGCTTCGACAAGATGGCCGAATACGACCTTCCTGCCATGTTGGATTTTGTGTTGAAAACGACATCACAAACATCGTTACACTACGTTGGTCATTCGCAAGGAACTACAATGGGTTTCGCCGAGTTCTCCACGAATAAAGAGTTGGCTGCAAAGGTGAAGAAATTTTACGCCCTCGCACCAGTGGCCAGAATTGGCTATGCAAAGAGTCCTTTCTTCGTCCCGGGCGACAGTGACAGTTCAATAGAGGTACTACATAAATATGTTGATAGAGAGAAATATGTCACTATGTTTTTCTGCTGTCATCAGCTATTTTTCGACACCCTCAACCACTTTACGTGATCAAGTGCGAAAACAAAGAAAGTGATCCCGGAGTGCATTCCAAATAGACGCCCCAGTGAAAGCGAAGTTGTTTCTAAAATAAGAGGAACGAGCAACTGCCATCTCAACGCTTAAATTGGACTTTCTAAGGTTATACTCTTTAGGTCCTAGCTGCTTGGTGAACATATCTACAGTGTACTGGTGACCCAAACCATAAGCTATTTTGTACATCATGATTGCTTTTTGCTGCCTGCGGATTTCGGTTAGCGGCGACCAACTTCTTGCGCTTCAAACGCCTGTAAACCCGTGACAATCCGGGCTGCTCTTTTTATGGAATTTCTTAAACTTGAGAGATAGAGAGTTTCGCCACATATTTCAAACAAGTGAACAATTATAGTTAAAGTGGTACTACGACCAAAAAGACAATTCTTTTTTTACTTTGGATTTCAAAAAAAAACACTAACTGACCAAAGTTTTAAGTTCTGATTTTAAAAAGACACGTATTTATTTTAACTGGAATTTCTTATTTATTGGTCCGCCATTACTAACTTTAAAATCTTGAGAGAGCTGGTCGAAGAGAAAATGACGTCATTTTCTCTAGATCCAACCCTCTGAGGACCAATCGGTCTGTTTTGAACGTGAGTAATGGCGGACCGTGAAATCCAAAACTTACACTCAAAATAAAGAGCCTTTGGATAAAACTCAAAGCTCAAAATTTTGCCAGTTAGGTGTTAATCGAACACGCTTTCAAAATCTGAAGAAAAAAAGGATATAATGTTTTGATCATAGTACCACTTTAAAATAGGGCTCAATGACCGATCTGAAAACTGTAATCCTATTATCGAGAGATATCGTACGTAAATGCTATTTTCCTAAGAGTACGTATATTACAGTGTACATACAACCTCTTTCGACAAATAGAGAGACAGACAGATAGATAGAACAAATTTGTTCTTGGACAGGGGCGTAGCCAGGATTTTTAAAAAGGGGGGGGGGGGGGTCACACTGTGTCAAACAGAGGGTACTCATTAGGTTGTGGCGTTTTCACCACCTGAATATTGTAGTTTGTTTGCTTGAAAAAAGGCTTACAAAGGAAGGGGGGTAACGGGCACCCCAGGACCCCTTTCCCCAGCTACGCCCTTGATGGACGTTTCATCCCTCATAAATTCTTTTATACCAGGATGTCTAACTTTTTTTTTAACTTTTCAAAGCTTACGCACGAATTTTTAGGGAAACGTGGCGTTCTTCCATCCACTTACAATATGATGAAGGACTGGTTTTCTGTACACGTGTGTACAAATGTAGTAGGTAGAGCATTGGGTGTTGGCTTGATTTTCATGCTTTGTGGTCCTACTGATGGTTTAAACGTGGTAAGTGAAAAGACTATTTTGACTTAAGTGCCTTTTTTGACAGCCGATTTGATAGTCACAATTTGTAACAATCATTGTGATCTCAAGGTAAAGAGCGAAATTGAGGAATACTTTAACGCCTGTACTCTTAAAATGGCGATCAAAACTGGCCCGCTCAAGGCCATTTAAGTAATATGTCATTAATTCATATCGAGACGTTTTGAAGTATAAATTGACAAATGCGCATATATGGTAAAAGCAAACTAGTCTTAATCTACTTTTTCTGTCCACGCTACATCTTCAATTACGTCATTTTGATACCTGCACGTCACCTTGCCACGACATGTAACGTTCTAAAGGAAACCATGGGTCAGCTTTGATTTCATCCTTGCCCTAAACGTTGCGCTGAAATTTTGCGTCAATTTTACCCATTTGTCATCCATCATAAATCGCGATAATTATCATGTTCATAAACCTAACCTTCAGAAAGCTTTTATCAGCTCAATTTGGTTCATGTTGTTGAGGATAATGATGTTGATGATGATGATGATAAGACACCTTTTTTCCAAAATGGCCACCATTTAGATATTCTTTTGTTTTTATTCAAATTAGACCTTGATTTTAAGCTAAGAAGGAGACATTAGGGGCTAATTTGAATAAAGACAAAAGAATATTTAAATGGGGGCCATTTTGAAAAAAGGTGTATAACTGCTGGCAATCAATGGACTTGCCTATATTGATGAAGATTTCACTCCCGTTAAGGTTTTGTCAATCTGGTTAATAATGACAGTGACAATATAAATATGAACTGTATTCATTTTCGACCATTTTCTTGCTGTTTCATTTCGCAACAGACCCGACTTCCAGTATATTACTCGCATACACCCTCAGACACATCAGTTAAGGACGTGATCCACTGGCTACAGGTGAATACATATAAACCAGGGGTCAATTTAATAAAACTTTTACACGTGTAATTTACAAGTGTAGCTATTGTTCTCAGACTCTAAAACAATGTAGAAACAAAAGCTCCGTCGAATGCTACTTCGTTTGCGATTTAATGTTCGTGTGATTTCACTAAAAGTTGTGAATATGTATTTTTTGACAGTTGTTCCATTCCAAGAAATTCCAGAAGTACAATTACGGTACGGAAAATAACGAATACTATGGACAGGTATGATCAACAAATAACGACGCAACAAATAGTAAGGAGAATAGCATCTACCCTGAAAGGTCCTTCAATGATAAGCATGCAAAAAATTTAGCGTGTTGTTTGGCTGACTGCATTTCAATAAATCCCAAACAGGGTTCAGAAAAGTGAAATTAGTGCAATACTGTGTTTTCACTTACGTGATCAATAACCTTGTTTTCCCACCGAAACAAAAGAAAACGTTTGCATGAAAAGAAAGCTCAGTTCCGGAAGGATTAGTTAGGAACACCATCATGGCCGCCGTTCCATTGTTTGGGAACATCAACATGGCCGCCGTGATGTCACGTGAAACACTCTGCAGGCGAATTTGTTCACATTTTGTCTCAAAAGCATCACGCTATTCACAAAGTGATTTCAAAAGGTAAAAGAACGTACCCGTGTTAAACCTAGATAACTTTGCAATTTACTGTTTTTGGCTTTGACAATGAGCCCATACATTCTAGATCTTTGTAAAATGTCGGAAAGGTCAATAGGCAGTGAGGACAAAAACAATAGAATCACGTTGGAATGAATGTGAAAATATTTGCATATCAGCCACTTTCCTTTGACTTTGTCCTCTAAGGCCTGGTTTTCACTAGCGACGCAAGCTAGAGCCAGTTAACATATTTCTCGGCATTTCTATCGCTATTTAACTTTTAATTCACCAGGGAAGCGTTAGTGCCAAAGTGTGTTCGACCACATGGCCACAGAGCGGAATCGCTAATTTCACTCTTTCCAAAGATTCGAACCCGATTCTGGACAATTTATGAGATGTTTTAGCCTGCGAACACAGACATATTTCCGGCGCTCTGCGTTCGCAGGCTACAGATGTTTGGGATGGCATTCCATATCTACATTTATACAAATAATATCAAGTTGCACCGTCACTGTAAGAAAAGACGCAGCAAAATTCTTCGTACGCTAATGGCGGACAGTCTCGGGGTCTTCGCCAGAGCTACGCGTGATCTCTATGGCGTTTTCACTTCCGGCGTTTTAACAACCATTCAGATCACGACTTCGGTCGGCCAAAATTTGGCCGATGGTCCGGAATTCTCGAGAGAGTTTTGGTCACGCCCAGAGGAAGAGTGAATAGTATCCCAGACGTCTTTTCGGCATCTCATCCTAACGGAAATGCCAAAATGGCGTGCTCGGTTGATGAAACACACAATCTTCTTCTTGAACAATTCGTAGGTTTTGTTGATTATAATGATGAGTGATTTCAATTGTGCTTGTCAATACTTCATCTCTTTGTATTTATTTTCTGATATTTATTTATCAACACTCACGGAAAACTACTTATTTGTTGATTATTCAAAATGTCATTGTTTTTCGTTTTTCAATGTGATGACTGACCCGAAGTGAGGTCATGAATAAAGTTCTTTATACAGTTATGGATTAGAGTTTTTTCATAATGTGGACTCATGAAGATCGATGGTGAAACGATATTTTGGCGGATAAAGACCAAGAAGGAGCTCTTTTCCTCATACCTTCCCAGTCGAATTTGTTATCAAAATACGCCAGTTTATTAATGAACCCACAAGTGGCACTTGTGATCAGGCATTTTTGAGTCTTGCATTTGGACCATTTGAAAACGATCGCACAAAAACGGATT
>OX421449.1:24699626-24747126 GCA_949126865.1 Montipora capitata | reverse complement strand
TTACCTTATCAACTTTTTCTACTGTGCCCAATTTCCATGTTTCGCCCTCCAGCGACGCAGCAACTTCACATTTCTTTAAAAATTAACCCCTTCATTCATAAATTGAACTGTGCATAAATAACGCACTTGCGCATAGAGATACAATCTCATTGAACACTAAACAGTTAAATGAACATGGATTTTCAAAGCTGAATCAAAAAATAAGGTGAAAAATCTAACCTACTTTCTGCCTCAAGTTTGCAAATAAGAGGCAGGATAATTAGCAATTACGTTAACACTTTATCTGTGGTCTGAACGTTGCTGTATTAGTGTAAATATCGTACTTGCAAATCAGGTCCTTATGATGTTGGAAGAATTTAACTTTGATAATAAACACCATATTGCAATAAGATCTTTCGACCCTACAAACGTTAACTTTAAGAAAATATCAAGAAATAAATGGTTTATGCATTTTGCATTGTAACGTAGGATGACCCACCCACTTACAATCTGCAAGAAGTGGACCTTCCAGTGGCTCTTTACTCCGGATCAGACGACTGGCTAGCTGACCCCAGAGATGTGGCGTATCTGGCCACTCAATTGCCGAACATGACACATGATGAAATCCCAGGATGGGACCACGTTGACTTTATCTGGGGAATGCAAGCCCCAACACTTTACCACAAAATCATCAATGATATTAAAAGTACTTTGACTGAATAGTGGAGCAATGCATGGAAAACTGCCCGTTCTCTAACGCGATTGATGTCATCGCTTTAATTTACCAGTTATCTAATTATCAAACTAAATGAAGTTTTGGGGCATATGAATTGAAAGTGAAGCCATCAGATGAAATGAAAAAAAGGGAAATAAGGAAATAATGTGAGTAAAATGACAGCTGTATCAGATTCAAAGATGCCTTTTTTCGAAAGTAAGTTAACAGAGCCACACTTTATAACGAAACATTGGTTTTAGCAAGCTAGTTAATAAAGATCAAATGGCTACGGTGAAAATGACTGAATGATTTAGACGCGGTTAGCCCTTCTACAATTAAAACAATACTTCATCCTACTTGAATCTCTCAACGAAGGCGCGCGCGCGCGGAGCACCATTGTTAACAAAATATGGTAAACCATCAGCTGCGAGAAATCTTGGTTTTATAGCCATGACGTCATCGACCGTCCGTACGTACGTCCACCTGTCCATGTATGCGAATGTGACCAGTATCATGCATGGTAGTTTGCAGCATACATATATTGACAATTGGCAAAACAAGGTATCAACTGACCAGCATCACGTGCCATATCACGGGCTTAAGCTTAGAGCTCACCGAGGTCAGCTGTTTTTTTTTTAAGTTGACCGCTGACCAGGTACTGGTTTTCGATTGGATTGCAGGCTCAACTCAGGTTAACTTACCTAAACATAAGCGAAGTTTTCGCGCGCTTTCTGTGGCTCAACGCGGCTACAACTATAATTCTTACACAGTTAACGCTTTTCGTGTTCAGGTGGAAAACGGTTTGGAAGATGTTTTCTTTCTGCATTTTTCGCTGGTTTCAATCCAGTTTGACATATGATATCTGTGGTCCACACTGGTGGCTACGCAGTTATTCAAGTCAAGCATCGGCGGGATGTAAACTTAAAGCTGAGTATTTATTTTTAATTTAATTAGAGCCGCTTTTTCCTCTGTATTGCAATTTTTGGCATATCTTTAGAAGCTCTGATAAGGTTACATGATGCCTGGTAGACCTATGTCTAGAGCAGAAACGAAAGGAGAGAGAAAGAAAACGACAACGACAAAACAGAATACCAGTTATAGCTCATACTTAGTGGAAGAAGTTACTCCACAAATTCTTTTCTTGGGCACTAAACCGTTTGTTATTTTTACGGATGCGTTATTTAACCCATTCACCGCCGAGGGCTTCCCCACTGACAAGTAAAATCGTCTGGTGTTAGACTGTAAAATCTATAAGTGTCAATTTGCATTTCTGGCGGTGAAAGCGTTAAAGTGGATGCGTATTTTTAAAAGGTGGTTTAATCGGTTCTTCCTTTGTTCAGGAATGAAAATCGAATTTTATTGTCAAGTGGAATTAAATAACAAGTATCTGTACTCTTTTGGACATAAAGAAAAAGTTGATTTCTTTGTTTGTTTTGCTCTGAACAAGTGCTTTTTTAATCCGTTTGCCCAGCTGGTTTTCGTTGTGCCTCGACAGTGACAAGAAAATTTTGCCCTTATGTTATAAACACGTAATCGCAATAGGTCTCGTAAAATTAGGGGGAAATCTCACTAGCTTGTGTTTTCAGAAGTTTGTTTAAAGCACCTAAACGTTATTTAAGTGTTGGAGCGGATCTTGTTTGAAGTTCGTCCTTTCCTCACGGTTGCATTGCCTTATTTTGCCGATTCTTGTTCCAAGCCAAGCTGGCTTGTTTCAATGAAATACATCAAAATGTGAATGATCTCGTTTGCAGAGATAAAGTGGAATGAAGTACATCAGTAAAAATACTCTTCTGTGACCTTTTTTTATGGCTTCTAATTTTAGCGTGATTCCTATTCGTTGGCTCTTGACAGTTGACTCTGAAATGGCTTTCTTCCTTTTGCATTCGCCCGCTGAGGGTGTGCTTGTTTTCTTTTGAAACCCATGCGGTTCAGAAAAAATTCATTGCCAAATTGATGAATTCCAAAGTAAACTTCACTCGAAAAGCCGATATCGTACTCATCGCTTCGTGATTCATGCGATATCGGTTTTTGGCGTAAAATGTACCGTGGAATTCACTTGTTAGGCATTGGATTTTTCTATAGAAGAAAGCAAATAAAATGATTTAATTATTAAAGCAACGACCGGAAACAAAACGCGGACAATTCCAAACCTTTTATTTCCACTAACCCTACAGGCTTGGCTAAATCTATATATGAACCCTTGGTTGAAGATTGCCTCTGTATGCAGGATTGTGGGTCTCGATGAGTCGAAGAATGTCATTGTCTTATATCGTCCGAGATGCTGTCTTGTATCTTTCTGAATGTCTTCTACTCTTCTTTGCCCCTGCGGTTGAATTTCGTTTCCTTACGGGTAAGCTGGTAAAGTGCTGCTTCTAAGGCTGCATAGTTTCTGTCCAGGTAGCCAGCCAGACAGCCATTCCAAGAAATTCGATCTTGCGTCGATTTGGCTCCAAATAACAAACTCTTGGGTCTGTAGCTTCCCTTAGGGCGCACTGAAAATTGCTCCTTGTCTCGTGTCAGTTAGCGGTGGCCTTTTCCAAGGTCCAGCTTTGTGAAGTTCTTTTAGTCATGTAGGCGGTGGATAAAATCGTCAACTCTCTGTGCGTGTACACATCTGCTTCCTTTCATGGCTTCATTGGGTATTCGCATGTCAACGCTTGCTATGGTAATTTGGGGCTCTAATGCTTCGTTCTTTATCTCCGCATATTTAGGTTGTACAAACATCTGCGAGCACCACGTGATGGGTTCTCCGTCTGGGGCCTTCCCAAAGATGTCTCCTTCACTCCTTGTTCTAACCATTTTTTTCTGGGGTTTCTGTAGGTGGTACGAGACTGGGCATGGTTTCTGGGGTACAGGTACTGCTTCAGGGTCCATTTCTAGCTTAACTTCTATCTCCCGCCCCGTGCTTGTGTCTCGGAAGCATCCTCTTCCTTGAAATTTGTCACGATTTGTTTCAGAAATCTCATCACCAAGATGAGTAAATGAGGTTTCTCCAGAGACTTCCTGACATGGACACTTAATTATGTTAACGCATCGTAAACAATCCGTACTGATCGACGACATGTGCTCAGACGTTAAAAATGTAAATTTTGGAGTAGCACAAGGCTCCATTCTAGGTCCAGTGTTATTCAATATCTATGATGCGGATCTTCAGGAGAATTTAAAAGTCAAATGCTTTCAGTATGCGGACGACATAAACATCTACGATCATGCCAAAATATCTGATCCTGATAACTGCAGAAACACTATTTCCCAATCACTTACTCAAAAAAATAGGTCCGCAATGCGTACATGTGTGGCTTACGAAATTGAGCTGCTTTGATGGGGGAGGTTACAAATTAAAAGGATCTGTTTTGTCATTGAGTTTCTATTAGTAGAGCTAATATCTGATTACGGTTAGTTTTCAATATTGTTCCTCTCAATCGATAAAATAAGATAATTGACATACATCCGTCCTGAAATGCTTATTTTCAAGATGAGGGTTATTGGGTAAAGTTTTATGGAGGTGTCATTTTGACAACAGAGGTTGCGCATGTAACCTGAGGATTTAAGGAACTGAAAAAATGTCAGCATCATGTCCTATAGTGGGCTGATAGATTAAGTCCTGATTTTGTTTACGTAACCAAGTGGAATTGAGTTCTGAGTTTGTCCAGGGAAAGTGTTGTGAAATCAACTCCAGGGAAGCATTTCGTGTGAATGTTTTTGGCATTTTGTGTACCAGCGCAAGAGCACAAAACTTTGCAGAAGGGCTGGGACATACAGGAAATGATGTAACCTTTGCTAGAAGCCACATTAGGAGCTTGATTTGGTTTGAATGTACGACTAATTTTTGACAATATATGCATGCAAAATATCATAATGCTAAATTTTCAATAACGAAACAGAAAAATTTAGTTGATGTCAGTGGCTATTGGGTTGCAAGTGGAAGAATTTGGGAAAAAAAGATAGACGCATAACAATATCTGAACACAAGCAATATTTTAATAAATCATATGTTGAGTAGTGCTTATTAACATTGCTAATAATTTTTAACCCAATAAGCTTAACAATTTTACCTGGAGGTTATAAGAAAAAGTTCAACAGAATTCAATGTACAGGGAAGTTCATGATGGTATCGTATGACTTTAAATACCAGAATCTTTGAAGTTTTCTTATTATGGACCTTGTAATTTTATGTCAGTGTGTTTACCAAGTTCAAGCTATGTGGAAACATGAAATGAATAGATGAACTTGACATCATGCAAAGTGCTAATCTACTGTACAAAAAGGTCCAAAACAAACATTGTGAGCAAGTGTAGTACACAAATTGGGTAAACCAAAACACTACTTCATTCCATATTTTGTATTGTCCAACAACTTGTTTCAATGTTGGTAAATAAAAGACATTCATGTAAAGCATCATTATTGAAACGCGACAAAGCATCTTTTGTTTTAAAGAAATTGTCATGAGAGCCGATTCTTGATCGGTATTGCTCAACAGAGATTCCCATGTTACTTACTTCTGACGAAATCGTGGGCTAACAGACTCTTGTCAACTCTGTGTGGATGATTCGTCCAATTCGATTCAACAACAACATTGAGCAATGACAACACAAGCACAGGAGAGTCTCTTTTGCTTTCAAGTAACTTCAGAGCCTTTCAAATACTTTCAGAAACTTTCAGATATTCAAGCAGGTCTGCTGAGCAGATTGAAGCTGTAAAATGTTGGCTTGCGAGAGTCAATAATGACTCGTAAGTTTTCATGTGACGCAACCTATACCAAAGGTCCAGACCGTGAATTGAAATGTTGCCCTGTGAGAGCACAACTCCTCGCTGTAATCCGAACTTAGAAGACAAGTCGACTGTAGGAAAGCCGGCGTGTAAAATCCAAGCAGCAAAGAAGAACGAATAACAAGATAAAAAACGATCTTCGACAACGCGCTGTGTTACACCCACAAAATGGCCGCTTGCTGAAGCTTAAGCCCGCCGCACACGGTGAGGATAGAGCTGAGCAAACTGCCTCGCGAGGCGGTTTGCTCGGCCGTTTTCTCACCGTGTGCGGGGAACTTTTGGTGAGAAATTGGCCTCGCGAGGCCGTGAGGAAAAAATCAAACATGTTTGATATTTTTCGCCTGGCGAGGCAAATTCCTTATTGTGTGCGGCCATCGTGAGAATCGAGTTGACCTTGGTCAATGAAGCATCCAATAAAAATACATGGCATTCTCACGTGACTTCAGTGACGTCGGAATTTCTTCCTCCGACACCATCCTGAACCGCTGGAGTCACGTGAGTATGCCATGTAGTTTTATTGGCTGCTTGATTAAACCAAGCTCAGCTCGATTCTCACGATGGCCGCACACATTGAGGAATTTGTCTCGCGAGGCCAAAAATATCAAACATGTTTGATTTTATCCTCAGGGCCTCGCGAGGCGAATTTCTCACCACAATTGCCCCGCACACGTGAGGAAACGGCTGAGCAAACCGCCTCGCGAGGCAGTTTGCTCAGCTCTTTCCACAAGTGTGCGGCGGGCTTTAGAAGTTTACGTAGCTTAGCCGAGCGTAGACTGGGGCCTGTCTTCGACGATAGTAAACCACGTGACAGCCACTCTGTTCACCATGACAAATCCAGGAATAAATATCTTGGGCCATGGCATTGAGTGGTTTACACTTCGTGTAAGCCACACAAAAAGCCGTGTTCGCATTAGGCCTCGAATAAGGCCCAGTAACACGGGCAACATTTTTCGAGCAACTTGTCTCGCAACAATGTTGCGTTGCAAGTTGAGATGGCTTGTTGCGCGTATCATCATTTTCTTGCGCAAGAAATTTTCGTGTTGCAAAACGTAAAATCAACGTCGACTTTCTGCAACATAAACATTTGTTGCGCAAGAAGGTGATAATATGCGCAACAAACTATCTCAACTTGCAAAGTAACATTGTTTCGCGACAAGTTGCACGAAAAATGTTGCCCGTATTCGTTTATGATCGAATTATAATGGAATTAAATATGAAATGGGCTCACATCAACTAACTACAGTCCCTGATTATAATTGGATTATAATCACTTCAAACAACCTCAAGGGTGTTTAAAACATCCAACGGTAATCCTCGGTAAAATATGTCTCATACTCTTCGGGAGAGTCAAACTGTTGTAAGAATTTCAGTTCTACGTTGCCAAACAGCTACAGATTTCTTACTAAAACATCACCTAAAAGATTAGCATCCAGGGAAAAGGGGTATTTTTGCAATTTAGCAGTTTCAGATGAGCAAACGGTTTCAGTGCTGGGAAGTTCTTAGAAGCTAGCAATTTCTAAAATGAAGATATCATTCCCTAAAATGTTCTGACACTTCCTTCAATGTTCATCTAAGATATCCCAACAGATCAATTCTTCTAGGTAATAAAAACATCTCTTTCGAAAGTCTTTATACATTACAAGGAGCCTAGATGTCTCTCAGAGGCTTTTGGCTTAGTTTTCTCCTCGGCTACCCTCATCAACAGCACATGCATTGAGCCGGCCTCTTTGCAAGTGGATTGGCCATGTAATCTTACAAATTAATCATTGTTGTTGTCTAAAAGAGTCGTCGACGTACCTCTCCGATCAAAACAAACATTTGCTCTCTGAGGCGACGAAGTAGTTAAGGGGATACTTTTTCAGGATAAAATGGACGCATTTATCCCAGAAGTACACAAGAATGCCAGGACTTCTATCTACCTGGCTGAATCAGAAAGGATATATCATACTGGCCTACATTATTATTCTTCCTAAAAGGAAATGTTTTACTCATGTTGAATAGCCTAGAAGCACGCAGGTATATTCCAATCCCAGGACTCCTACCAGGATATACAACATCATTTAAATCTCGGAGTCAAAAGGTTGTTTATGATGTTTATCACATACGGGGCAAAATTACTGAATGCTGATTTGCTGAGACGGAGGGCATTTTTCCTCAATCACGAGGGTACTTCTTCCAGGGCACTTTTAGTAATCAAGAGGTGTCGTGCTAATGGTCACGTGACCCGGCCCGCGTGCGTAATCTCATGTAGTTTTCAAAAGACCGAACGCCAATTGTGTTTAGAAGTCTTTGCACTCTGCTCGGTGTCCTACGTAGATCGTAACCAGGTGTCAGACGTTTCAGGATCACTTCGCAGCTTCGAAGTCAGTGATTTGTTCGTTCGTTCGTATTTGGTAGACTGTGAAGTCTATAGTTTGCGTTTGAGTCGGCGTTTCACAATTCGATCGCTGTACATTGCATCAACATGGCAGCTGTCAGCACCACAGCAAGATTCCCTCTCCCCTCAGTCTTTCTGATCGTTTCCATCAAGGAGAAAATTGAAAATTGTTTCGTCTTGAATGGAAGGTTTAAAAGTTAGCGGCTGGTATTCACAAGAAATCACAGGAAGTGCGGGTGGCTTCGCTGTTAAATGTTATCGGAAAAGAAGGAATAGTTATGTATGACAATTTCAAAGGGGATAATTCTTCAGATGCTCTGAAGATCGACCAGGTACTCCAAAATTTCGAACAGCGTTGTGTACCTGCACGAAATGAGACATATGAAAGGTCTGTTTTCTTTAAACGTGAACAGTTATCGGATGAACCGCTTGATAGTTACATAACTTCATTGACGAAGCTCTCAGAGACATGTCGTTTCGGCACGCTGCGTGAATCTCTTGTTCGCGACCGACTGATTCTGGGTGTGAAGGATGACAGAGTTCGTGAATAGCTTCTCGGAAAGCAGGACCTCGACTTAGATAAAGCCATTGAAACGATCAAGGCAAGTCAATTAACTCACTCTGGAGCGAGTGAGCTCTCCGAAGAAATAAATGCAATGAAGCACAAAGGGTAAGCGCCGGAAATCCTCGTCTCGCAAATCTCTCTCTCTCTCTCTCTCTCTCTCTCTCTCTCTCTCTCTCTCTCTCTCTCTCTCTCTCTCTCTCTCTCTCTCTCTCTCTCTCTCTCTCTGTCTCTCTCTCTCTCTCTCTCTCTCTCTGTCTCTCTGTCTCTCTCTGTCTCTCTGTCTCTCTCTCTCTGTCTCTCTCTCTCTGTCTCTGTCTCTCTCTGTCTCTCTGTCTCTCTCTCTCTCTCTCTGTCTCTCTCTCTCTCTCTCTCTCTCTCTCTCTCTCTCTCTCTCTCTCTCTCTCTCTCTCTCTCTCTCTCTCTCTCTCTCTCTCTCTCTCTCTCCTTCTCTCTCTCTCTCTCTCTCTCTCTCTCTCTCTCTCTCTCTCTGATAATTTCAGCGTCAGTGTCACTTAAAATTGATACTGCTTCTACAGCGAATATTCTGCGGCCTCTTCAGGAGTATAATAAAGCCACGAACGATTACAAGAAAGCCAAAATTGTTCCTAAGGACATTACACATTAGTTATGCATGATCTTTCAAAGCGAAAGGCTCTTGGCTCTGCAAGGTTGAAAGTGTAACATAAAGGTAACAAGCATGAACTTAACTTTGATGTTGTGGATCAAAACGTTACTCTTTTGCTTGGCCTCAAGTCATCTCAAGGTATGGGTCTCATAAAGATCATTGTATCTGATGACAAGAACTCTGTGAATAATGTAACTGAGGCACCCAAGCAAGAGTTAGATGTCAAAAGCGATCCTGTGCTTGGACCGTTCGCGGATGTATTTGAAGGTATTGGCTGTTTCCGGGAGAGTACGAAATTCAATTCAACAAGGATGTTCCAGCTGGTGTTTACCCCCCAAGAACAGTCCCTGTCCCTAAGAAAGAGGCAATGAGGAAAGAGCTTGACAAGATGGTTGCTGAGAAGATCATTGCTCCTGTTAATTACAGAACCAACTGACTGGGTGTCCAGTGCGCTAGCAACTCCCCAAAAAGATGGATCAGTCCGGATTTGTTTGGATCCTAAAGATTCGAACAATGGTATTAAGCGTTTTCACTACACATTGCCGACAGTTGAGGATGTGACTTCTCGACTTACAAGTGCTTAAGTGTTTACTGTATTGGATGCCAAAAGTGGTTCCTGGCAGGTAAAACCGAGTAACATTTCCAGTCACTATACCACCTTTAACACCCCCTTTGGCCGATTCCGATGGCTGAGGATGCAATTTGCCATCAGTTCTGTATCCGAGGTGTGGCAAAGAAAGATGCATGGATCAATTGAAGGTCTCCAAGGAATAAACGTGATTGCCGATGACTTCCTGGTTTGTGGATACGGAGACACGGTAGATGAAGCAGTGACAGATAATGATCAGAATCTAACAGCTTTTCTGCAAAGATGTCGTGAGCTCAATCCGACACTTAATCCTCAGAAGATTAAACTTCGCCATTCTCAAGTGCCATTTATGGGCCATTTGCTCACATCTGATGGTGTGGTTACTGATCCTAACAAAGTGCGCGCCATACGTTATATCTCTACCCCGACCGATGTCAAGTCCCTGAAGAGATTTCTGGGCGTGGTCAATTACTTATCAAAGTTCTTACCTAAGCTGTCGTCTGTTTGTGAACAATTAAGGCGACTGGAGCCTAAAGATGCAGAATGGTGTTGGCTGCCTATTCATGATAAAACTGTGCAGAATATCATGCAAGAATCTTGTTTGAAGCCCCCGTGTTGAAGTTTTATGATGGTAGTCGATCGTGAAGTCACAATTGAGTGAGGTGCCTCCCTACTCCAGAAAGGTCACCCAATAGCTTTCGCTTCAAGCTTCAAGCCGAAAGTCGATATCCTCAGATTGAAAAAGAACTGTTGTCTGTAGTTTTTGCCTGTGAAAGGGTTTGATACATACCTGTACGGTCGAGACAATGTTCATGCCAGAACGGATTATCAACCTCTTGAAGCTATTTTCAAGAAGGACCGTGGCTCCGCTCCTAAGCGTCTACAGAGGATGCAAAAAGAGATATAAACTCGATGTTAAATATCAGAAAGGAAGTTTGATGGTCATGTCAGATCCCCTGTCCAGAGCCTACTTGGACGAAATTCCCACACAGACCGAGTACTGCCATGAGCTTGAGAAGATAGTACTTGTGGAGGATACTACCATTTCAGAAGCACGATTGAAAGAATTCAAAGAAGGTACTGTTTCGGATGACAACCTTCAGATGCTCATGACAGTTGTTCTTGAAGGTTGGCCTAAAAGTCATGATGAAGTTTCAGCAGAGGTAAAGCCGTATTTTCAGTCAGTCAGTCCAAGGTCATCCAGACATTGGCAAAAAGTTGGCACAGACTTGTTCCTGTTTTAAAATAACATAGTTGTAGTCAGGCATGATAAGAATAAGAATAAACTTGTTTTTTGTTGTCACTGACTAAAAAAAATAAACTTTAGATATGAACGTTTCGGTTAAAATACAGCATAAACTGCTTACGAATGGAAATTCGGTTCGCGAATTGAGTGCCACGCTTCTAAAAATAATCTTTTTGACCATTGAAAACAGCGGTCAATGATCTTGACGTCGTCAACGTCAAATTCATGATTGTTTTGTATGTTATGTTGGGTTACTAAAGAATTCCTTTCTCCCGTGAAAGTCGCTCTCTTGTGCTCTCTAGTCCTATAGATCTTATGGCTCTTGATGTTTGACCGATATAGACTGTCACAGTCATTACAATTGATTTTATAGATCACTCCTGTTGATAGGCCTTTAATAAATTTGTCTTTAGGTTTTTTTTTTTTTTTGAATGGAGCCATCGATCATTACGGGTTTGAGGGCAACATTGATAATGAACTGATTTAAAGTTCTTGCGATTCTCTCTGAAGTTCCTTGAATGTACGGCAAAGCAACAAAACCTCTGTTGGTTTGAGACTGGTTTCTAGAAACAGTCGTACTTTGGCAGCTTCTAATAAATTGGTCGGTGAGACGGTTCATCTTTAGAGCGTCGACCACATGTTGTACTTCGGACAATTTGTCTGCGTTAGTAGAGGGGATGTTCTCTGCTCTGTCGAGGAGGGTTCTAGCCACTGGGCGTTTGTGCTGAGAAGGGTGATAATAGTTGAATTGGAGATATAGTGGCTTTCCTGTAGACGCTACTTTTTATAGTTCCATCGGGGTTCCTGGTAGTCTTGGTGTCCAGAAATGCGATGGAACCGTCTTTTTCTTCTTCCATTGTAAAACTGATATGTTGATTAATTGAGAAGTTTAGCCGCCACGTAATTCCGGAGCTAGTCATTTCTGACAACGGTTGCAGTATGCTTCTACAGAATTTGCTCTAAAGCACATTTCAGTGCTAGGACTCCTACCTCAGGCTAAACCAGAAAGGATGTACAACATCATTAAAATCTGTGACTCATGAATTTTGTTTATGCTGTATATACCAGGGGCTCTCAGGCACAATTTAATGACAGAACTCCTACCTGGCTGAACCAGAAAGGATAATCATATAAATCTAGATCTGTGACTCAAAATGTTGTTTATAGTTGGCGACTTTTTTAAAGAAGCTAAAGAATGGAAAAGGGTTAAAAACTGCTTAGATCTCTCCAGTTCAACAAAATTGAAAATTGCATGCACCATACTCATAGGAATTTCTCATGGCAGTCACGGCTAGCGGTATTGCTCGTGGGCGAGAACGCATGACGTTGCCCAAAAATTTAAAATATCGTAATAATAATGATAATTAACAATAATCAATTAGCCCAACATGGTGCCCGTTTACAGGCGACTTAAGGCGATTTAAGGCAACCTTACACAACTTAAATTGCGTATTCTAATTAAGTCACAGAATATCAACTGATCAAAAGTCTCCATATTTCTTTTCTAAAATCAGAAAAAAAAACTGTGAAATTATTATTATTATTATTATTATTATTATTATTATTATTATTATTATTATATAAACACCAATGAACTACCGAGTGAGCTTTCACGTGAAAACATGATATCTTCACACATGAAAAGATCACCGTTGCTATGGTTACATATGAAAATCGCGCCTTTTGATGCCTTTCGTGAAATGATTTAGTATTTCATTGGTGTTTATATCATGAATAGAGGATGTTACATGGCCGCTTGGAGATAAAAAATTTCTCTTCTCGTGTTGAAAAATATTACACTCGTTTGCTGCGCTCACTTGTGAAATATTTTTCAACACGAGAAGAGAAATTTCGTATCTCCAAGCGGCCATGTAATATCCTCTATTTATTTCACAATTTTTAATTGCTATATGACAATTTTTAATTGCTGAATGACACTAGAGCTATAAATGCTGGGCTAGAATAACCATTATAAACTAGCAGAATTTCGGAGATGAACAAAGAGTTTCCAGCAATCTGATTGGTTGATTGGTTTCCTACAGAAATAATATGATTTTATATTCACAGCACTAGCGGGTGAATATAAAGCAAAATGAAATGGCAGGGCTCCCACAGGCATTCGTGACCTTTACAACAGAAATAAACTGTGTCGGTTATCAATTAATCTCTGTGTCGATTATCACTTCTCTGTTGTCCAGCTCTGAAGCTATAATCAAACAAGTATTCATCTCAGATGTACACTCACTTTGCCTTTATCAGATAACTGTTAAATTGATTTAAAGTTACAATGTATTGCAAGTTTGTGTTTCTGATAGCTACAAAACGTATTTAGTTGTTCATCAAAAGAAAGACAAATATGGCTACGGTTATAGAAAATTCATAATTTAAACAAAAATAAACAAGAAGGAAGTCAAACTATTTAAGCTCAAACTATTTCTGAAATGAGCGCAAATAATTATTGTTATCTTAGCAAACTTATCGGCAAGATTCTCTTCAGCTTACAATTTTTGCAATTTTTCACCATTCCAATGGCATCAAACAATGGTTGTTCCTTTTCGGAAACCCTACAATAAATGTTTACTTCTTCTCTTTCTTCAGTTAGGCAAAACACTCCTGTATAACGTAACGAGTACCGTATGCTAAGGTCTTACTCAATGAAACTTCTTTTTCTTAGTCATTGTTGACACTTTATAAGCTCTTTCTCTACCCGTGATCATCAAGACGATCATCAACAATCTTTTGTCCGCCATTTTGAATCTCCCAGCTGAAAAGCCCCTATGGGTAGCGGTCAATTAAGTATGTATTGTATGTATTTTATTGTGTCCATGTCTCTATGTGCAGACTCGCGTGAGCTTGAGTCAAGCCATGTGACCATAACATTATCAGAATAGACCTTTTCACGGTTAGTTTTTCTCATTTGCATTACAATATAATCTAGCATGTATGTGAGGCAATTTCGGGCTATTTTGTAGTTTTAACCCGAAATTGCCTCGCATCCACGTTAGATTACATTGTAATGCAAATAAGAAACACTAACCGTTAAAGGAGAACTGAAGGCAAAAATTGTTATTTTTTGTAACATTTTTTTTAGAAAGTCTAACATCAATAATGTTGATTTTGGATAGTTATTCCTGTCCGTTTCTTGGTTTTCCCGAGAAAATTAGCTTTGAAACTGTGTTTTTCCCGCTTTTCGGGCCTTTTCATCGTGGGCCCGTAATGCGTGTCAGCGGTATGCTATGACGTATGATATGGGGAACACTGCATTCGTAAACAAGAACAATCTCGTACCCAGAGTCCTCGGGCTTTTTGGCCAGCGGGTGAGCGCCCGGAGAGACTCTGGGATAATCGACTCCATTTTCCCAGAAAACGTGGGTTCCGGTCTTATGACGTATGGTTGAGTTTAAACGGAAGCAGAAAAGAGAAAACCGTTAACAGTAGAAATGGCGGGTTGAAAGTGTTCGTGAAACAAGAATTTTAGCCTTACACACAAAGAAACTGGAGAAATGATCATTGGCTTGCTGTAAGAGCAAGTGAAGATGAAACCTCTGACACTTTCGGTGAGTGTATTTTTGGTGTTTCAGCGTACATTCCATCGTTCAGAATGCAATGAGAATGCCATCGTGCAAGCAACACGATCGACAATTTTTTTGTGGAAACGACACAAATGTCCTCTTCTTCTACAATTTGATGTTTCCGTAATTCTGAATGGCTTCGACAAGACCTTATTCCACGGATTTCGCCTCAAAGAGACTAATGTAATGTTTCCCACGGTACTTTTGCAACAGCAACAGTAATCACTTTTTAGCAGCGTGAGAAAATTCCCGTGCGGTATAAGACATAGTTCAAACCTCGTCGTTATATTATTTTTGTGATTTATATATTTCTGAGGTAAAAAAAATCAAACAGCACTGAAACTAGTTTTAGATTTTGAATGTCCCTCCAAATTCTGAAGGCTTCCGAATTACTTACCGACTTCCTGTCGGACTGCCATTGCTACGCAATCGGCCAATCAAAAATATAGTTCAAATCGATTATCCCAGAGTCTCTCCGGGCGCTCACCCGCTGGCCAAGAAGCCCGAGGACTCTGGGTACGAGATTGAAACAAGAAGAAAACAGGCAGTATCAGCTGAAACTTGTCGTTCTGTTACGGATTTCCTTCGTTATTTCCAACATGAGCGGTGTACAGCCATTCCAGTTTGAGCCAACCTATCCTCCTGGTAAAGAACCAGTTGACTCGGAAGAAGAAACTGGCGACGAAGGAGACAGCGGAGCCAATTTTGATAACAGAGTTGGAAACACCGAATGGTGCATTTGTGGGGGCAATTGTCGACGGCCGATGAATGTTTTTGTTGTCAAGAATTGGAGACACTTAATCAAAAGTTCGACGAGTCGGGGGTTGAATGCATAACTGCCCACGCAAAGTTTAGAATTGTGTGTGTCGATACGGACGTGCTAAATACTGTCCTTGTTGCAATTCACAACGCACGCTGTAATCCCTTACCGGAACCCATCGAGAACAGGTTAGTTGTTTTGAAAATCTAGCCGCAAAAGTTATTTGTTCATCATATAATTCGCATATTTATGATCACTTCTAGAACATGGCGTTTAGCAGCTTACCGTCAGTTTACTTGGTGGGTTCATAGTGTACTGGGAAGGAAAAACCGGCGAGTGATTCCAGCGTGCGTTGTGAAAGCAATTAGAAATGAATTTCCAGAGGAGAGTGGGGAATATGCCGGATTCAAACCAGCGGAAATCGATTTAAATTAAATTTTCTAGAACAAGCAATAGTGGATTTTAGCATGCTTTATTGATATCGACTTTTTAGAAATTTATGTTTTGCAAAAATAGTACTCGTCTTCGGCTAATTATAATACTTTACATAATTCTTTTAATTATTTTCTTTGGATTTTCAACAAGTTGTTCAATTCACCTTCGAAATATTAAAAATTAATAGCCATGATCAAGCACAATATGCATGGTTTGTTCTGAATAAATTTGAAATTTGAAAGAAATGTACTGTTTGCTGTTGGTTTCGATGTATATATAGATTGGATGGCATGTATAAAAGAGTTGTTGCTAATAATGATAATAGAAGTAGTAATTGTTGAAGGGCTGAATGGGAAAGATGGCTTGTTATTATATTGTTCAGCACACCAACATCATTGCTTTAAGTAACCTAAACTTGGCAACAGTTTGTTTTGAAAGTTAAATGGAAATAACATTTCCCAGAGCAAAGCACCAAAAAGCTAAAATTTTTTTGTTTGGTGTACATGTACAAAAAAAAATCCAGAGTGAGTGAACACATTGCCAAAAGATCACTACAGTCCTTCTTCTTTGCCTTTTCAGTTAGTTTTTTAGTGACACTTTTCGCTAAATGCCACACATCAAACTGGTGATCCACATCAGGGTAGATGCGTTTCATATCTGACTTTATGCTTACATGGCGATCAGTTGCCACAACCTTCACTTTTGCCCCTTTACCCTGGATATTTTACATGCACCTTTTAAATCCTTCTCTCTCCATGGCATTACTGCTGGTCACTTCGCTGACCTGAACAATTTGGAAGTCAACTATTTTGTCGTGGTGAGTGATGCAATATACTGCAAACCAAAGCAGACATTTCGTGACTTAATGAGCAATTGCGTGAGCGTTCCCTCCACATGTAAGATAAGAAAGTACTTCGAGTTGCATGTAGCTAAAATTAATTCAGACTCTTACCTCTTGCTTTGCTCTGTCATGCAAACGGTTTTCAGACGACAGTCGAGGCTTCTTTCTTGGCCGATGGACAAAAATTGTTGTTAGTGCATCCGGCTTCAATGTACGTGTTGCTTTCGACCCAAGAAGTTCTGCTTTAAGATCACGTTCAAAGCAGTCAGGCTCCAAGTGATCAGAACACAACCGAATATCTTTGGTAACCACAAAGTCAACTCGGGATATTTTTGCTAACCACTTTTGCAAGAGAGAATTTTGTGTAGGAAGACGGTGGAAACTTATTCCATGCTCCTTGCTAACAGATCGAGAATCCTTCGAGCATCCAACAGCACAACAATACACCATTACGACGAAACAGTATAAACGATCTATATGCACATAAAGTGAGTACTGAGTCTTACGCAAAATGGCTAGCTTTATTTATACCAAAGAGATTGCCGCATGACCGGAAAAATCAGCCTGAAATTTTCGAAAAGGTGCGATAACACATTACTAGTTGCGAAAGGAACATGACGTGCATTATAAATCGAGCTTAGTAGTTTACGAAATCGCAGTCATAGGATTTCCGTCTACGGACTTCGAAGGACCACGCTAACTCTAAATATAATTCAATCACTACCCTAAAACTGTCGCAATATTAACTTTAGAAGCTGACAATAATTATGCAATTAACTAAAATGACACAAATAGTCACAGGAGAACAGATCTGGCAAGCTCAATGTTTATTTCAAGCTCGGAGCATATGCACTCTTTACAGCTGTCGAACGTGATTTGACTTCTTTCACTATACTGAGAACAATTTAAGTAAACAAATGTCCAAACCAGGTGAATTTCATAATAATAAAATCGAAATAACTGGAGTAAATAATCCTATGTATTAAAAAACATACTTCGTCCGGCGAATGTTTCTAATGGTTTCGATTGCGGGCGAAAATCTTAACTTACGCTTTCATGTCCAAGTTTCCAATGAATATATCACAAGTGCAGAGGACTGCTTATAGGCATCTTTCCGTCTTAAATGTCGCAAATCTTTCTTACTGAGCTAAAAAAACAAGGTCAACATCACTCAAAATCCTGCCTCTGTTCATCAAGTGTCTCGCACATGTTCCCCATATCATACGTCATAGACTCCTAAAGTGACCGCTGACACACCTATTCTGAGCCGCAATGCCAATAGCCCAAAACCACAGTAAAAACTTTTATTTGAAGTTAAAAAAAAGGTCCAAATGGCAAAAAAAGTGTCAAACATCAATATACTGGGTCTAAACTATAAGAAAAAAAATACTTGATTTTTGCCTTCAGTTCCCCTTTAAAGGGCAATTGGTAGCCTTTCCTTCAGCGGTACATGTAAACCTAATCGCGATCGATCACGACAATGCGGTTTTAAAAGAAGAGTATTTTGAGCTTTTGTGGCACGGTTGCCCTTTTTATTCCTGCATCAGATATGAAAAATGTACACCCAGCACATGCGTGTAACACTTGCCCTACACGTGCAGGTTTCCTCGGAGTTGTGGAGTTTAGTGGATGTGGTGTTATTGTCGTGCATGAATTTGGTGACAAAATATGTGATCAAGATTTGGAATTTTGTATGCCGGGATAACAGATAAAGGTTGGTTAATCCCTTTTGCTTGACTAAATCATGTATTCTTGTGAAGAGCGTCGCCATCTAGAACGCAACTATAACTATGTAAATCGAACAAAGTTGCATGAAATGCTTAGAGTAAGACTTCTCAACCTTACAATAGACTTGCATCAGTATTTCATCTAAAGTAAATAATTTCAATTCTTGTTTTTGAGCTTAAATATCTTTGGTTATTTCATCCGTTATATTTGTTATTTAAAGTTGCAAGAATATTTTCAGGCATCATATCACTGCTCCTCACAAAGGTGAGGAATTAATAGCATAAGGCTGAACTATTTTCATGGGCTTTCATGTTTAATACTTGTTTTTGTAACAAGCAAATGGCATAATATCTTGCAAAAAAAAATTGTGGAGACTATATGTGGTGTCTCCATGTTGCAAGGCAAAGGTAAAAAAAAAGCTTGTCGCAGATGTTTAATCAGGACTTACATGATTCCTGCAAACACTTACTTGTCTCTACTGCATGTCCTCTTTTGTGCGCTGGTCTCTACTATGTGTTATGGCAGGATTTCGCGCGGCTCATCAGCACCTTTCAAATTGGTATCAGGAGGCAACCCCCTGCCCAACCCATTTTTCGTTTTTTGGAAATCAACCAAGAAACAATTACATTAAGATGCCTGTGATCTGCCGCTACTTTATTGACTCATTCTCAACTGTTTTAGGCTAACTTTAAGGCGTAATGTGTTTGTGGAATTAAGGTGACGTAGGGCGACTTAAGGCGAACTAGTGGCGACTTAAGGCGAGTTAGGGCGACTTAAGGTCCCAGATTACTCTGGCCTCATATAGAGGCCCATCGTTATGGAACTTTGTTCACTATAATGACAAGGAAGCATCAATGACCCTGAATTTTAATCAGCTTAGGAAGCGAGTCAGCGCTGAAGATTATTTTATAGATTTTAAGTTTGAATGTACGTCAACATCTAGTATAAGATGCAGTGTAGGAAATCAGAGCCACTTAGGCGAACCACAAAGGTCTAAAGAAATCTTGATCTCTTTATAGGAACACCTACACAATTCACACTCGTTGGCTTTCATTCCCGGATATACTAACGCTCTCATCCGCTGACCTAATACACTACATGCCTTTCTCTCTTCACTTTAACGCCTACAATCCAATATAAAAGACTTAACTATCCATACGCTTCTTAAAACATGTCTTAGAACTCTCACTTCGATACTTATACTGAAGAAAACTTAGGGTGCGTTCGATTGACCGTATTCCGGAATAGGAATACATGGAATATAAGTTAGAAATCCTTCGTTTTTACGGAGATTCACACTAAAATTGTCAAACACCTGCTAAAATGCTATTTTAAACGTATTTTCATTATCCTTGCTGCTTCGAAACGCGCCAAACATACCGTTTTAATCATCACTTCACGTATTCATATTCCGGAATAGGGTCAATCGAACGCGCCCTTAATGTCAGTCTGGTAATATTAATACAAGACTCTCGCAGACCAGTAATTGCTCAAATGCCACTCTCGAAACACAACAACAGGTTCGATAGTCTAAAGTTGTCCCACTTTAGTATAAAACATAAACATTTAGCTGTTTTGGGCGGCTAGCAATTCTTCCTGATCTCCTCAAAGGTTTATCGGCTGGAGAAGCAACAAAAGGACCAACGTCTGGTGGTGATTCTGCCATTGGTACAGGATCCTCCTCCACAGGCGGCAACTCCGTTGATTTGGTTTCAGTTGTGGGTTCAGCAGCCTCTAATGTACTTTCACGGTCTTCTCGGTCTGCTGTTAGAAACGGTTTGACGTGCTGAAGATTTCGCTTGTACTGAACTCCCTGTGGCGACTGTACTACCACCCGGGCCACCAGACCTTCGCTCTAAGTCTTTCCTTCGTCTTAACAACTCCCTGGTGCCCTTCATGCGCCAGACTAACAACTCTCTTGCGAAGACTTTGGGGGACAACAATTCTTGTTCTTCGAAGAAGCACATGGCCAATAAAGGTCAACTCATTGCGCACAGACAAGTATGACTTAGGAGCACTGTCTCATTTGCCTTCGATGAGACAATTTCTGACGGATTGTAACTCTGGATCCTGTGCCGAGATCCGTTCAATCTCCTTGATTCTCAAAGCCGTAGGAACAGCGTGCAGAGCTACGAAACGCACGTATCTATCATCTTGTATGGACTGATCTGAGGCAGGTATCGTTGTCGATCGGGAAAGAGAATCTGCCATATTCTTTCTTGAAGGCACATAAGAAACTCGATAGTTATAGGGTTGAAGACGCAGACCCCATCGCTCTATTCTAGCTGAGGGTCTTGACTTGAATGAATATGAATATGAAAATGAATATGACTTTTAGTGCTTCATGGTCGGTCACAAGGTCAAACTGGGGTAACCCATACGGGTAGAGGTGGAAGCGTTCACAGGCCCACACCAAGGCTAGTGCTTCCTTCTCCGTTTGACCGTAACGACACTCCACTTGACTCAAACTTCGAGTGGCGTAGCAGATGGCACGACTCTCTCTACCCTTCTCCTTGCACAAGTACTGCCCCAAGTCCCACGGGACTAGCATCAGCAATAACACGGGTAAATGCGTTCTTGTCAAAGTATGCAAGAACTGGTGCACTGGAAACTTAACCCTTCAATTTCTGAAATGAAATCCCCTGCTCCTCTCCCCAAACGAAGTTTCCTTAGGGGATCAACTGTTGTCGCAAAATTTGGAATAACCCTGGAACTGAATCCCACGAGCCCCAAGAAGCTCCGAACTTCTGAAGGTGTTGGCGGTTGACTTGCTTTAACAACGGCTCTCAATTTTTCTTCAGTCGGCCCGATCCCTTGCTTGCTAAGCAAAATACACATAAAAACCACTCTCGTCATTCGGAATGTGCACTTGTCAGCGTTCAATTGTTTTTCACTAAGTCGCTTCAAAACACAATTTAAATTCTTATCATGCTCCTCTATGTCTTGGCCATGAACAATAAGGTCATCTGCTATGTTAGCTACCCCCTGCACACCTGCCATTGACTGCGTGAAAATGTGTTGGTATTTTCGGGTGCAACATCAGGCCCGTAGCTGGAGTATTTCAAGGGGGATTCGTATCCATTTTTCTGACGAAAAACGTTTAGCTCAGAGTGGGGGTAGGGAAGAAAAAGCGCTTTTAATCAAACGTCAGTTTGGATCGCCCTAGTATTGTAAGTCCCTTAATTCCCTACTGTACAAAAGGCTAGTGCATTATTGGTATAACACAAACAGTCCGTATCGCAACAAGGGGCCACAGTAACATTAAGTGTCACAGCAAATTTGATAGCTCTACCATTCGCGGATGCATGGTAGCAAAAAACTCCACCACTTCTTCAAGGTCTATTTTCATGTCGTAATGGATATGCATAGGTGCAAGTGACGTTAATCTGTTCTCGCTCATCGTGCATCGCATATAGGTGTTTAACCTTCGCATCGCGCTGAAGGACCTTTCGCACTCGCAGCTAGTTACGGGCAAAGTGGATAGTATTTTGAGCAGAGTGAATATGTTGGGAAATTCATCCTCGTCGCACTGCTTCAGGGCTGTGGCACACGAGCCCGGGAGCTCTTCCTCCTCTGCATACTTGATTCTCCCGCCGAAATTCTGCCGGGAAGAGCTGTGGAGATGAAAGATCGTCCCTGTATATATCCACCACCCCTTGTAACTCTTGCGACTTCGTTTGAATCTCGTTCATTACAGAGGGACCCAAAGCAAGCAGCCTTGAGGCTTAGACGGTGACGGCATCGAAGCGCTCTCCTAGCTGCAAAATAATGTGGTCAAGAAATGGAGCAGCCACGTTGATCCGATAATACTCCTTTGCTGTTGGAGCTGGAGCGTTCAGTGGCGCGATGACGTTGCCTGCCAGCAACTCTGGGAGCTGTTGGCGCCACTCCCACCTTAGCTGCCATTGCCATTGCCTTCTCATACGCATCATCATACATCTTGTCCATATCGGCGCGCATGTACTGGTACGACTTGAGCACACTCGAAACCATCGTGAAAGCCTTGAAAATGTCATTGCTCGTCCGTTGCAACTTCGTTGTTAGGGCACTCATGTGCGACAGGTAGAGGTATCCAATGAAAAAAGTCACGACAAATTCAAAGTTCGTAATGGCTTGAAGTAGTCCAGAGGCATCCCGTTTTAGTGGCTGTGTTCCAGCATCCATAGAACTGGGCTGGACAGTCGTCGTGGTGTAGATTATGTGCCATGACTTCCAACACATACACGACATACTCGAAGGATTCATAAAAATGCTCGTACGCTTCAGACCTCTCTTACCATCTGGTCGTACAAAGAGTTATAAGAGACTTTTTCCGAAAACACAACAGTGAAAACAACAAATACTTTATTTTGAATAGGCTAGCCCAAGCTCAATCCTGACAATCCAAGAGTCGGCGCTCTGTTAGGTCGGCAACAGCAAAAAAAAAACAAAAATCTTGGGCCTCAAGGGGGGTTCGTTCGAACCCCTCGAACCACTCCCCTCCTACGGGCCTGAGCTACATTGACGCCAAAGCTTCGTCGTTTGTACCGGAAGATGTCATCATGGGAGGCAAAAGCAATGATATCCCTCGAGTCAGCATCCAATTCAATTTGGTGAAAACCCCACCTCCAATCCAATTTGAAGAACACAGCAGTTCCGTTAAGGCTCTCGAGCACTTCATCTATGGTTGGTATGGGCAATCTCTCACGGATAATGGCCTCGTTAGCCCTTCGCATATCGACACATAGTCGTTTGTCACCTGATGCCTTTGGCGCAACAACAATAGGGCTGACCCATGCTGTGGGTCCCTGAACCCTCTGAATGATGTCCTGTTCAAGGAGTTCATTAACTTTGGCAGTTACCTTCTGAACCACTGAAGTTACGCTATGATCAATATGCAGCTTTAATTGGTAGTTCTTCACTTTCCCAATGCCTTTAAATACACTGGGGTAGTTTGCTTTGAGTTGACCCACCAAAGAGTCGTCAACACTGTTACAGTTCCCTGTATTGACAGTTTCTGCTTGGCCTACACGAAGAATTCCAAGATCTGTGGCGGTTGAATAACCCAACAAACAACGCCCAGTTTTGATCACTATGAAATCTGCTACAATCCTTTTCTCGGTTATGGAAACTTCTATCTGAAACTGGGCATCAACTTCAAGTTTTCGGCCTCCATAAGCATACAACTTTGTGCATGGTTGTAACTCAATCTTTAACCCTGATGTTTAAGTTCTTGTACAGTACTCAAGTTAACTACATTGTAGATTACTTGCTGAACCTGAATCAATCATCATGTTTCTGATGACGCCACCAATGCTTACAGATATCACTGGCTCAGCAGAAGGTGACAAAGCGCATGTCTCTTCCTCTATAGTGAAAGCAAATGCATCATTCTCATCTGAGTTCTCAAACGGACCTTCAACACAATTGGCCTGACTTCCTTTACCTGGACGCCCCTGCCTTCCTCTCGATTGTTTGCTGGTGCTTTGTTTTCCAGGCTTCAAGCTTTTCCCTCCTTTGCAACAGCTAGCATAATGACCATACTTATCACATTTTGCACACTTTCTTCCTCGAGCCGGGCAACTCCTGTCCCTAACAAAGTACCCCTCTTGGCCACAATTAAAACACGTTTTGCCAAAGTTCCCCTTGTATCCATTTCCCGAGGTTTTCCTAACCACATTAGTGCTTGTTCTGGGCTCTTAATTCGGAGTAACCATTTGCTTCGCTTGCTCACGTGAGCGGCTTCCCACTTACGAACTTTATCTAATGCAGCTTCCAGAGTAATATTATTAACTTCCAGCAATTTCTTCTTCAATTCAACATCTGCCAACTTTTTAATAAGTTGATCAAAGATTCACCAAAATTGCAATGACGAGCTTGTTTGCGTAAACGGACCATGAATTTGTCAGCTGTTTCCCCCTGCATTGTTGCTACTTGACGAAAAACGTGGCGCTCATACGGGACATTGTTGTCGGCGCGAAAATGAGCATCCAGTTTTCGAAGACACACGGAGAAGACATCATCCCTCACAGCACGGAAACACAGAAAGCTGTAAAAATCTCGAACAAAAGTCTATTTTTCAACTGGGCACACTTTATCCACACGGAATCAATGAACGCCTCTCATTCCATTAATCTATTCACAGGCAAACGCGCGTCATCCTATTTCTACCAATAGCAAAGCTCCTCCGCACACATATAAACCTACAACAACCACAATTCCTCTATTCGCTCCGACGAAGGGCTAACGCTCGAAACGTCAGCCTTCCAAATCTTTCACGGGGGTAATTCGACCTTTATTAACTCGTTTGATAAAATCAATTTCTAGTCTAAGTAAATGCCTTCCAGCTAACCCTAACCCTCATTTTAAATAATAAACTCTTAGTACACATGCAGGATATTGTGAATATTTTTTTACTGGAACATTGACAGCTTTACTTCTTTTGTTACTTGAAAAGGCAATAGATATAATTTTCTCAAATCTCCTTCTGGTAGCCACACACAACACCGCAAATATTAATAGAGGAAATGACTTGTAAAAAAATTTATAGTAAGCTGCTGTCTCTTCGATCAAAGCCTCCGCCGACTTGTAAAAAAGGGGTTAATTGAGAAAGAAGACTCCCCACGCTGCCCTTTTTGTCCAGCAGATCATATCATCATTCATCTTTTCACTGAGTTGCGCAAGCCACTTTTGTTCTGGAAGGAGCCAGAACAAAGTGGCTTGCGCAACTCAGTGAAAAGATGACGGTTTTTAGATTAAGTTTCGCACATGATGAACTCAAAATTATCGCTTTCACTAAAAGAATTATGTTTGGTATTATTAATAACGATTCTAAATTCTGTCTAGCCCTTAGGAAAGTATTTTCTTTACGAAAAGCTCTTAACGGTAAATTTTACATCTTTAATGAATTTGTTTCCCTGGCTCGTGATAAAAGGGGCTAGAAAAATATATTTCTTGTACGACTAGTTGCGAAAAAGAGTTCAGAACAAAATGGTCTGTTTTTTCGTCTCTTTTAAATACGGTGTGAAATTGTGTTTGCTTAACCGATTGCTCTCTCATTTAATTTTAGTTACTACTAAAGTTTTTATTCTATTAGGTTTCTCTTTTGTCAGCTTCAAGTTGTAGTGTTTGTTAGTGTTGCAGATTGTCTTTTATGAATGTTAACTGCACGTGTGTATGTTCAATAAAGTTGAATTTAAAGTAAAAAAAAAAAAGAAGAAGAATTGGGAAAAAAGAAGGATCGAAGCTTCATGAGGTAAGACTTTTAGGAGGGTGAGAATTGGAAATGTGTTTAGGTGCTAATTAATTTATAAGGATTTCGTATTTCCCGTTTTCTTATCATTTCCTGAGGTGGGCAAAAACTGACCGGAACAGGAAACTAACTCAGCAGTTATAGAAAGGAAGCACGCTTTGCTTTAATAATCCTTCAATACAAACCACAAAAGTCCAATTATGACGCGCTGATTTTGAGGTATTTTCGCACTTTCCTTCATTCTTAATAAAGATGTTTCTCGTGGCACGCAAAGCCATATCGCCGAGGCATTCTCTTTTCCGGTCATTTTGTCTGAGTCATACGAATTAGTTCAGATCTACACTATTCGTGAGCACGTGTTTCTAAAGGTGTTAAAAATGCTTGACAGAAATCAAAACATTTTTACCAGAATGAATTTCCGATCTTTTAGCCACTGGTTCTTTACTTGTTCGGGCTCGTGAGAGGAAAGCTCACAGTAAACCACGCAGCCAACAGCAACTTAAGAAAAAAATAATACGCAAGATTTTGTAAATATTCTCGATCGTGAGGCGATTTTTCTCTGAAGTTTGAGTTGTATGCAATTGATTTAAGTGATTGATTTCGTCATCTGCGGAGGTCAATTCAGCCAAGTTGTGTCCTATTTGCTTCTGTTAAACTCTGTCTGGGAGTATGTACAACTCGGGCTGGACAGCAAACATGTAAAATTCGCATCGAAATAATGACCCAATCAAGGCCCCAATATTTTTCGTCAAGCGCAGTGCCAGTTTGACCGTGAGTCATGGCCCGGGGAGCCGGGGACTCCCATGTAAAAAGGAAGGGGGTGCTCGTCTGAAATTTTGAAAAGAACCCCTAAGAGGTACCAAGATCCTGTCTTGTGGGCGTGGCATTAATTTTTTTCTCACCCCTAAGAGATACCAAATTATGGGTTTTAATTAGACAAAATTAAAAATTTGTTAATTGTTAAATGTCTCCTGTCATAATTTTTTGGCTCCTGTGGACCTTTTGAGCCCGAACACCATAAGAGGTACCAAAAGTGCTTTTTTGACCCCTAAAAGGTACGACGAGCTCCCCTGTCCTTTTTATATGGGAGTCACCCTCCCCCCCCCCCCCCCCCACCCCGGGAGTCATGGGCTCCTGTCGTGAGCCAGACGTCCTAGCCTGCTCGGAATTGGCCACTTGCGAAAGAGGGGACGCGTAAAGCAAGAGAGAGAAAACCTCCTTTTTTCGCTAAACAAAGGCCTGGTTCTCAGCAGAACTCTACCTTCTGAGTCATTCGAACCGCCCGTTTGAGTCAGTCACGCAAGCGAGCCAAGGGGAGAATGGGAGATATAGAATGGCTTGCTGGATATAAAATGATTATCTATCACTTCACACCCAGCGCGCTCGCGTAGAAAAATTGTTTTATTAAAAACTCCATAAAAATGTTCTCGTGAATGGTATTGTCGACTAAAGTATCGATTTCTACCTCGGTCAATTCCGGTCCAAAAACGGGTTTTGTTGACGCGTTCTTTGACTACATTAGGTACAGCAGGTATATCAACTGATACGCTGTGTCCGGCGAGCCAATATGAAAATGCAGGAAATGTGATATCCGTAGTAGAATGGGATCACCATTCTCCCCTCGGCTCGCTTGCCTGCTTGTGCCTGCTCACAAATTTACCATTGCCACATGGTGAGGAGAAGGCTTCGGTAACAGGCGTTTCCGCGGAATTTCTGAAAAGCCAGAAAAACTGTTTCTCGATGTCCAGTTATGCCGGGTGCAATACCCAGCGAAAATTCAGCCAAACTTGTCGAAATGAGACGAAAGCTTCCCTGATTTCGCACATACATTTCAAAACATATTTATATCGTGGATTAGCCTACTAGAGGCGTCTATTATCTTCACAGGTTAGTTTGGTAGAAGCATTTCAACTCGGTATTTCAACCAAATCATCAAATAAAATGATGTCGACGTCAAGCCTTCATCGAAAAACGTGATTCTTTTGCAGCCTTTCGTCAAGTTTTCAACCGTTAATTGCACTGAGACGCCATCATGATGGCTGCTTGTCAGATGGAGTGATAAATGATTAAAGCTGACAAGGAACCATCCGAATAACAACCGCTATTAAAAATATATTTAAACCTGCGGCTTGACCACAAATTTAATCAAATGATGCCAAGATGTCGACTTCTTGAGGCGCAAGGCCGATTGAGTAGAAAACATTATCAGAGAGGTTCATCATTGGATTTACCAAAAGTCAAACAACGCAAATCATTCGAGTCATTATGTTCTCAGCAGTTCTGGTGTGGCTCATCAAATTTGCATTTAAGCTGCCATGGGCTTAATGGAAAGTTCACCGCAATATTTAGTTATTGACCTGTCAAGTTACCTTGCCGTGTAAGTGTGCCGAATGATGTAAATGAATTGTAGTGTACACAAATTAGAATGCCACCCATGTTTCGAGTGATTTCGCTCATTGATATCCATCTGCGGTTTCAAAGGCCTCATGTGACTCTATAGAGTGCTCAGCAGCTTGTTAAAAATCCCTCCGGCAAAGAGGGTATCTCTTTCTGTGGCTATAAAATAAATGTTATAATTTCTTTTATCACTACTATTGACTCTCCCAAAGGAACGAGCTGTTAATCAACAAGCTTAAAATAATGTGAAATTTAGCGTTACCGAGATTACGAGTTGCTTTTGCCTTGCAAACCGTCCCGTCTCAGCACCTGATAAGGCAAAATTTTTAGTACAAGATACCCGTAACTTTGCTATAAATTTTATTTGATAAAATAAACGACGGAGATGAGACCGACCTCTACTCCTTCAGGGGACTATATTGACCTATAACCATATGTTCTAGAGCTTTTCTTCTGAAATCTCTACTTTCGTGTGCTACAACTGCATGACAAGACATGTAACTGTCTTTAGTGTACCCTCTTTTTTTTATAAGAACGTCTAATTTTGGAGATGAGGCTGGGCGCTCTTATATATTTTTGTGATGTAAGGCTGAAAACCGGTATTCTTCAGATGTTCTTAAATATACATCAGACTCATGGCCGAAGTCAGTTACTGAACTTCATATAAATAAGAACTGCTCATTACAAACTGAGATGTGTATCATGCAATAACAAAATCATTATGTTACTCAAAATATGCCCTTAAGCGTTTGGGTTATTTTACATTAATTTACCTTTTATCTTATGCTTTCATTTAAAATACAAATGCGCAAAATGAAAAAGGTTCAAGTTCTTAATCGTCTCTCCAGAGCGTGAGGAACTTCTTAATACGTTCTTAAATTTTGGTTAATCTCAGCCTCGACGTTCTTATAAGAAAAAAATTCTTATAAAAGAAAAAGAGTGTAATTTATACACTCAAACTAATTTCCATAACCTTTTTACCGTGATTTCCTCAAAACCATGCTTATCCACCAGCGGACGCAACCGACCCAGCCCTTTCCTGAAATGGGGCTAGGCTGAGCCAAGTTGCTTGTCCGCTTTTTTCCGCAATGAAGAGCAAATTTCCCATGATCGCATGAAGATGGTTATCTCAACACAGCATTGATAAAATGATCCAGAATACAACAAGAATCAAGTTTGCTATTCTTACTATGACTTTACTGGCTGACGGACCAGCCTTAAATAGAGCTGAAGTATATACATTTTTTGCGTTAGTAAAGAAATTTACAACCTTGAAGTTTTTGAAGTTTCCTTGATGAGGTGTAAATGCAATTTCACAACAAGGGATACGGCCCTCGACAAATTTACAGGTATATACATTTTTTTGTGTTAGAAAATAGACATACATCCTTGAAGTTTACTTTTGTGAAGTTTGTCGCCGGTAAATTTAAATGAAATCATTTCCAGAACAGGACACGAGACGAATCTCTCTAAGTGTTCGAATTGCAGTCCTTGAAACTAGTACTCGTTTATTTTACGGCAGACGTTTTTCAAACGGTTTACATTCCCATCTCCTTGAACCTGTTATTCATGACAAGTGTCTTTCTAAGCTCCAACAGGGACGTGTTCCTATCTCCTTTAATGTCTCTCTCGATCTCTTTACAAATGGCCATTCTTCTTGTTGAGAAGCTCTTACTTCTCTGCACTCTTTCCCTCAACACTGTATCAAAACAGCAATCAAGTTCGTCATCGTTTTCAGTTTCTAGTTCCTTGTCATTGCAAATGCGCTCCGTTCGCTTAAAGCATAGCCCCAGTTTTTTATGGAACCCTAAGAGTTCATCTTCACTGACTGATAACCGTTCGAGGTGATTCAGGCTCGCATAAGGGACTTGTTTGTCTGCCTTTCGCTTGTAAAACACTCTAACAACAGAGTGCTTGATTCGTGTCCATGTGGCCTCAGTGCAAAGGCCTGTTTTGAATAACTCTGCATTGACATCCTTTATAACGCTGCTCCCCACAAGAAATCGTGTATTCTTCTTTGTTTGAATATTTCCTTGGCACATCTGATTCAGTGTTCCTTTTCGTTTTAAATGCATATTTAAGTTAAGCGTGTTAATTGTAAACAAGAACGCTGCTTGAGTTCTTCTTCTTGTGGAAGTCGCCAATGAAAACACTATGGTGAGTTTTATACGTTGCATCAACTGGGTGCATGTTTTGTGTAATGGCAAAGGCATTAACAGATAATTATTGACAACTTCCTTTTACATGCAAGATACCATTTGGAGCTATTTTTAGGACACCAGTTAACACCAACTGTGCATCATATAACACCCCACCCTTTTCAAGAGGTGCTGAAAACACATAGTAAAAGTTTACGTTCTTTTGCTGTCGGTCTGAAGTGTCTCGATAACGAGCTGCAACAAATTTTCATGCAATACGTTCAGTCCTTTATCTTAGAGAGATCGAAGTCCTTAAAGTCAAAACCACCAGTTTTTTTCGTTGCGGTATTCCATAGAAGGAAACCGTCTCATGAATAAATATCTTTGTCATCAAGCAATTACAAGATCGATGAAAACTTCCTGTCATCTGTGAGAAATTCCTTCTTTGTGGACGTGACAACCTTTGAAAGAAGAGAGTGGGTGTGTTAGAACAGCATTCCTTGTTGACAAATTGAAGATCTGATTTATCGACCGATAAACAAACAAAAACTAATTTCGGGTGAAACTGGTGATTTTATGAAATCGTTTGTTTTGAATCCGCGGCAAAGATTGCTTTATAAGGCAATGATTGAAATCATAAAGACTTCTCAGCAATAGCTGACGCCCTTCTTTATCGATTCCCACCAAAAATTTAAAGCATCGAAGAAAATAGGATTCCGCAGCTGCATTATTCAAATCAAAAGTAATTTACTATGTTATTATGCGATTGAAATCTTTATCGGCGGCTGAGAGATGCTCGTCCGACTTATTCTCTTCTGAAGTCTTGTTTTAAATCTATTAATGTTAGAATGAATGCAATTAAATTGTGGTTTGAAAAAGTCTTGAGGATTGTAACCTTCAACTCATTCTACAGTGTGCTTTTATTCTTGCATTGTGTGTAATTCTAAAGAATTTAAGATAGAACGATAGGCTATCATTCCTATAGTTCTTGCTTGGGTGGCATCAGGCAAAAATTTCGTCAACCTTGAAATGAATGTTTCCTCTTTCTATGAAAATTACAAACTAACTGAATCTATTCAACTGAAACCTAATAATTCCCGAAAGCAGAAAGCTTCAGTCAAAGTTTTATTTCCGTAGCTAAAAGTTCCTCTTGACCTTTGTCACGGCTAGCCGGTGAGCCATAACGGATTCCATTGGATGCCAAGACTCTTCTATGGTCACAGGAGACGGAACTGAGTGGTAAAGCCTGCGAATTCTGCTGTTGCTATATACATTTCGTAGTCGAGCATATTACTGCCTAAGAATCGGCCCTGAGAAGTCACCTGAACTATTTTAAACTCTCGCTATTTTTCTAGAAAAAAGTTTGTGTAGAAAGTCACTCTTAGCCTGAGACATACAACAGGAACTTAATTTAAAATCTGCGCCCTTCTTAGTGCTTGATGTGTTAAGCTTCAACTTCCAGTGTCAAATCTTTTGCTCCCATCTCCTGTTCCATGAGGCAAACTGGAGTCCAGGGTGAAGCACGCTATATAGACACTGTATAGACTTCTTTCGAACTGGTGGCCAAATAAAATATTAACTCTGTTTTAAAGCTAATAAGCCTTTCTAACCACCCTACGACAAGAAATTTTCAAAAGAATAACTCTTTCAAAATGAGGGCAGTAGGTCCAATTAACATAAATACAAAAGAATGTAAAAGAAGTCGCCATTTATGAAAGTGGTCAACAGGTTGATCTTCCAAAAACTAACCGTCACAAGTGGTATATCAATATTTGTCGCTTAGAATCCCCTTTGCCTAATGCTTATGAAGTTTCAATGAAAAAGTGTCATCTCTTGTGGTATTTATACTATGTGTCACGTATTCACGTATTTGTCTCGCTGGTCATATGAGTTAGGGTTAGGGTTCTGATTAGCGTGAGAGCTAAGAACCCGAGTTCGAGTCTTGTTGGTGTTGTTGTTGTGTATTCAAATCATCTTGCATAGTGTAGGAAAGATATCTACTCACAAACATTCTTTTTGTCTTTACAATGTGCAAACCACAGATATAAAAGAACCCTTCTCTTTGATAACCAATAAGACCCCAGATTTTTTCAATAGGCGAGACCAGTTATTACCTTGCTTTTATTTGTTTATGTCCCTAATGGGGATTACCAAGGAGACTGTTACTAAAACAAGTCGGTATCGGTCAAACACAGCCGAATATCTCGGCCGACTACGTTCAAACCAATCAGTCGGAAGATCGTGGGTCCGACTTCATCAAAAGGGCACTCGGATTTCTTCCGAGCATCACCGAGAGACAATGGCAAAAATCATCTTATCATTTCATTTACTGAATTGTGACATTTGCCGTCTCCGTCACTGCAAAGGCAAAAATGAATCATTCGGATAATCCACTCCTAGCAGCTAGCAGTATAGAGAGATAATTTTCAAATAAATATGTTGTAATGTTTCAGTTCCCACGAGTCTCCGGACAAGGAATCGGAAGGTATGAGGTTCGACTCCACCAAAGGAGCACTCCTTTTTTCCCCTATTAATCACCGAGTACACGGATCTCCATTTCATTTAGCTGGTTCTACATTTGCTATCTCTTTCGAACTGTATAACATTAGTATACAACAGTTACCTTAGAGAGCACGATTTTCGATATGCGGGCTCAACCCAAATCACCAAGGTTGGGTTACCTCGCTCCGGCTTCTAAAAAGGCGACACACTGTTTAGATTTCATACTTAGAACTTAGTTTCGGAGGAATGTCTGTTCACAGAACAGGGATGATAATTTTAGTTTCATTTTATCTGGGATTACATGCATATTAAATTTTCATACAGACGGCTGTGTTCTATGCGGGAATTTGTTATGGGTGGTTTCCGGTCTCATTGAAACCGAAACGTCTTCTGAGGAAAAGCGTAAAGCCCGAAAAAGGAATATCCGTCATATATTGCATCATCACTTGTTGCACTCTTTCCCTGGGGCAACTGTTCAATCCTTCTTTGTGTTTTAAAAAAATTAGATATCTTTGAGAGTATGTTTTGGTCTAGGTGGGAAAGAAATCCATCCGCCTCTTAAGACTTCCGGGAGATGCATGTTCGAGGCCGTGGACAACATCACTCAAAAGAAACTGGTAAAGAGTTGTCCACGTGAGTTGCTCCGGGAAAGTCAACATGGCGACGAAAGGAGATACATTTTCGCCACTTTTGAAGAGATCTTTCTCAGAGAATGTGGAAGCCTCGTGTTTCACTGACGAGAAACATGGCTCTAGTATTCTGAAAGGGCTTTTTGGTTTGTACAAAGATGGTAGATACGCCGATATCAGTTTAAAAATTGGCAAAGAACGAACGCTGAAAGCCCACCGTGTAGTGCTGGCCTCGTTTAGTCCGTATTTCGAAGCTCTTCTTGGAAATAACTGGAAAGAAGGAAAAAAGGAAGAGATAGAGATTCTTGGTCTAGACGAAAGCGCCGTCAGCGATTTGATAGAATTCGCCTATTCGGGGAATATTAACATCAGCAGAGACAATGTTCAAACTTTACTGGAAGCTGCAAACTATTTGGGAATCGAATTCGTGAAGAAATCTTGTGGGGATTTCTTGAAGCAGGGAGTAGATGTCAAAACCTGTCTGGGCATTTGGCAGTTAGCGGATGTATTCGCCTTGGAAGGACTGAGTAACGAAGCCAAGAACTATGCTCTGAGGCATTTCACCCAAGTGTGCAAGGAAGATGAATTTCTCCGTCTTCCAATAAAGCTTCTAACTGATCTGCTTTCTGAAGAAGAAATTTTTGTTGTGGTTGAAGATTTGATCCCCTGCGTAGAAGAGAGAGAAAAGATTGTGTTGCAGGCAGTGTTACAGTACATTGAACAGGACACAGAAAAGAGAAAAACTCATCTTACTCAGTTGCTTCATCTTGTCAGACTCCCAACTTTATCAACAGAATACCTCCAAGAGGTTAGTGCTCATGAGCTTATCAAAAGCAAATTTGATGAACTGCTGGAAAAAGCCAAACAACTGAAAGTGCTCCCTCCAGAGAATGATATGCCTGATGAAAAGTGGGCAGAGCCAAGGAAGTTTGCAAAATATGTCTTTTCGTGGGGACGTTGCTTTGCCAATGGCGGCCAGGTGCAACCTGAAATTGCATGGTGTACAAACAAGGAAATGTTTGAAGATTTGGAGAACGATCATTATGTGACTGGAATGGAACTGTGGATTCGGCAGTGGGATGGGAGGTCTGTGCTTGGTGGCCTCAAGATTTACTACAAAGATAACAGTGCGATGACATTTGGTCATAACAGTGAAGGCATTTGTGCTGAAAATACTCGGGAAGACCATGAGCATCATGAATTTCATCTGGAAAAGAATGAGAAGATCGTCAAAGTTGATGTTCAATCTGGGTGGATGATTGATTGTCTCACATTCTACACAAACAAGAAAGACGAAGATGGGAAGCAAAAATGCTATGGCCCATATGGAGGAAATGGTGGTTCGTTTAGTTCAGAGCTTGCGCCTGGATCTTATGGATATCTTGGTGGAGTTGCTGGTGCTGTGGTAAAGTCTCAAGGAGACGCTGGTATCACACGGTTGCAATTTGTTTGGCGATCATACGTTTTGCCTGGCGATCCTGTTCCACTGAAACGTCGCTGCAGAGTTGCCAATTCCTTTGATGATGATGATGATGATGATGATGAAGATGATGAATACGATTTTTATGAGGATGCCAATGACGACTATGAGGATTATGAGGATGGAGACGACTATGATGATTATGAGCCAGTTTGACCGTGAGTCATAGCCCGGGGAGCCGGGGACTCCCATATAAAAAGGAAGTGGGTGCTCGTCTGAAATTTTGAAAAGAACCCCTAAGAGGTACCAAGATCCTGTCTTGTGGGCGTGGCATTAATTTTTTTTTCACCCCTAAGAGATACCAAATTATGGGTTTTAATTAGACAAAATTAAAAATTTGTTAATTGTTAAAAGTCTCCTGTCATAATTTTTCGGCTCCTGTGGACCTTTTGAGCCCGAACACCATAAGAGGTACCAAAAGTGCTTTTTTAACCCCTAAAAGGTACGACTAGCTTCCCTGTCCTTTTTATATGGGAGTCACCCCCACCCCGGGGGTCATGGGCTCCTGTCGTGAGCCAGACGTCCCAGCCTGCTAGGAATTGGCCACTTGCGAAAGAGGGGACGCGTAAAGCAAGAGAGAGAAAACCTCCTTTTTTCGCTAAACAAAGGCCTGGTTCTCAGCAGAACTCTACCTTCTGAGTCATTCGAACCGCCCGCTTGAGTCAGTCACGCAAGCGAGCCAAGGGGAGAATGGGAAATATAGAATGGCTTGCTGGATATAAAATGATTATCTATCACTTCACATCCAGCGCGCTCGCGTAGAAAAATTGTTTTATTAAAAACGCCATAAAAATGTTCTCGTGAATAGTATTGTCGACTAAAGTATCGATTTCTGCCTCGGTCAATTCCGGTCCAAAAACGGGTTTTGTTGACGCGTTCTTTGACTACATTAGGTACAGCAGGTATATCAACTGATACCCTGTGTCCGGCGAGCCAATATGAAAATGCAGGAAATGTGATATCCGTAGTAGAATGGGATCACCATTCTCCCCTCGGCTCGCTTGCCTGCTTGTGCCTGCTCACAAATTTACCATTGC
This sequence comes from Montipora capitata, assembly GCA_949126865.1. NCBI lineage: Eukaryota > Metazoa > Cnidaria > Anthozoa > Scleractinia > Acroporidae > Montipora > Montipora capitata. The sequence continues at coordinate 24,711,510 of OX421449.1, read as the reverse complement.
CACATGGTGAGGAGAAGGGTTCGGTAACAAGCGTTTCCGCGGAATTTCTGAAAAGCCAGAAAAACTGTTTCTCGATGTCCAGTTATGCCGGGTGCAATACCCAGTGAAAATTCAGCCAAACTTGTCGAAATGAGACGAAAGCTTCCCTGATTTCGCACATCCATTTCAAAACATATTTATATCGTGTATTAGCTTATTAGAGGCGTCTATTATCTTCACAGGTTAGTTTGGTAGAAGCATTTCAACTCGGTATTTCAACCAAATCATCAAATAGAATGATGTCGACGTCAAGCCTTCATCGAAAAACGTGATTCTTTTGCAGCCTTTCGTCAAGTTTTCAACCGTTAATTGCACTGAGACGCCATCATGATGGCTGCTTGTCAGGTGGAGTGATAAATGATTAAAGCTGACAAGGAACCATCCGAATAACAACCGCTATTAAAAATATATTTAAACCTGCGGCTTGACCACAAATTTAATCAAATGATGCCAAGATGTCGACTTCTTGAGGCGCATGGCCGATTGAGTAGAAAACATTATCAGAGAGGTTCATCATTGGATTTACCACAAGTCAAACAACGCAAATCATTCGAGTCATTATGTTCTCAGCAGTTCTGGTGTGGCTCATCAAATTTGCATTTAAGCTGCCATGGGCTTAATGGAAAGTTCACCGCAATATTTAGTTATTGACCTGTCAAGTTACCTTGCCGTGTAAGTGTGCCGAATGATGTAAATGAATTGTAGTGTACACAATTTAGAATGCCACCCATGTTTCGAGTGATTTCGCTCATTGATATCCATCTGCGGTTTCAAAGGCCTCATGTGACTCTATAGAGTGCTCAGCAGCTTGTTAAAAATCCCTCCGGCAAAGAGGGTATCTCTTTCTGTGGCTATAAAATAAATGTTATAATTTCTTTTATCACTACTATTGACCCTCCCAAAGGAACGAGCTGTTAATCAACAAGCTTAAAATAATGTGAAATTTAGCGTTACCGAGATTACGAGTTGCTTTTGCCTTGCAAACCGTCCCGTCTCAGCACCTGATAAGGCAAAGTTTTTAGTACAAGATACCCGTAACTTTGCTATAAATTTTATTTGATAAAATAAACGACGGAGATGAGACCGACCTCTACTCCTTCAGGGGACTATATTGACCTATAACCATATGTTCTAGAGCTTTTCTTCTGAAATCTCTACTTTCGTGTGCTACAACTGCATGACAAGACATGTAACTGTCTTTAGTGTACCCTCTTTTTTTTATAAGAACGTCTAATTTTGGAGATGAGGCTGGGCGCTCTTATATATTTTTGTGATGTAAGGCTGAAAACCGGTATTCTTCAGATGTTCTTAAATATACATCAGACTCATGGCCGAAGTTACTGATCTTCATATAAATAAGAACTGCTCATTACAAACTGAGATGTGTATCATGCAATAACAAAACCATTATGTTATTCAAAATATGCCCTTAAGCGTTTGGGTTATTTTACATTAATTTACCTTTTATCTTATGCTTTCATTTAACATACAAATGCGCAAAATGAAAAAGGTTCAAGTTCTTAATCGTCTCTCCAGAGCGTGAGGAACTTCTTAATACGTTCTTAAATTTTGGTTAATCTCAGCCTCGACGTTCTTATAAGAAAAAATTCTTATAAAAGAAAAACAGTGTAATTTATACACTCAAACTAATTTCCATAACCTTTTTACCGTGATTTCCTCAAAACCATGCTTATCCACCAGCGGACGCAGCCGACCCAGCCCTTTCCTGAAATGGGGCTAGGCTGAGCCAAGTTGCATGTCCGGATTTTTGCCGCAATGAAGAGCAAATTTCCCCGATGATCGCATGAAGATGATTATCTCAACACAGCATTGATAAAATGATCCAGAATACAACAAGAATCAAGTTTGCTATTCTTACTATGGCTTTACTGACCGACGGACCATCCTTAAATACAAGTATATACATTTTTTGCGTTAGTAAAGAAATTACAACCTTGAAGTTTTTGAAGTTTCCTTGATGAAGTGTAAATGCAATTTCACAACAAAGAACACGGCCTTCGACAAATTTACAGGTATATACATTTTTTGGTCTTAGCAAATAGACATACATCCTTGAAGTTTACTGTTGTGAAGTTTTTGGCCGGTAAATTTAAATGAAATCATTTCCAACAGGACCCGAGACGAATCTCTTTAAGTGTTCGAATTGCAGTCCTTGAAACTAGTACCCGTTTATTTTACGGCAGACGTTTTTCAAACGGTTTACGTTCCCATCTCCTAAATATCTTTGTCATCAAGCAATTACAAGATCGATGAAAACTTCCTGTCATCTGTGAGAAATTCCTTCTTTGTGGACGTGACAACCTTTGAAAGAAGAGAGTGGGTGTGTTAGAACAGCATTCCTTGTTGACAAATTGAAGATCTGATTTATCGACCGATAAACAAACAAAAACTAATTTCGGGTGAAACTGGTGATTTTATGAAATCGTTTGTTTTGAATCCGCGGCAAAGATTGCTTTATAAGGCAATGATTGAAATCATAAAGACTTCTCGGCAATAGCTGACGCCCTTCTTTATCGATTCCCACCAAAAATTTAAAGCATCGAAGAAAATAGGATTCCGCAGCTGCATTATTCAAATCAAAAGTAATTTACTATGTTATTATGCGATTGAAATCTTTATCGGAGGCTGAGAGATGCTCATCCGACTTATTCTCTTCTGAAGTCTTGTTTTAAATCTATTAATGTTAGAATGAATGCAATTAAATTGTGGTTTGAAAAAGTCTTGAGGATTGTAACCTTCAACTCATTCTACAGTGTGCTTTTATTCTTGCATTGTGTGTAATTCTAAAGAATTTAAGATAGAACGATAGGCTATCATTCCTATAGTTCTTGCTTGGGTGGCATCAGGCAAAAATTTCGTCAACCTTGAAATGAATGTTTCCTCTTTCTATGAAAATTACAAACTAACTGAATCTATTCAACTGAAACCTAATAATTCCCGAAAGCAGAAAGCTTCAGTCAAAGTTTTATTTCCGTAGCTAAAAGTTCCTCTTGACCTTTGTCACGGCTAGCCGGTGAGCCATAACGGATTCCATTGGATGCCAAGACTCTTCTATGGTCACAGGAGACGGAACTGAGTGGTAAAGCCTGCGAATTCTGCTGTTGCTATATACATTTCGTAGTCGAGCATATTACTGCCTAAGAATCGGCCCTGAGAAGTCACCTGAACTATTTTAAACTCTCGCTATTTTTCTAGAAAAAAGTTTGTGTAGAAAGTCACTCTTAGCCTGAGACATACAACAGGAACTTAATTTAAAATCTGCGCCCTTCTTAGTGCTTGATGTGTTAAACTTCAACTTCCAGTGTCAAATCTTTTGCTCCCATCTGCTGTTCCATGAGGCAAACTTGAGACCAGGGTGAAGCACGCTATATAGACACTGTATAGACTTCTTTCGAAATGGTGGCCAAATAAAATATTAACTCTTTTTTAAAGCTAATAAGCCTTTCTAACCACCCTACGACAAGCAATTTTCAAAAGAATAATTCTTTCAAAATGAGGGCAGTAGGTCCAATTAACATAAATACAAAAGAATGTAAAAGAAGTCGCCATTTAGGAAAGTGGTCAACAGGTTGATCTTCCAAAAACTAACCGTCACAAGTGGTATATCAATATTTGTCGCTTAGAATCCCCTTTGCCTAATGCTTATGAAGTTTCAATGAAAAAGTGTCATCTCTTGTGGTATTTATACTATGTGTCACGTATTCACGTATTTGTCTCGCTGGTCATATGAGTTAGGGTTAGGGTTCTGATTAGCGTGAGGGCTAAGAACCCGAGTTCGAGTCTTGTTGTTGTTGTTGTTGTGTATTCAAATCATCTTGCATGGTGTAGGAAAGATATCTACTCACAAACATTCTTTTTGTCTTTACAATGTGCAAACCACAGATATAAAAGAACCCTTCTCTTTGATAACCAATAAGACCACAGATTTTTTCAATAGGCGAGACCAGTTATTACCTTGCTATTATTTGTTTATGTCCCTAATGGGATTACCAAGGAGACTGTTACTAAAACAAATAGGTATCGGTCAAACACATTCAAACCAATCAGTCGGAAGATCGTGGGTCCGACTTCATCAAAAGGGCACTCGGATTTCTTCCGAGCATCACCGAGAGACAATGGCAAAAATCATCTTATCATTTCATTTACTGAATTGTGACATTTGCCTTCTCCGTCACTGCAAAGGCAAAAATGAATCATTCGGATAATCCACTCCTAGCAGCTAGCAGTATAGAGAGATAATTTTCAAATAAATATGTTGTAATGTTTCAGTTCCCACGAGTCTCCGGACAAGGAATCGGAAGGTATGAGGTTCGACTCCACCAAAGGAGCACTCCTTTTTTCCCCTATTAATCACCGAGTACACGGATCTCCATTTCATTTAGCTGGTTCTACATTTGCTATCTCTTTCGAACTGTATAACATTAGTATACAACAGTTACCTTAGAGAGCACGATTTTCGATATGCGGGCTCAACCCAAATCACCAAGGTTGGGTTACCTCGCTCCGGCTTCTAAAAAGGCGACACACTGTTTAGATTTCATACTTAGAACTTAGTTTCGGAGGAATGTCTGTTCACAGAACAGGGATGATAATTTTAGTTTCATTTTATCTGGGATTACATGCATATTAAATTTTCATACAGACGGCTGTGTTCTATGCGGGAATTTGTTATGGGTGGTTTCCGGTCTCATTGAAACCGAAACGTCTTCTGAGGAAAAGCGTAAAGCCCGAAAAAGGAATATCCGTCATATATTGCATCATCACTTGTTGCACTCTTTCCCTGGGGCAACTGTTCAATCCTTCTTTGTGTTTTAAAAAAATTAGATATCTTTGAGAGTATGTTTTGGTCTAGGTGGGAAAGAAATCCATCCGCCTCTTAAGACTTCCGGGAGATGCATGTTCGAGGCCGTGGACAACATCACTCAAAAGAAACTGGTAAAGAGTTGTCCACGTGAGTTGCTCCGGGAAAGTCAACATGGCGACGAAAGGAGATACATTTTCGCCACTTTTGAAGAGATCTTTCTCAGAGAATGTGGAAGCCTCGTGTTTCACTGACGAGAAACATGGCTCTAGTATTCTGAAAGGGCTTTTTGGTTTGTACAAAGATGGTAGATACGCCGATATCAGTTTAAAAATTGGCAAAGAACGAACGCTGAAAGCCCACCGTGTAGTGCTGGCCTCGTTTAGTCCGTATTTCGAAGCTCTTCTTGGAAATAACTGGAAAGAAGGAAAAAAGGAAGAGATAGAGATTCTTGGTCTAGACGAAAGCGCCGTCAGCGATTTGATAGAATTCGCCTATTCGGGGAATATTAACATCAGCAGAGACAATGTTCAAACTTTACTGGAAGCTGCAAACTATTTGGGAATCGAATTCGTGAAGAAATCTTGTGGGGATTTCTTGAAGCAGGGAGTAGATGTCAAAACCTGTCTGGGCATTTGGCAGTTAGCGGATGTATTCGCCTTGGAAGGACTGAGTAACGAAGCCAAGAACTATGCTCTGAGGCATTTCACCCAAGTGTGCAAGGAAGATGAATTTCTCCGTCTTCCAATAAAGCTTCTAACTGATCTGCTTTCTGAAGAAGAAATTTTTGTTGTGGTTGAAGATTTGATCCCCTGCGTAGAAGAGAGAGAAAAGATTGTGTTGCAGGCAGTGTTACAGTACATTGAACAGGACACAGAAAAGAGAAAAACTCATCTTACTCAGTTGCTTCATCTTGTCAGACTCCCAACTTTATCAACAGAATACCTCCAAGAGGTTAGTGCTCATGAGCTTATCAAAAGCAAATTTGATGAACTGCTGGAAAAAGCCAAACAACTGAAAGTGCTCCCTCCAGAGAATGATATGCCTGATGAAAAGTGGGCAGAGCCAAGGAAGTTTGCAAAATATGTCTTTTCGTGGGGACGTTGCTTTGCCAATGGCGGCCAGGTGCAACCTGAAATTGCATGGTGTACAAACAAGGAAATGTTTGAAGATTTGGAGAACGATCATTATGTGACTGGAATGGAACTGTGGATTCGGCAGTGGGATGGGAGGTCTGTGCTTGGTGGCCTCAAGATTTACTACAAAGATAACAGTGCGATGACATTTGGTCATGACAGTGAAGGAATTTGTGCTGAAAATACTCGGGAAGACCATGTGCATCATGAATTTCATCTGGAAAAGAATGAGAAGATCGTCAAAGTTGATGTTCAATCTGGGTGGATGATTGATTGTCTCACATTCTACACAAATAAGAAAGACGAAGATGGGAAGCAAAAATGCTATGGCCCATATGGAGGAAATGGTGGTTCGTTTAGTTCAGAGCTTGCGCCTGGATCTTATGGATATCTTGGTGGAGTTGCTGGTGCTGTGGTAAAGTCTCAAGGAGACGCTGGTATCACACGGTTGCAATTTGTTTGGCGATCATACGTTTTGCCTGGCGATCCTGTTCCACTGAAACGTCGCTGCAGAGTTGCCAATTCCTTTGATGATGATGATGACGATGAAGATGATGAATACGATTTTTATGAGGATGCCTATGACGACTATGAGGATTATGAGGATGGAGACGACTATGATGATTATGATGAATACGATGACTTTGAAGACATTTTTGAATTTGAAATGGGAGCTCAGCCATATATGTTTGAACCACTTGCCTGATACTTTCTCATTTTGAAGTCTGCGTTTGCGTAAGTCTTACTTAATAATACTGCAAGTTCTGTAGTGTTTTCCTTTGTTTCATAGCAGAAGTGTACAATGTACAGAGCTCTTCAAGTTACATGTACAATGTAGTTCAAACAAATTCAACAAAACATGGTTAGAAACCTGAACTTCCGGGAGGCAACCGGTTGGCTATTTGCAAAACATATGAAAAACTGTGTTGGTGGGAAGTGAAACTCAAAAATTTACCTGTAGTTTTATCAAACTGAGTGGTAAATTAACCTTGGAAGAAAGTTTTGGGAGCAGACGTTTTGAGCGTAAGCTCATCATCAAAGAGAAGGACTGGTAAAGAGCTTCATGTGATGCTCTAAACATCAGCTCGCATTTCTTTCTTACTATGGTGAGTTAATCTTTATCAAGTCTTTTGATGAAACTGAAATAATTTTCATATTCATAAGATGTATCAGAAGATCTGATAGCAAATCCAGAAAGTGTTCAAAAGCACTGAGGATTTGAACCCAATGCAAATCCAACCCTCTAATTACTGGACCATGTGGAAGAAAGAAAGGAACAATAAATGGCTTACATGAAAAAATAACAATTTCATGATGTGTTCAGAAAGTTCCTTATTAGGAACACAGTGTTCTATACATGCATGTTTGTGTGAAACAAAATTCCTTTATTACTACATAATTATTTTCTTTACTCGTGATTACAAAGAAAAATAAGATCCATGCATAACATAGAAGGAATTAAAAATTTTCAGCGTGACCTGAATTTCAGCCCAACCAATCACATTGTACCTTATAATAGCTGCTATATTACCCTTAGTGTTTTTTTTTTTTGAGAAAGCTAGGAACCAATAATCAATTTTCTCTCTTGTTTCAGAAGGCTTTGCAAGGATTTTATGGTGCAAGACACATGGTACATTGTATTTTCCTTAAAGTTTCCAACACGTACCGGTATATGTATATACTGGTAACTATTTGATATGAGTCAAGACTGGAAGATCCTTTAAAGTTAAAGTTGTTAGCTAAGTTAAATGCAAAATGAGGTAATACCTACCTGTGACATATTAGCACTTTGGTTTTCTGTACATGTGGGTACAGTCACTGCAACAGTATGTGTAGCTATAATAATTATTTGTATGCATTATAATCATGATTGGAAGTTTGGTCAGGTTTTGCTTAAGTCAGGTTAATAATAATAATAATAATAATAATAATAATAATAGGTACTTACGTTAAGAACCTTTTTTCCTGAAATACTGGTAGCTCTTATGCATCATGACGTCTGACTAGCTAATTTCACCACCAAGCTTCAAAAATTTGAAAATCAAACTTGTAAACTTTAGCATGAGCAAAATCCCAAAGGACCAAACTTGTAAAGAAAATCCACATGCAAACAGTATTGCATGTCCAGTTGATGTGAATAATTTTGTGCAAACAAGGCTTGCATGTGGCTTAGTGGTGAAGTTTGAGCAAGTTGAACATAAAAATCTTAAGCCATAATCATGCATCAAGGCCTATTATAACCATTGAGCATTCAGTTTAATATTATTACTTGTTTGCTGATTGGTCATTCATATTGATAATTAATATGAATGACTATAAATCAGCAAGAAATTAGGAATTAGAAAATTAGCGTCATGTGATGATTAAAAAGTTGAAAGCAGAAGCTCGCCATTTACACTTGCTTACAGTTTCGCTTTGTAATGTACTCACTAGACCTTTATCCCATGAAAGCATCAAATGCATGAACTACAATGACTTTTTCTCATCCAAATACCATCTTCTCCTTACAAGGTTCCCAAAAGACACTTGTTTTGTCTCTTTCTTTCTCCAGAACGTCCAGCAAAACTCATATTTTTGTTTAGTCGCTGTCTAAACCAGAGCAATTTTGCTGCCATTTTGATGTTACCACAAAGCCTAGTTTTCACGTGTCGGGAAATGAAAAGTGCGCCAAAACTTGAAACTTGCAATTTAGAGGATTGGTAACAAGCTTAAAAAAAATAGAAACTCTTCCTATTTTCCCGATTGGTCCCCGACTATCCCAGATTATCAGGGATGTCTATGATTTATGGTTTTCATTAGTCGGCAACATCTGGGACGTCGGGAAACTGCAGAATCGTCCTATCATCCCAACACATGATAACTAGGCTAAATTAAACTTGGAAGGTTTTCCATCCACATTACTTGGTGTAGGCATCACAAACTGACCCTCTAACTATGAACTTTAACCAGAACCCCAACCAAAAAGTAATACCTATTTACAGTTGTGTCCATAGTTACCTGGCCTTTAAGTGCAAGTGAGGCTGGGGTTGACGTTGTTATGATACAGACCTCCCAGCTTTCCTTATCATTTATGTTGATGATAACAACAACAACGCTTATTACGTGCAATACTAGTTAGAATGAAAAGTTTTTCCACCCAAATTTAGCAAAGCTAATCGAGTTGGGTGAAGCAAAGTTAATAGTTAATATATTTACAATGACAGAGATTATGAAAGGAAATATTTAATATACTACTAGATGAAGGATACCACAGATATTAAGTTAAGATTCTTTCGAATACAAGTTTAGAGGAATAGCAGTGATAAGATAAGAGATATGCTAATTAGTAATGTACATAATAAAGCCTCACTTTCATTCAAAGACCAGGTAACTAAGCACACAACTGTAAAATGGTCTATTGTAATAGCCAATCAGGAACCCTCATTTTGGGAAATAAACCAATCAGATTCTTTCTGTCATGATTTTGGTCAAACTCTGAAGTAAGTATTTTCTTTGGTGTTGAACATTGTCTGTACTCTTATCAACAACAATACTGTATTTGGCAACACAGTGGCCAAAAGTTGTTGTGGAGTCTACAACATTTTGACTAATGTGTTAACGGATATCATTGTTGATAAGAACTTACAGACAACGCTGAACTACATTCGATTTGTTAACTTGCTGATATGGCTGCACAATATTGTTGCCTAAACCTACATGTTGGCTTATTGTTGTTAGAGACTAATGTTCCAGTATCTTTTGGTGGCTCAGGGTCAAAACATATGATAGTAAACACTTTAATAATGACAGGTCCCTCGGGAAACAGTTCATTTTGTTCCTAGAATCTCGATGTTTCCCCGAGGCGCAGCTGAGGGAAACAAGATGAACTGTTAAGTGACTTGTTATATAGCACAAAAAGAAAAACGTGCAATGGCAACAGCGGCGGTCGTCAGTCAACATTCTGGGGTAACAGTGCACTGTTACCCTTTGATGTCATAGATATTGCACTGTTGCCCACTCAGAGACTTTGGGTAGGTAACAGTTTTATTGTTAGATGTCATGAGGGCGCGTGCTGCTGGGGGAAAAATTCAGCTATATAACAAGAAGTATTGTTACATCTCTCTTATTGAAAGCACTTTCGTTGGCTGATTTTGCAGGCAGCATTGTACTGTGTGTCTGGCTTGAATTCATGCTGTACTTTCTTGAGGTGATTTCATCAGCAAAAGATAATAATTATTATAAGAAAAATTTCGTTTTCTGTGGTTATGTTGTTAAGTTGGGGCTCTTTGTATTCTGCAGTTCAGTTTATATGGTCTAAGTGCCAACTGAAGTGTACTGAATGTAAATTGAAATGGAAAAAGTTGGCCAAAAGGGTTTTATTTAAAGTTGGGAAAAATGTTGTAACTTGCTTTCTTGAATTTGATTAGTTAGAGCTGCATGGTCTTGGAACTGATAAATAAATTCATTGGTAATTTGGCATTGATGTTTATTTTTTCTACTTCCAATCTCGTGACTTTTGTGTTGGGGTCGTCTGCTAGATTTGAGGCAAACATTTGAACATCTTTTTATCAATCATATGTTCAAGTGTTCTTGTTCTTTTACAACCCTTTTTGCCCCCAAGGGGTTCCCCAGTCGGGTAAAAAATAATTGTCTGGTGTTAGACAATAAAATCTATAATTGACCCTGTTAGAAGGCAAAGGGCTTTTGAGTGGACATTCATGTTGGTAATCCTTTCCCTCCAAGGAGGTTATTGAATGTATGCTGAGGTAATAATTATGCAGATAATAATTATTTATGTGAGCATCCTTTTCGGGTGCGTACTCCAGGCCAATGAGTAATTTAAGGGCTTGAGGGTTCATCACTGAATCAACCCCCATTGACGAGTAAACTTGACAAGCATAAGAAGGAGTAAACCTATAACTGTGAAGGTTTAAGGGGGCATACCTTTTTAGTGGACGTAGATGTTTTAACCCTTTGGTGAGGGAAATAGGAAAATTGTCTGTCGTTAAATAGAATAAAAAAATGGTTTAGCGGGTTTTGACTACTTCAAAACTGAATGTTTGACTTAAAATTGGATTATTAGATCTTAATTATTTTGGTCTGAATAGAGAACTAAATCTTTATGAAAGTATTAAATTTATGTTGAAATATTACCAAACGATGCCATCTTCTCGTCTTATGTTACGCCTGCCTGCTAAATATCATTTAACTCGCCATTAAGCTGGGCAGAGGCATAGCGCTGTTCCTTTGATGATACCACAAACTGCTTTATGAATCCTTGTTGAAGATGTGCGTCTTGTCCAAAGGAAAGCATTGTTACCGCATTTAAATCCTGTTGGGTGGAGTTCAAATACCTGGACGGACTTTCATCTGAGAATAACCCCTGCTGTACGCTTTGGGGATAATAACTTCTTACTAACCGAGCGCGAGGGCCGTCTGGGGAATATTGGCCTGAGGTTGTCGCAATACGGACCTAGCGCAGCGGGGTCCGTACAACGTCCGAGGGCTAATATTCCCCAGTACGGTCCCAAAAGAGTGGGGTTATTAAGTTGTTTATTAGCCAATATGACAAATACCATGATACTCTTTGTTTGTCCCTCCAAAATTTTTCATAAGCATTTTCTTTATTTTCTCTTGGGAAGAAACTGGAAGCAATTTGCTTATGCAAACTTTTGGAGGGACAAACAAAGAGTATTATGGTATTTTTGATATTGGCTTTAAACCGTATTCGTATTTTCAGTATAGGACTGGAACTACAATAGCTTGCAATGGAGGCTAATGCGGGGAAATAGATTAAAAAGTATTTGCATTTGAAAAGATTTCCCCGCATTAGCCTCCATTGCAAGCTAGTTCCAGTCCAATACTGAGAATTCGAATATTGTCTATTTATGGCATCGCGATCTGACAC